>CM050673.1:5115273-5669860 GCA_027574665.1 Rhynochetos jubatus
CTATGGGGGGGGAGTCAAAGCCCCACAGGGTCCAGAGAGCTATAGGGGGGGAGACAAACCCCCATAGGGTCCAGAGAGCTATGGGGGGGGAGTCAAAGCCCCATAGGGTCCAGAGAGCTATAGGGGGAGGAGACAAACCCCCATAGGGTCCAGAGAGCTATAGGGGGGGGGGAGTCAAAGCCCCATAGGGTCCAGAGAGCTATAGGGGGGGAGACAAAGCCCCACAGGGTCAAGAGAGCTATAGGGGGGGGGGAGTCAAAGCCCCATAGGGTCCAGAGAGCTATAGGGGGGGAGACAAACCCCCATGGGGTCAAGAGAGCTATGGGAGGGGGGGGAGTCAAAGCCCCATAGGGTCCAGAGAGCTATAGGGAGAGGGATCAAAGTCCCACAGGGTCAGGAAGGGTTTAAGGGGGGATCAAAGCCCCACAGGGTCTGGTAGCCCTATAGGGAGTCCGAGCCCTATGGGGAGGGCGGCTATAGGGAGGGTGCTGGGGGGCCACAGGCTGCTTTGGGGGCAGCAGGGCCAGCCCTGCCCTCGCCCCTCACCCCACCCCAGGACTCGACGCTGAGCGAGGACTCCCCACCGCCCAGCGCCAGCCCCCGCCTGCCCGGCCCCACGGCCACCAAGTGCTCCTACCCCTACCACACCCTGTCACAGTCCTCGGACGAGGTGAGCCCTGGGGCGAGGGGGGGGCGCGAGGTCGGGGTTCCCACTCCCCAGGTGCTGTGGGGACCCCCCCTGTTAACGCCCGGTGCCCTGTGTCCAGTTCCTGGATGAGCCCCCCGGCGCGGCCACGGGCTGGACATGCCATCAGGTGGGGCAGTGGCTGGAGAGCCTCAACCTGGAGCAGTACGTGGCTGAGTTCTCAGCCCACGGCGTCGATGGTCCGCGGCTCCTGCACCTCGATGGCGCCAAGCTCAAGGTATGGGGCTGGGGGGGCCTCTGCTGCTGGGGTGTGGGGTTCCAGATACCCCAACATGCTCAGTTGTAGGGCAAGACGTTCTAGGTACCTCAACGGGGTGATTCATGGGGCAGGTCTGGGTGGGTTCTGGGTTCCCCAGTGGGCTGCTCCATGGGGCAGGAGGTCTGGGTGGGTTCTAGGTACCCCAATGGACTCATCACAGGACAACAGGTTCTAGGTACTCCAGTGGGCTGCTCCATGGGGCAGACACAAGTAGGTTCTAGGTACCCCAATGGGCTCATCACAGGGTACCTAAAACCTCCTGTCCCGACTGGCTGCTCCACGGGGCAGGAGGTGGGGGGAGGACCCAGGTATTCCAATGGACGAGCCAAGGGGGCAGACAGGAGGTTCTAGGTACCCCAAGGGGCTGGAGCAGGGGGGGGGCTGGGTACCTCAGCAGGACGATCCTGAGGATGGTGTGTGCAATGAGCCCCAGGTGCCCCAACGAGCCGGCCCATAGGGCTGGGGGGGGGGGGAGGGGGGTGGCAGCGCCCCACGGCCGCGGGGAGGGTGGCGTGGCCGCGCCGCCAGTGCCGGGCTGTGCCGCAGGCGCTGGGCGTGGGCAGCTCGCAGGACCGCGCGGTGCTGAAGAGGAAGCTGAAGGAGCTGAGCCTGGCCGCGGAGAAGGAGCGCAAGGCCCGGGAGAAGGCGGAGAAGCAGCGGGAGAAGCAGAAGAAGAAGGACCAGGAGCAGCGGCGGAGCTGAACTGGGGGGGGGGCCCGGGGGTACCCCCTCCCCACCCACAACCCCCGGGAACACCCCGGGGGGCACCCGGCTCCGGACCGGGACACGGCGCCGTGGCCGAGGGATGGCGGTGCCAGGCGGAGACGGGCACGGAGCGGCACGTGAACCCCCCCCCCCAACTCCTCCAGCCGCCCCCTCCCCGCCTGCACCCCTGCACCCCACGGGCACAGCCCAGGCCCTCCATGGGTCCCTTTTCCGGATGCAAACGGCACCTTGGACACCCCCTCCCCCCCCGCCCCCCGCCCCCACCCCGAGGGGTCTGGGGTGGGTCACAGCCACCCCCTCACCCTGGCCCAGGACAGTGCATGGCCTGACCCCTCCCAGACACGAACACCCCCCAGGTCGGGGTGCGGGGAGTGAACGCTGACCGCCCCCCCAAAACACCCCCAGCCCCAAACGTGGCTCCCCGGAGACACCCCAGGAAATAAAAGGGCATCAGGGCCAGTGCAAACCAGTGCGACCAGTCCGAGCCTGACTGGGGTGGGGCGGGGGGGCGAGATGGGGCGGGGGGAGCTCAGTGCCAGGCTGGGGGCCAACTGGAGCAGGGGAGAGGGGTAAGAGCGTGGCTCCTGCCCAGGATCCGTGTCCCCAAGTGCCACCCTGTGACCATTCCAGCCCCCTGCTGTGCCCGGCTGGGTAAACTGAGGCACGAGGGGTGCTGTGATCCACTGGGGGGGTGCAAAGAGGGGGGGGTATTCCCAGCACCCCAAAAAGCCACACTGGGAGCTCAGTCAACATCCAATTTACTGACAGCGGGGGGAGGGGCGGGCAGGTTCCCGAGCAGGTCGGGGGTGGGGGGTGCGGGGGGAGGGGGCACACACGGGTGAGAACAGCTCAGTAGTGCAATACCAGGGATGGGGCAGGGAGCTGGGGGGTGGGGAGCTCAGGCCTGGTCCCCCCCACCCCCTCCCCCTGCCCCACATCAAGGCTGGAGGGGCAAGGAAGTGCTACTGGTCATACTGGCAACCAGTCCCTGGGGTACCCCTGGGGTGGGGGCCAAGGGGGGGGTGTGGGGGGCGCAACACGGGCTCCACCCCCTCCACGCCGCCCCCACCTACGTACCAAGTGCCACCAAGGCTTGGGGGGGGGGACACACACAGAGATCTGGGACACCCCCCCCCCAACATTCCATCCCCTTCGGGGGGGCGGGATGCTAAAACACCGCGGGGGTGACGGGGGACACCCCGGGGGGGTGGGACGCCCCAGGGGCTATCGACAGGCTGGGGGGGCGGGGGGGCAGCAGACCCCCGGGTTGGGGGGGCGGTCCTAGGGGACGCGGTAGGTGGAGGTGTTTTTGGGCTCGGTGCTGGGGACGCACCAGTCCCCCCCCTCCTGGCTGGCCTGGTAGTGCCGCCACGCCGACTTGTTGTAGACGGGCAACCGCTCCACCGAGTCCGTGGACAGGGCCTGTGGGAGACACAGGGGGGGCTGGGGAGGGCCCTGAGCCCCCCCCCCCCGAGGCTACAGACCCTCCCGGGGGGGTAAAACCCACCTTCAGGTAGATGACGGCGTCGGTGCCGAAGCCCTCCATGGAGAAGAGGTGCAGGTCCCCCTGGAAGTACTTGGCGTAGAGGCGGGAGATGGGCAAGCCGTAGCCAAATCCGGCCTGGGGGGGGGCGTAAAAATGGGGTGGGGGGTCCGCGGTGCTGGGGTCGGCACCCCCAAGGGACCCCAAGCGGCACCACGCGCAGCCGCGAGCGTCCGCACGCCGCCTGCGGGTGTCCCCCAGCGGGCACCAGGTGACCCTCGGACCTCCCCCCAGGCACCCCCGAATGTCCCCATGTCACCCCCAAAGCAACCCCATGCCACCCCAGGCACCCCTAAATGTCCCCATGTCACCCCCAAACACCCCCAGGCACCCCAAAATGTCCCTCAGCCAGACCTACATGTCCCTAAACATCCCCATGCCACCCCAGGCACCCCCAAACCTCCCCACGTCACCCCCAAAGCACCTCCATGCCACCCCAGCCACCCCTAAATGTCCCCATGTCACCCCCAGGCACCCCAAAACGTCCCTCAGCCAGACCTACATGTCCCTAAACATCCCCATGCCACCCCAGGCACCCCCAAAGCACCTCCATGCCACCCCAGCCACCCCTGAATGTCCCCATGCCACCCCCAAAGCACCCCCATGCCACCCCAGCCACCCCTGAATGTCCCCATGCCACCCCCAAAGCACCCCCATGCCACCCCAGCCACCCCTGAATGTCCCCATGCCACCCCCAAAGCACTCCCATGCCACCCCAGGCACCCCTGAATGTCACCATGCCAGCTCCAAACACCCCCAGGCACCCCAAAATGTTTCTCAGCCAGACCTACATGTCCCCAAAAGTCCCCACGCCACCCCAGGAACACCCAACCCTCCCCATGCCAGCCTCAAAGCACCCCCATGCCACCCCAGCCACCCCTGAATGTCCCCATGCCACCTCCAAACGTCCCCATGTCACCCCCAGGCACTGAGATGTCCCCAAGCCACGCCCAGGCCCTCCCAAAATGTCCCTAAGCCAGACCTATATGTCCCCAAAAGTCCCCATGCCACCCCAGACGCCCCCAAACACCCCCATGTCACCCCAGCCACCCCTAAATGTCCCCATGCCACCCCCAAACATCCCCAGGCACCCCAAAACGTCCCCACATCACCCCCAAAGCACCCCCATGCCACCCCAGCCACCCCTGAATGTCCCCATGCCACCCCCAAAGCACCCCCATGCCACCCCAGCCACCCCTGAATGTCCCCATGCCACCCCCAAAGCACTCCCATGCCACCCCAGCCACCCCTGAATGTCCCCATACCAGCTCCAAACACCCCCAGGCACCCCAAAATGTCCCTCAGCCAGACCTACATGTCCCCAAAAGTCCCCACACCACCCCAGGAACACCCAACCCTCCCCATGCCAGCCTCAAAGCACCCCCATGCCACCCCAGCCACCCCTGAATGTCCCCATGCCACCTCCAAACATCCCCATGTCACCCCCAGGCACTCTGAGATGTCCCCAAGCCACGCCCAGGCCCTCCCAAAATGTCCCTAAGCCAGACCTACATGTCCCCAAAAGTCCCCATGCCACCCCAGATGCCCCCAAACACCCCCATGTCACCCCAGCCACCCCTAAATGTCCCCATGCCACCCCCAAACACCCCCAGGCACCCCAAAACGTCCCCACATCACCCCCAAAGCACCCCCATGCCACCCCAGCCACCCGTGAATGTCCCCATGCCACCCCCAAAGCACCCCCAGGCACCCCAAAATGTCCCTCAGCCAGACCTACCTGTTCCCCAAAAGTCCCCACGCCACCCCAGGCACCCCCAAACCTCCCCACATCCCCCTCAAAGCACCCCTATGCCACCTCTAAATGTCCCCATGTCACCCCCAAACACCCCAAAATGTCCCTAAGCCAGGCCTACATGTCCCCAAAAGTCCCCATGCCACCCCAGGCACCCCCAAACCTCCCCATGCCACCCCCAAAGCACCCCTATGCCACCCCAGCCACCCCTGAATGTCCCCATGCCACCCCCAAACATCCCCATGTCACCCCCAGCCACCCATAACCACCCCCAAAATGTCCCCAACCTATCCCAAAATGTCCCCAAAAGTCCCCAGGCCACCCCCAGGCACCCCCAAACCTCCCCAGGCCACCCCAAAGGCAGCCCCAGGCCAACCTCAGCCATCCTGAAACACCCCCACGCCACCCCCAGGCACCCCCAAACCTCCCCACATCCCCCCCAGCCGCGGCCCCACGCCCTGTCCCACATCCCCCACGGCCGTGCGGGGCCCCCCACCTGGGGTGGGGGGGTCACCTACCAGGGGGGCCCCCTCAGTGCCCAGCTGCGGGGTGGGGGCGGTGGAGTACATGTAGCTGAAGAGCCGCTCGATCTGCCGCAGGGGGACACCCATGCCCCGGTCGCTCATCTGCGAGACGCCGTGGGAGGTGACAACCCCGCTCCTGTCCCCTCCCAGGTCCCCAGCGAAGTGTCCCCCAGGCTGGGGACACCCCCCCCAGCCCGGGGATGGGGCTGGTGGGTGCCCCCCACACACACACCTTGATGGAGAGGTCCTCCTGCCCCAGGGCCACCATCACCCGGATGGCCGGTAGCCGCGGGCTGTTCTCGTGGCTCTCCACGGTGGCTCGCATGGCGTTCTGTGGGCACGGAGACGGCTACGGCTTGGGGGGGGGGGAGGACACACCCCCAACAACCTCCCATACCCCCCCCACCCCCGAGGGGGCTGGGGTTACCTTGAAGAGCTCGAAGAGCATGTGGTAGAGGTGCGAGGGGACGTAGACGATGCTGATGGGCTGCTGGGAGTTGCTGGCTGCGGGGTGTGGGGGGGAAGAGCGGCCGTCAGCTTCCCCAACCCCAAATGAGACACCCCAGAATCCCCGAGGGACCCCCCCCCCGCCACAGGGACCCCCCCCCCCAGCCTCACCATTCACCTCCTCGATCTCCAGGTCGGGCGAGGACATGTAGTACTTGTCACACAGGAGCTTGGCCATGTTGTAGGCATCTGTAAGGGGGACGGGGAGGGGTCAGCACCCCCCGCACAAAGGGTGGGGGGGAGGGTTTGGACCCCTTTTCCCCTCCCCCCACCCCCAATCTTTTCCATTCCTACAGATCCAGCAAGTTTTTGGGGTTCTCCGGACACCTTGGCTGAGGCCTGCCCAAACTCATGACACGAATGGCTCCCAAACAGGCAGATCCTGGGGAAGATCGGGGGGACCTTCAACCCCCCTGCCCCCCCCTTCCCCCCCCCGTGGGGGTCCCCACAGACCTCTCACCACGTTGGCCACGCCGCAGTGGGGGTCGATGCTCCCGATGTGCTTGGGGTGCGCGGGGTTGGTGCTGCCGTCGAAGAGCAGCGCTGGGGAGGGGACGGGGGGGGGTGTCAGTGAGCAGCGGGGGACACCCAGGGCCGACCCCACGCCCCCTCGACTGTGCCCAAGGTTGGGCTTACTGCCCCTCCTGGGGCTGAGGGGACAAATGGGGCCAAGGACAGGGGCAGGATGGGGGGGGCATCTCAGGGTGGAGGGGGTGCCTGGAGCAGGCAGGGTATGGGGGGGGGGCTGGGGGCTCAGGGCTGGGACATGCCCAGGGGACAGCAGGGCTGGTGAGGATGCTTGGGGCAGGATCTGTGGGGCTGGGGGGGTATTTGGGACAGGGGGACACTTGGGCAGGATCCCTGGAGCTGGGGGGGTGGGGGGGACACTTGGGGCAGAGGGATGTTTGGGACAACATCCCTGGGGCTGGGGGGGACATTAGGGGCAGGGGGATGCTCTGGAGGGACACATTTGGGGCTGGGGGGATATCTGGGGCAGGGGGATGCCCAGGGCAGGACCCCCAGGGCTGGGGGTCATGTGGGGGGTGCCCAGCGAGGACAGTGGTACCCAGGGCTGGCAGGATGCTCAGGGCTGATGGGGACACTGGGGGCAGGGGGACACTCGGGGCAGCGGGATGCTCTGGAGGGACACATTTGGGGCTGGGGGGATATCTGGGGCAGGGGGATGCCCAGGGCAGGACCCCCAGGGCTGGGGGTCATGTGGGTGGTGCCCAGCAAGGACAGTGGTACCCAGGGCTGACAGGATGCCCAGAGCTGATGGGGACACTGGGGGCAGGGAGACGCTCAGGGGGGATATTTGGGGCTGGGGGATGCCCAGGGCAGGACCCCCAGGGCTGGGGGTCATGTGGGGGGTGCCCAGCGAGGACAGTGGTACCCAGGGCTGGCAGGATGCTCAGGGCTGATTGGGACACTGGGGGCAGGGGGACACTCGGGGCAGGGGGATGCTCTGGAGGCACACATTTGGGGCTGGGGGGGATATCTGGGGCAGGGGGATGCCCAGGGCAGGACCCCCAGGGCTGGGGGTCATGTGGGGGGTGCCCAGCGAGGACAGTGGTACCCAGGGCTGACAGGATGCTCAGGGCTGATGGGGACATTTGGGGCTGGGGGGGACATTTGGGGCAGGACCCCGAGGGTTGGGGGTCATGTGGAGGATGCCCAGTGAGGACAGTGGTACCCAGGGCTGGCAGGATGCTCAGGGCTGACGGGGACACTGGGGGCAGGGGGACACTCGGGGGGGGACATTTTGGGCAGAGGGATGCTCTGGAGGCACACATTTGGGGCTGGGGGGGATATCTGGGGCAGGGGGATGCCCAGGGCAGGACCCCCAGGGCTGGGGGTCATGTGGGGGGTGCCCAGCGAGGACAGTGGTACCCAGGGCTGGCAGGATGCTCAAGGCTGACGGGGACACTGTGGGCAGGGGGACACTCGGGGGGGGACATTTGGGGCTGGGGGGGATATCTGGGGCAGGGGGATGCCCAGGGCAGGACCCCCAGGGCTGGGGGTCATGTGGGGGGTGCCCAGCGAGGACAGTGGTACCCAGGGCTGGCAGGATGCTCAGGGCTGACGGGGACATCTGGGGCAGAAAAATGCTCAGGGGGGGACACATTTAGTGCTGGGGGGGACGTTAGGGGCAGGGGGATGCCCAGAGCTGGGGTGGGGGTCCCTGGGGGCGGGGCTCACTGTGCTGGTTGATGAGCATGCGGATGGAGATGCGGCTCAGGTAGAAGCGGTCGAGGAAGTACTGGATGTTGTGGTTGGAGACGGGGTCGTCGCCGTAGGTCTCCTTGTACTCGATGACCCCCCGCGCCATGGTGGGCACCACGTCGTTGTGCCGGTTCCGGATGGTCACCAGGGCGTCCGTGAACCTGGGGGGGGGGACACACACACAGAGCCGGGGGTGGGGCGTGGCACAGGGTCCCGGCAGAACCCCGAGCCAAGGGGGCGATACCCCAGAGCTGGCGGCACTGGGACACTCTGGGGTGTTTGGGGATGATGAGGGGAGGCTGGGAGGGGGTGACACCCCGGGACTGGGGACAGGGGGGGTCACGGACACGCTGTCACCCCCCCCAACTTACTGTCCCAGGGTGGCCTGGTCCTCGGGGTCCCTGTCGAGGAACTCCATGATGTCCAACAGGCTCTGGACGTACCTGGGGAAGGAGCTGGTTACCCCCCCCCCTCGGTACCCCCTAAAGACAGGGGACACGCCGGGGGACCCCATGCCGGGGGGGCACTGCCCCACACAGGCAGAGGGGCTCAGCACCGCCCCAACCAGGACACCGCCCCCCAAAAACCCCATGAACCCCCCCGTGTCGGCCCAAGCTTGTGTCCCACACTTGCAGGGTGGCCCTTGGGGACACTTGGGGACGCGGCCCCTCTGACAGGGGGGGTGGGGAGCACAAGGGTGACTGTGGGCCGGGGGTCCCCGCGGCGGGATCCCGGTGGGGGCAGGGCTGAGGACGCCGCGCCAACAACTCGTCACGCGGATGCGCCGGGAGAAGGTTCACGCGGCCGGAGCTGGGACACGGCGCTCAAAGGGACACCCAGACGCTGCCCCCCCCCGGCCAAGGACACCGACCCCCCCGGCCATCGGGGCTGGCTGGGCCCTTCTGGGGGGGCAGGAGGCAGGGGCAGGACATGGAGGTGGCACTGGGGACCCCCCCGATGGTTGGGGACACTCCGCTGGTGTTGCCAGCCACCTGTGTGTGTCCCCCCAGCTCCCCCCGGACCCCCTGAGGACACAGTGGGTGGGACACTGGCGGGGGGGGGGGGGGGGGGACAGCAGGACTCCCCTGGGGTGACAGCGGTGGCAGTCGTGGTGGCAATGGGAGCCACACAAGTGACAGCGGGGGGACCCGCGGTGGCACCCAGGCAGGTGACAGTGGAGGGACCCCTCTGGGGCACAACAGTGGGACCTGCAGTAGTGGGACCCCCGGCAGCAGGACCCCCGGGGGCAGCAGGACCCACACAAGTGCCAATGGTGGGACCCCCGTGGGCAGCAGGACCCACACAAGTACCAGCAGTGGGACCCCCGTGAGCTACAACGTGGGACCCCCCGGCACCAGGACCCCTGGCAGCAGCAGGACCCCCAGTGACGATGACACCTCCACACCCCCCGCCACGTGGGACTGGGTGGTCTTGCAGGCGGCAGGACGCCTGTCAGCAGCGTGGGCCCCCCCCCCCAGTGACCCCCAGTACCCCTTAGCGCCCTCCAGCGCCCCCCAGTGACCGCCAGCACCTCCCCACCCCCGCCAGCGCCTCCTCCGCGCCCCCCCGCCCCCTTCAGCGCCTCCTCAGCGCCGCCCCAGTGACCCCCAGTGCCCCCACGCCCCCTTCAGCGCTCCCCCAGTGAACCCCAGCACCCCCCCAGTGCCTCCTCAGCACCACCCAGTGACCCCCAGCTTCCCCCCCAGTGCCTCCCGTGCCCCCCCCCCGCCCCCCAGCTTCCCTCATCGACCCCCCAGCACGTCCCCGGCACCCCCCAGCGCCCCCCCGCGCCTCCTCAACGCCCCCCCAGTGACCCCCAGCACCCCCCTGCCCCTCCAGCACCTCCTCAACGTCCCCCCAGTGACACCCCCAGGGCCTCCTCAGCGTCCCCCAGTGCCTCCCCAGTGCCCTCAGCTTCCCCCCATCGCCCCCCCAGCACGCCCCCAGCGCCCCCCTGCACCCCCCCGCACCCCCCAGCGCCTCCCCGCCCCTCCAGCACCTCCTCAGCGCCCCCCCAGTGACCCCCCCAGGGCCTCCTCAGCGCCACCCAGTGACCCCCCCAGGGCCCCCAGCTTCCCCCATCGCCCCCCCAGCACGCCCCCAGCACCCCCCTGCACCCCCCAGCACGCCCCTAGTGCCCCCCCCACACCCCCCAGCGCTC
This sequence comes from Rhynochetos jubatus, assembly GCA_027574665.1. Taxonomy (NCBI): domain Eukaryota; kingdom Metazoa; phylum Chordata; class Aves; order Eurypygiformes; family Rhynochetidae; genus Rhynochetos; species Rhynochetos jubatus. The sequence continues at coordinate 5,125,676 of CM050673.1, forward strand.
CCACTGCCCTCCAGCTTCCCCCCATCGCCCCCCCAGTGCCCCCCCCGCGCCCCCCCTCACCAGCTCTGCACCAGCTGCACGGAGGGGGTGCGCAGCACGCGGTCGGGCAGCAGGTTGATCTCCTTCATGATGTTGGCCAGGCGCACGGGCAGCTCCTGCCGCAGGAAGGCGAAGGAGGTCTTCTCACAGGCGTTGCTGGAGCCTGGCGAGGGGGGGGGACACGGGCTGAGCCCCCAGACCCAGGGATGCCTTTGCTGCTGCCCTGCTGCTGGGGGGGCTGGGGGAGGGGGCTGGGGAGGGGTGGGAGGCAGGAGCCGGTCCCTGCCCTTGGCTGGGGGGAGGCTGGGGGGTGCTGGGGGGGAGGGATGTTAGAGGAGGGGGATGCTGGAGGAGGGCTGGAGGGGGGGCTAGAGGGGGGGGAGGCTGGGGAGGGGGATGCTGGAGAAGGGGGTGCTGGGGGTTGCTGGGGGGGTGGAGCGGTGCTGGAGGGGGGGTGATGCTGGAGGGGGGGTGATGCTGGAGGGGGGGTGATGCTGGAGGGGGTGCTGGAGGTTGCTGGGGGGGTGGGGCGGTACTGGAGGGGGATGCTGGAGGAGGGGGTGCTGGGTGGGGGGATGCTGAAGCCGGACACATGGCCCAGGACAGCCCAGACTAGGTCTGGAAGCCCCCCAAATGGAGATTCGGGGGGGGGGGGGGGGGGGGAGGACCTGTCTACCGTCAGAGCTGGGACACCCAAAGCAGACCCTCAACCACAGCCGGGGTGGGGGGGCAAAGCTGTCCCCTAGACCCTGGGGGAGTGGGGGACAAGGGACACGGGGTGGGGCTGAAACGTGGGGAGGATTTGAGGGGGGTCCCAGGGCTGGTGGGACAGGGCCAAACTGGACAGGGGTGGGGGGGGAACCCCCAGGACGCAGCTGCCAGCCTCAGCCGGGACGTGGGTAAATATAGCACTGACATTAACCCCCCCGGATGGGGGGGGGGCAGGAGGGGCCCAGGACGGGTGACAGCGATGGGGGGGGGCATCTCCAGCTCCCTGGGGTATTTACCCAGGGTGTCTGCTTGGGGGACCTGTGTCACCCACCCCGGGGGTGCTGGGGGGGAGGGCAGGCAGGTATTTACCGGATTGGGGGGAGGGGACACACAAGTGGGGGTGTGCAGGGAACATGTAGCCGGGGGTCCCACAGGTTATTTACCCAGTGGGGCAGGAGGTACCCACGGGGGTCATTCACCCAGGGGGAGAAGGGCAGGAGGTACCCCACGGGGGTCATTCACCCGGGGGGGGCAGGAGGTACCCCACGGGGGTCATTCACCCGGGGGGGGGGGGGCAGGAGGTATCCTACAGGGGTCATTCACCCGTGGGGGGTGCAGGAGGTACCCCACGGGGGTAATTCATCCTGGGGGGGGGAGGGCAGGAAGTACCCACGAGGGTCATTCATCCAGGAGGGGGGGCAGGAGGTACCCCACGGGGGTCATTCACTCCGGGGGGGGCAGGAGGTACCTCATGGGGGTCATTCACACGTGGGTGGGGGCAGGAGGTATCTATCCTACAGGGGTCATTCACCCGTGGGGGGGGGGGGGGCAGGAGGTACCCACAGGGGTCATTCACCCAGGGTGGGGGGGGGAGGGGAGGGCAGGAGGTACCCACGGGGGTCATTCACCCAGGGTGGGGGGGGGAGGGGAGGGCAGGAGGTACCCACGGGGGTCATTCACCCGGGGGGGGGGGGGGAGGGGAGGGCAGGAGGTACCCACGGGGGTCATTCACCCGGGGGGGGCGCTGGGGGGGTAATATCCACTCAGCCATTCCCCAGGGGGGTATTTACCCGGGTCGTTGCTTGCCTGCGGGGGGGTAACACCCCGCTGTGAGTTGGGGGGGGCAGGGGGGAGACCCCCCCCAGCAGGTACAGACCCAAACACCACGTTCGCGGCTCAAGCTCTTACCGGGAGCGGGGAATTCCCGGCGGGGGGGGGACACACACACACCCGGCCGCGAGATACATTCACCCGGGGGGGTAAATATCCCCCCCCCCCCCCCGATAATAACCGGGTGTTGGGGGGTTATAGTCACCCAGACACCCGCTGGGACGGGTCGCTCCGTGGGGGCAGCGCACGAACACCCACCCCCGGGTATTTATTTACCGGCGGGGGGGGTGTATTTACCGGGGGGGGACGGGGGGGGAGTTTACGGAGGTCCCTCCCCGGAGCACCGCCCCCAGGCCGGGTATTTACCGCGGGGGGGGGTTATTTACCCAGCCCGGCTGCACCCCGTGACGGAAGGAGGGGTGTCACCGTGCCGGGGGTCCCCACCCGCGGGGGGGGGGGGGGGGGGGGGTCTGAGGGGGGTGTTTATTTACCGAAGTCCAGGAACTGCTTCATGGAGAGCGGCGAGGGCGAGAACTTGCTGAAGTGCTCGATGTAGGTGGGCACGCCGGCCAGCGCCGCCCGCTTCCCCAGGCACCGCAGCAGCCGCATGGCCCCCCCCAGCGCCCCCCGCCCCGGCCCCGCGCCCCCGGCCCCGCGTCCCGCCCCGCCCCCGCCGCGCCGGGCGCAAACAACACGCCCCGCCGCCAATCACCGCCCGCCCCGCCCCGCCGCCAATCACCGCCCGCCCAGCCGCTGGCCCCGCCCAATCTCACGCTCAGCCCGCCCTGTGCGGTAGCACCGCCCCTCGAGGGCCGCGTAACCACGCCCACTGACCGCTGGCCACGCCCTCACCAGTAACCCGGAGCGGCCCCGCCACAGAGGCCCCGCCCCGTAACCGCTGGCCACGCCCCCACACCTCACCCGGCCCCGCCCCGCCGCAGAGGCCACGCCCCCAGTTGTAACGCGGAGCGGCCCCGCCGCAGAGGCCCCGCCCCGCGGTGACCGGCCCCGCCCCATCTGCAACTTGGCTCCGCCCCGCCGCAGAGGCCACGCCCCCAACCCGGAGCGGCCCCGCCGCGCTTTAACCCCTCGCTGCCCCTCCCCGGGGGGGGGGGGGGGGGGGGCTGCGCTTGCCCCGCCCCCCTGTTGCCCCCCGGCTTTCCTGGGGTGTTATCCCCCTGGGACATATCCCCCCCAGTACCCCTGCCCGCCTGCAGCACTCCATCCCCCCCTTTCTGTCCAGGGTTTGCCCCCCCAAGCCCCTTTGCCCACCCCCCGTGGGACACGGAGGTTACAAATCCCAACGAGGCTTTATTGGGCCCCGGGGGGGGGGCGGGGGAAGGTGAACAGGGGCCGGGGGGGGCTCGGGACCCGCCCCCCCCCAGTACCGACCACGGAATAACTTAACGCCCGGGGCAGCATCCATGGGGTGGGACAGACCCCCCCCCGGGAGACAAGGCTGGGGGGGGACACGGCCTCAGGCTCTGCACCCCCCCCAAAGCCAAAGCTGAGCCCGATGGAGCCTGGGGGGGGGGCAACATGCAGGATCAGGCCTCTGCTTTGGGGGGGGGGAGGGAGGAAGGGGCTCCCCCCACCCCAGCGCACAGCCCGGGGGGGGTGTCCCACACCCGGCGTCGAGGCAGGGGGGATGCGGGGTGGGGGGTGGGCGAGCGCGTCCCGGAGTGTCTGCGCGGGGGGGGGGCGTGGGTGAAGGCACTCGGTGAGAGCAGCAGCGGTCACATCGGGGGGCCGGGGGGGGGCCACATTCGGGGTTCACCCCCCCCAAGAGCCGGGCTATCGAGGTTCAGCCCCCCAAGAGCCGGGCTGTGCACCGGGAGAAGCCAGCGCTCGGGATGCCACCCCATCCGGGGGGGGGGGGTTGTTTTGGGGGGGGGGCTGGACCGGGAGAAGGGGAGATGCGCTTGTGCAAAGTCAGCCACGGGAGGGGGGGGGGGGGCCCTCGCGCTCCCCTCGCGCGGGGCCTGGGGCGGGGGGGGGTGGGGTGGGGGGGTCAGTAGTACTTGTCCGGCTCCCGCCACTTGGTCACCCAGTGCTTCTTGCGGCGGGGGGGCAGGTGGCCCCCGCGCGGGGACCGCTGCTCCCGCCGGACCCTCACCGCGTGGTGCTTCGGCATGATCCGGTAGTAGCGGGTCCGCTGGAAGAAGTCGCACTGGGGAGACGGAGGAGAAGGAAGGGGAGAGGGTCAGCGTGGGGCTGGGAGCGTGACGGACCCCCCCCCCCCGGAGCCTTGATGAGCAGAGGGTGCAGCGACCCCAGAGCCCCCCCCTCCCTGAGCCCCTTGTGCCCTATAGGGCCCCTATAGGGCCCAGCAGGAGAGAGGAGGCGGCGAGGAAGAGGAGGCTGAAGGAGGATGCTACTGCAGCCGGCCCCGCGCGGCATTACCAAGCGGGTGGCGAGGGGTGGGGGGGGCCCGGGAGGGGGCAGCGGAGCTGCCCCCACGCCCCCCTCCCGCTAGTAGTCATCCGTCAGCCGCTTGGTTTCCGACGGCTGGATCCTCATCTCCGCCTTCTGCCCCTTGGCTTCGTACATGGCCCGTGTGTTGGCGCGCCGGAAGAAACCGCACTGCGAGGAAGGCGACAGGGGTCAGGGGACACGGGGACAGGGGGTGAGGGGCCCCCCCACACCCCCCCCGGGCCACCCCCGGGCGGTGGGGTGCGCAGGGCGGCAAGCTGCCCAGTCGCCCCGACGCTCGGGGATGCTGCCGGGCGCTGCAGACCCCCGAACTCCTGGGGGGAGTGGGGTGCCCGGGGAGCTGGAGGGGTGCTCAAGGAGCTTGGGGGGGGGGGGGCAGGGAGCTGGGGGGTGCTCGGGGAGCTGGGGGGGTGCTCAGGGACCTGGGGGGTGCCCAGGGAGCTTGGGGGGTGCTCAGGGAGTTGGGGGGTGCTTGGGGAGCTGAGGAGGTGCTCGGGGAGCTGGGGGGTGCCCGGGGAGTTGGGGGGGTGCCCAAGGAGCTTGGGGAGGGTCCAGGGAGCTGGGGGGTGCTCAGGGACCTGGGGGGGTGCTTAGGAACTTGGGGGGTGCCCAGGGAGCTTGGGGGTGCTTGGGGAGCTGGGGGGGTGCTTAGGAACCTGGGGCGTGCCCAGGGAGCTTGGGGGGTGCTTGGGGACCTTGGGGGGTGCCTGGGGATCTGGGAGGGGTCCCCAGTCCCTGCAGTGCAGGCAGAGGTGGGAGCCACAGGGCGAGGAGGTGCCACGGCCCTGCGATGCTTTGGGTGGGGGTTTACAGCCCCCAGAATGTTTTGCACCGGCGGGGGGGAGGGGGGCATGTACACACGGCGGGATTCTCTCTGCTCCTCTTCCTCATCGCTCAGTGGGGGCGGGGGGCACCTTCCACCCAGGGTGGGCACCCTCCACCCGCTGCTCCCGAGCATCCCGCAGCCAGGCAGGGAGGATGGCAGCCACCAGTGACACGAGCCGCTCAGGTCTCAGCACGGCTCCTGCATCCCCTCCCCTGGGGCCGGGGAGGGGGGGTCCCTGGGTACCCCCTCACCTTCCAGAGCAGGAGGATGATGAGCCCCAGCAGCAGCAGCCCGGCTGCCACGGCCACCAGCACCAGCCACAGCGCGATCTCGGCCGGCTGCTCCTCCGTCAGCTCCGAATCCACGTCCACGGAGAACTGGAAGGGCCGAGAAGGAGCCGTGACCGGGGGGGGGGAGCGGGGGCGAAGCGCTCCCAGTGGCCCCAGTCCCAGCGGGAGGCTCCGGCATCACTCACCCGCAGCGTGTGGTTCCTCATGCTGATGGTGGGGACGTGGGTGCGGAGGAAGAGGGTGGCGGTGCCGTCCACCTTCACCCGGTCGAAGCTGCTGTACTCCTGGAGGGACGGCAGCGCCCCAGCTGAGCCCTGGCAAACTCAGCGCCCTGCTGGAGCGCCGCCCCCGGGGGAGCAGTGTGGCCCTGCCCCCCCCACGCCCCCCCCGGGGGGCTGACCTCGATGAAGGTGCTGTTCCACACGCGGGCGCGGATGCTGAAGGTGGCGGGGTGCTGGGTGTGGACGAGGGGGCACTCGAACCAGACGCAGCGAGCGGTGCCCTGGGAGCAGCTCTGGGAGACGAGGGGGGGTCAGGAGCCGGGGGGAACCAGACTCCCCATGAAGCAAAGGTCCTGCTGGGGGGTACAGACCCTGCGCCCACCCCCTGCAGCCCCCACTCACCAGCAGCACCTCGGATTTGGCTTTCTTGCCCGTGGCCAGGGTGATGGGGGGCTCCACCGGCTCAGGGGGGTCCAGCTCCCGCCTCTGCCGGGATGGAGCCTGGTCCCCCAGCAGCTGGGGGGGGGCAGGTAAAAGCGAGCCCCATCAGAGCCCGGGTCGCTCAGCCCACCCCAGGGCTGACAGAACCCATGGAGGGGGGCAGGAGGGGCAAAGCATCAGGGACAGGGTGACTCACGGTGAGGTTGAGGGGGTTGATGACCCCCCCGGGGGGGTGACAGCTCTCGTTGCCGTTGACGAGGATCTCGGTGGGGTACAGGAGCCACTTGCCGTTGGGGATCTCGTAGGGCCACTCGAAGCCCAGCAGGATGGTGCCCAGGTTGCCCAGCGACTCGCCCTTGGTGGTCACCTGCACAGCAGAGCGATGGAGACCGGCGCTCCTGACCGCTCCCCCCCCCGGCCGTGGGCACCGGCTGCCCCCCCCCGACTCACCTGGAAGTCGAAGGTGAGGGGGCTGCCCACGTCCTGCTCTCTGCGCATGGCCGACTCGCCCACCACCCTCCCGCTGAAGTGCGACTGGGCGTGGGAGGGGGCTCTGGGGACAGCATGGGGGGGGACACAGGCACAGTGAGGGGGGCAGAGTGGGCAGGGGGCATCCACCCGCCCCATTCCTGGGACATGGGTGGCCGTGCCCACTCCTGACACAGCCAGATGCAGGTGGGGTGGATGGACGGGATGGAGGGGGGATACGGGGGGGGTGCAGAAGGTTGGGGCGGGGTCGGGGGGGGCGCAGCCTTGCTGCACTCACATGGTCAGCGAGGACTGGATGCTGTAATCCACCAGCAGCTTGGCCAGAACGGGCTGCAGGTCCTCCTGGGTGCTTTGCCTGCCAAGGGGTCAGCGTCTCCCACCACCCAGACAGCATGGGGCAGCCCCCCCACCCCCCCAGCCATGGGATCCCCATCCTCCTGGGTGCTTTGCCTGCCAAGGGGTCAGCGTCTCCCACCCCCCAGACAGCGTGGGGCAGCCCCCCCAACCATGGGATCCCCATCCTCCTGGGTGCTTTGCCTGCCAAGGGGTCAGCGTCTCCCACCACCCAGACAGCATGGGGCAGCCCCCCACCCCCCCAGCCATGGGATCCCCATCCTCCTGGGTGCTTTGCCTGCCAAGGGGTCAGCGTCTCCCACCACCCAGACAGCGTGGGGCAGCCCCCCCAACCATGGGATCCCCATCCTCCTGGGTGCTTTGCCTGCCAAGGGGTCAGCGTCTCCCACCACCCAGACAGCGTGGGGTAGCCCCCCCCCACCCCGTGGGACCCCCATCCTGCCCATCCCAGGCGCCCTGCCTGCTTCCCAATCCTTCCCAGCCCAGCAACGCTGCTGGATACGATCCCGCTCCGCCGTCCCTTCCACCAAGGGGCGGAGGAGCCGACATTGCTCCAGGGTCCCTCTTTTTGCCCCAGACCGTTTCCATCACCCCCCCATCCCATTTTTTCCACCCTCCCAGGACACTCACGTGGACAGATCCAGCCACACCAAGACCTCCCGCGTGTCCAGCGTGATCCCAATGGCCTCGAAGGTGATGATCAGCTCTGCCTGCAGCACAGAGGGACCGTGGAGCAGCTCAGACCCCCACCCGCCTGCCGAGCCCCCCAGAAAGAGCTGGGGGGGCGTGGGGGGGCAGCACTCACCCTCTGGTGCCTCTTAAAGGGGTTGCCCAGCTCGCACAGCACCGTCTCCGCAAAGGTACAGGCTCCGCTCTGGGGAGGGGGAAGAGGGGGAGGACCCCGGTCAAGCGCCCCCCCTGCCGTGGTCCTCACCCCTTCTCCAGCCGGGGAGGGGGACGCGGTCACCTACCGGTCGGACGGAGGAGGGCAGGAGGCTGGGGGGCACCGTGATGTTGAGCAGCGCCTCGTGGGCGTCCTCGCCGTCGGAGAGGGTGGTGGGCACGTTGGTGACATTGACGCTCAGGTGGAGCTTCCGCACGTCCCGGCTGTACTGCAGCACCTGGGAACCGTTCAGCCTGCGCAGAGACCGGCCCCGCTCAGCGCACGGGTGGCCCGTGGCCAAGGGCGGGGGGTGTAGGAGGTGGACGGGGACACGGAGGGACCCGCTGTCACCTGGGCAGGGGCTGGTTCTGGTCGGTGACGAAGGCGCTCTGGAGCTGGAGGTTGCTGTAGCACTTGTTGTCGGAGCCGCATTCCTTCCGGAACTCGATCTGGAGGGATGGGGGGGGGGTGTCCCCGTGAGCCTTCGCACGCACCCCCAGGCCAGGATCGCTGTGGCACACGCTCCATCACCCCCCCTCCGGCACCTTGGTCTCGTTCTCATGGGTCTGGTCCTGGTTGAGGACGGGGAAGGCGTCGAGGGAGCGTGGACCCAGCTGGAAGCTCCTGGGCTTCTCCACCAGGGAGTAGTTCATGGAGAGCACGATGGGATGCAGCTTGTCCCGGATGTTGTCCTGGGGGGGGGGGGGGGCGGGGGCCAGAAATCACAGCAAAGCCCCAACTCCCACCCTGCCCACCCCCCTCCAGCCCCAGCCACCGCCAGGCAGCCCCCCGCCATGTGCAGGGTCCCAGCTCCTGCTCCCCCCCCCCCCCGCTGGTGAGACCCAGCAAACTCATCACAGGAGCGCTGGGGAGAGGGATGGGGGGAGGGGGAGGGATGGGGGGAGGGAGGATTTCCACCTCCTTTCCCAACCCCGCTGTGCCCAAGACCCTCCGCAGCCCACCACTCCTCTCCCCAGCTCCGGCGCCACGCGCAGAGCATCTCGCAGTGCGCCCCCCCTCCCCGCTGTGCCCCCCCCCCCCACTGCGCCCCCCCACGTGTGTGCCCCCCCCCCCCCCGCTCACCAGCAGCAGCAGCTCCTTGGATTCGCAGCGGGTCTCGGGCATGGGGAAGACGCCGCGGTAGGTAGCGGAGTGGGTCCCCAAAAACCTGACCCTGGGGGGGTGCCGGTCCTTGTCAGCTTCCAGGGTGTACTCCAGGGCTGCGGGGGGAGCGCCGGCGTGTTGCACGCGCACGCGTGCCTCCAACACGACCCCCTGTGTGCACACCTAGCCCCCGCACACACGTGTATCCCCACACGCGTGCATGTCCTCCCCAAACAGGTGCTCACGCTCATCCCTTGCACACACACGTGTCCCCCGGGTGTGCACACACAGCCGCTGCACACACGTGTATCCCCACACGCATGCATGTCCTCCCCAAACAGGTGCTCACGCTCATCCCTTGCACACACACGTGTCCCCCGGGTGTGCACACACAGCCGCTGCACACACGTGTATCCCCACACGCATGCATGTCCTCCCCAAACAGGTGCTCACGCTCATCCCTTGCACACACACGTGTCCCCCAGGTGTGCACACACATATATGTCCTCCCCCTGCACACACACGGGCCCCCCCGGGTGTGCACACACAGCCCCTGCACACACACGTATGTCCTCCCCCTGCACATACACGTCCCCCCGGGTGTGCACACACAGCCACTGCACACACGTGTATCCCCACACGTGTGCATGTCCTCCCCAAACAGGTGCTCACGCTCACCCCTTGCACACACACGTGTTGCCCTGGGTGTGCACACACACCCCCTGCACACACATGTATGTCCTCCCCCTGCACACACACGTGTTGCTCCAGGTGTGCACACACAGTCCCTGCACACACGTGTATCCCCACACATGCATGTCCTCCCACTCACCCCTTGCACACACACGTCCCCCTGGGTGTGCACACACACACCCTGCACACACACACACGTATGTCCTCCCCCTGCACACACACGTGTCCCCCTGGGTGTGCACACACAGCCCCTGCACACACGTGTATCCCCACACATATGCATGTCCTCCCCTGCACACACACGTGTCCCCCTGCACACACATGTATCCTCACACACGTGCACGTCCTTCCCTGCACACACACGTGTCCCCCTGCACACACATGTATCCTCACACACGTGCACGTCCTTCCCTGCACACACACAGCCCCTGCACACACACACACGTATCCCCACATGTGTGTCCTCCCCTGCGCACACCCATCCCCTGCACACAAGTATTCCCACACACATGCACGTCCTCCCCTGCACACACACACGTGTTTGTCCCCTGCTCACACGTGTACACCCACACACATACATGTCCTGCCCCTACACAAATACATGTGTGATCTCTGCACACACGTGTATCCCCACACGTGTCCATGTCCCCCCCAAAGACGTGCTCACGCTCCCCCCTGCACACACACACACACACGTGTCCCCTGCACACACGTGTATCTCCACGTGTCCACGTCCCCCCAAAGACGTGCTCACGCTCCCCCTGCACACACACACACGTGTCCCCTGCCCACACCTGTATCCCCACGTGTCCATGTCCCCCCCAAAGACGTGCTCACGCTCCCCCTGCACACACACACATTTGTCCTCTGCACACACGTGTACGCCCACACACGTGCATGTCCTGCCCCTACACACACGTGTGCGATCTCTGCACACACGTGTATCCCCACGTGTCCACGTCCCCCCCAAAGACATGCTCACGCTCCCCCTGCACACACACACACACGTGTCCCCTGCCCACACCTGTATCCCCACGTGTCCATGTCCCCCCAAAGACGTGCTAACGCTCCCCCCTGCACACACACACATTTGTCCTCTGCACACACGTGTACGCCCACACCACACACGTGCATGTCCTGCCCCTACACACACGTGTGCGATCTCTGCACACACGTGTATCCCCACGTGTCCACGTCCCCCCCAAAGACATGCTCACGCTCCCCCTGCACACACACACACACGTGTCCCCTGCCCACACCTGTATCCCCACGTGTCCATGTCCCCCCCAAAGACGTGCTCACGCTCCCCCCTGCACACACACACACACACATGTCCCCTGCCCACACCTGTATCCCCACACGTGTCCATGTCCCCCCAAAGACGTGCTCACGCTCCCCCCTGCACACACACACACACACGTGTCCCCTGCCCACACCTGTATCCCCACGTGTCCATGTCCCCCCAAAGACGTGCTAACGCTCCCCCCTGCACACACACACATTTGTCCTCTGCACACACGTGTACGCCCACACACGTGCATGTCCTGCCCCTACACACACGTGTGCGATCTCTGCACACACGTGTATCCCCACGTGTCCACGTCCCCCCCAAAGACGTGCTCACGCTCCCCCTGCACACACACACACGTGTCCCCTGCCCACACCTGTATCCCCACACGTGTCCATGTCCCCCCAAAGATGTGCTCACGCTCCCCCTGCACACACACACACGTGTCCCCTGCCCACACCTGTATCCCCACATGTGTCCATGTCCCCCCCAAAGACGTGCTCACGCTCCCCCCCTCCCCCCGCGCACACACACACGTGTCCCCTGCACACACGTGTATCCCCACACGTGTCCATGTCCCCCCAAAGACGTGCTCACGCTCCCCCCCGCGCACCCGTGTGCCCCCCAGGTGTGCACACGCTGGGGACGTGCCCCCCCCCCGGTCCCACGCCTGCACTCACTGATCTTCTCCTTGTAGGTGGGGTCTCCAGCGCTCTGGTTGTAGGAGAAGCAGACGGTCACCGTGATGCTGGGGGGGGGACAAAGGGGCCGTGAGCGGAGCTGCGGCACCGCGGGGCCGTGAGCGGGGTGGCACCGGAGGGGGGGGCTCACCAAGAGTTCGGCGTGCACTGGGCAGGGTCCACCTTGCCCGGGGTCACCGTGAAGGCCTTGTTCAAGATGTTGATCACGGGCCGAGCTCTGGGAAGAGACCGGGGGGGGGGGGGTTGGCTGAGCCCCCCCACCAGCAGCACAGCCCCTCCTTGCCCCGTGCCAGCTCCCGCAGGTGGGGATTGCCCCCCCATCGCTGCCTGGGGGTGCAGCTGGCACACATTGCCCCCCACCCCCAACCCCTGAGGTGCTGGCAGAGGCAGGATCCGTCCCAGGGGGGGCAGGGGGATGCCCACTGGTGCCAGTTCCTACCTGAGCAGGACGACCCGCTCGGCCAAACTTCCCACCAGGAGGTCGGGGTAGGAATTTCCGTCCACGTCCAGCCCCCCGCTCAGCGAGTACCCGAAGGTCTGCATGCTGGCGGGGCCCAGGTCCGACCCACTGATCACCTGGATTTGGTGGTGGTGGTGGGGGGAAAGGTCACCCACTGCTCACCCGCCCCATGGATCCGGGGATCTACCCGCTGCATCCCACCCCGGAGCGTGGGATGCTCGGAGGGGATGGGGAGCCCCAGGGAGGGGCTCCCATGGGGCCGGTACCTGCTGGGGTCTCTCCCGCAGCCCCTCGGCGCTGCTGTGGTAGATGTAGACCTTGCCCGGCCCCTCGAAGGAGCCCCCACGGCGATATCTGTGGGGAGAAGAGCAAGGTCAGCTCCCCAGGGGACAGCTCTAATGCTTCATCCCCCTCCCCACTCTCACCCAGCCCCCCTCCCCCTTGAACATCCTCCCAAGCAAGACCACCCCCCACCCCCTTCTCTTCACCCAAACCCCTTCAGGGACCCACCACACCCCCCCAGATGGGATGCCCTCTTACCTCAAGACACCCCTGCTGCCCCCCCCCACCGTGGCTGCACCCCAGGGTCCCCAGCCCCTCACCCTGGAAGCCGTCCTGGTTGATGTCCCCGATGCTGGCCACGGCGAAGCCGAAGGCGGAGTAGCTGGGGCCGGTGAGGCGCAGGCTGGGCTGGGACTGGAAGACCCCCACCTCGTTCATGTAGATGTAGACTGCGCCCCCCACCTCCTGCTTCCGGTCGAAGTAGTAGGGGCTCCCACCACCAGGTCCTGCCACCTGCGGGCCGAGGGGCCAGTTGGAGCTGGGGGCTGTGACATCATCCCACCCCCCCGACCCACCAGAAATGTTGGGGACCCCCCCAGACCCATAAAAACTGACACCCTCCCCCAAAATATCAGCAAGACCCCCACCCCTGGAGCTCTATGACCCACAGAGATGCCCTTGAGCTGTGGGATGCCGACCCCACCCCCCCTCCCCGGTGAGCTGGGGGGTCGCAGCCCCTCACCCATCGTTGTTGAGGTCCGCCAGGGCCACGGCGCTGCCGAAGTAGGATCCAACCTGCTGCCCGCGGAGCAGGAGCCCCTGCTGCAGCGTGTTCTGGGGGCCTGCGGCTCAGCAGGTACACGGCGCCCGCGTGCTTGTACCGGGGGGCACCCGTCACCACCGTCACCGCGCTCCTGCTGCAGCACCGCGCTGCCCACCTCCACCGTGTACCCTGCCGCCAAAACCTCCCGGTCAGACTGGAACCCACCCACAGCCCCGCGCCCGCGGGCCCTCCTGGCCGTGACACCCCCTCTCCAGCCCCCGTAACACCACGGTGTCACTGCTGTCCCCCCTGCTCGCACCATCCATGGGTGGGAGGGGGTCTCCAAGCCCCCCTAAACCCCACTTTAACATCCACCCCAAGATTCCCCCTATATCCACATCCCCCAACGCTCCTCTGAACCCCAGCCACCCCCCGAGGGGGAAGCCCTCTGCCCCCTAGCCCACCCAAACCCCCCGAGGGGGAAGCCCTCTCCTGCCCCCCAGCCCCCCCTTGAAGCCCCCACCTATGTAGGTGTTGCCGTTCTTCTCATTGGGTAGGAGAAGTCGTACAGGTCCCACATCTCCCGCTGCAGCATGTAGTCGGTACCCTGGGATGGGGGCAAGGCGGGGGAGGGTGGGTAACTCTGCTTGGGGGGGGGGCAGCCCTTCGTCCCTAGCTTGGCACCCGCTCCCCTTGCACGCACGCAGAGGTGCGCGCGCACGACACGTGTCGAGCACACTCACACGCATGCACGCGTGCCCCACGGCGGGTCCGGGTACCAGGTTGTCCCCCGGGAAAGGGGGCTGCCCACCCCAGGCGCACGCACCTTGCCAGTTGTAGGCACCGGGCGCCCGAAGTAGATGATGTTGGCGAAGAAGCCGGCGCTGGTGCCCATCTGGCACATGCCGGTCTCGTCGGTGTCGGTGTTGGCGTTGCACATCTCGTTGTGGTAGGTCTGCCACTCGTCGCTGAGGTTGAGCTGCAGGTCGTTGCCCCGCACGTAGCACTTGCCCACCATACGCCGCTGGTCCTCGCTGCCCGACCACAGCACCTTGGTGTAACGGTGAGCGCAGGCCTGCCGGGAGAGCACCCCCAAAAACCAGGGGGTCACCACCCTGTCCCCTGCCCTGATCCCGGCGTCAGGACATATACAGGGATGCTGCAGCCCATAGGTCAAACGTCACCCTGGCTACGATGGTCTATAGGGTACGATGCTGTCCTAGCACCTGAGATGCTCCCCAAAATGAGCATCCCCCAAAAATGAGGGTCACCACCCTGTCCCCTGCCCTGATCCTGGCATCAGGACGTATATAAGGATGCTGCAGCCCATAGGTCAAGCGTCACCCTGACTACAACGGTCTATAGGGTATGATCCTGTCCTAGCATCTGAGATGCTCCCAAAATGAGCATCCCCAAAAATGAGGGGCCACCACCTCCCTGCCCCTGGTCCTGATCCCAGTGTCAGGCCGTATATAGGGATGCTGCAGCCCATAGGTCACAGCATCACCCCAACTACGATGGTCTATAGGGTATGACGATGTCCTACCATCTGAGATGGTCCCAAAATGAGCACACCCCAAAAACCAGGGGTCACCAACCCTGTCCCCTGCCCTGCTCCAGGCATCAGGACGTATGTAAGGATGCTGCAGCCCATAGGTCACAGAGTCACCCGGCTACGATGGTCTATAGGGTACGATGATGTCTATAGGGTACGATGATGGTCTATAGGGTATGATGCTGTCATCTGAGATGCTCCCAAGCACTTCAGTCCATCCACACCACCACCCTACCAGGAGAGGGGTCTAAGCCCCCCAGGGGGACGAGGAGGTGCCGGGGGAGCCCCCCCAGTGGTTCTGCCTGTGCCACGTGCAAGGTCCGCGTGAAAGCACCAGCAGGTCCCCGGTGTCCCGTGCAAGGCGGCAGCTCACCACCGGCACGTGTGCGTGCGAAGAATCGGGGGGTGTGCGTGCAGAATCGGGGGGTGTGCGTGCAGAATTGGGTGTGTGCATGCAGAATCAGGGGGTGTGCGTGCAGAATCGGGGTGCACGTGCACTCACCAGCACCCTCCCCGCCGGCTGCCGCTGGCTGGCCACCGTCACTCCCAGCCACATGCCATCGATGATGGCCTTGTCCGGCTCATCTAGACGAGGAAGAGGACAACGTGAAAGCGGGGACCCCCCACCCGCAGAGACACACCCCCCCCCTGGGGCAGGGGGTGTTTTGGGGTGCCCTGGGGCACTCACGTACCCTTCAACTGGATGTCGAGCTGCCGGCAGTCCGCGCGTGGAGGCGGTGAGGGGGCAGCGTAGACGGCCCCCGTCCGCGTGCCGTTCGCCCGCTCCACGTAGCGGGGGGCCCCCACCAGCAGCCTGGGGGGGGGGGGCAGAGAGTGGGGTGGTGGGTGGGCGATGAATGGGGGGCAGCGGGTTTGCCCCACCCCAATGCCCTCCAGCTCATTTTGGGGGTGCAAAGCCAGGCAGGCTGCCCCCAGAGAGGTGCTGGGGGGCGGGGGGGGAGCTGCTTCGTCACCCTCGACACCCCAAATCTCGGGGGGAAGCAGACCCCCAGCCCCATCTCCAGACGACAAAGGGGGGGGGTTCCCCATGCACCAACCAGCCTCCCGCCCCCAGCATGCGGGTCAGGGTCTTGCAGGGCAGCGACAGACCCCCCCCCCAGTCCGGGTGGGGGGACAGACGGACAGACATGCTCCTTGCCCCCCCGCTTGCAGGGCCCGATCCCAGCCCGGGGTCGTGGCTGAGCCCCCCACCCCCAGCTGATAACGCCCACCGGTGAAGGGGGGAGCTGCCGGGGGGGGGCCCTGGGGGCTGTGCAAACAGCCGCAGCCCCCCCCGGGCGACCTTTGCCCCGGACCCCCCCCCCCCCGCACAGCTGCGTGCCAGGGAATGTGCTGCCAGAGCCGGGCATCACGGGGGGGTGGGGGGGGTGAAGGGGAAGACACCCCCCCAGGGATGGGAGGGCGAGCTGGGACCAGCTCCGGAATGGCACGGGTGTCCCTCTTCCTGGGAGGGGTCCGAGCTTGCCTCCCCCCCAACGGGCAGCACTGGGGGTCCCTGGGGAGGGGGTACCACATTCCAGGGGGTGACTCAGACCCTCGGAGGGGCAGACACATCCTGGCTGAGTCACGGTGATGCCACGCGGCGGGGGGGGGGGCACACTGGCATCCCTGGATGGGTGCCCGGCTCCACGTGCCTTCACCCCCCCAGGGGCTTTAAGATGATGCTGACGAACAAAAAGGACCCCCACCCCCTGCAGGGAAGAGCCTGGGGACCCCCCAGGAGCATCAGGGCACAGGATGCGGGGGCCCTGACGCGGGGGGGGGGGTGTGTGTGTGGTGTGCCCGGGGGGGCTCCGGAAAGGCCAGCCTTTCCGCCGGGAAATCCTTGGGGATGGAGAGGACAATGGCGGGGGGGGTGGGGGGTGGGGGCACGCTGCACCCGCGCCAGCACAGCAAGCATGCCCCCCCCCCCCAAACAGACAGCCGGGGGGTGGGGGGCCCAAGGCACCCAGGTAGCTGGCACCGCCGCTATCACTGGGGTAACGAGATGGGCAGTGCTCAGCGCCGCCAGCCCTGCCCCGGGGGGGGGGGGCGATAATTCCCGCCCCCATCCCGCGGCTACCGGGAAGGGAGGGGCGCGGGGCCGGGAGCGCGGGCGCGTCGGGCAGCGCCGGGGCGGCTGACTCAGGCGCAGGAGGAATGCGGGGCCCCAGGCAGCCCCCCCGCCCCGGCACGCCGGGCCCCCCCCCCCCCCGCACCCCCCCCCCACGGCTGACGGGCACCGCCGGCGGCCCCGCTCCGGCTGAGTCAGCGCGATGGTGCAGGTGGGGGGCGCGTCACGGCTCGGATGCTGAGGAGGGTGTGATTGAGGGGGGGGGCTCCCACCGGGAATGCTGGGCTGGGGTGCCACTGGCATCTGCACCCCCCACCCCCCCCCCCCCCCTCGGGAAAACAACACCTGACGGGTGTGAATATGATTCCTCCTGATGTTTTCCAGCCCGGCACAAAGGAATCTGCCCCCCCCCCCCCCAATTCCCACCCCCCCCCGAGGGAGGTGGCGGGGGACAAGGGTCACCGTTGTCCCCTCTTACCTGGAGAGTGACTACAGCCCTGTGACCCGAGGGAGAAGCCGGGGGGTGTGGGGGGGTCCTGTCCACACACCCCCGCCCCCCCCATGCCCCAGCAGGACCCGCAGCCTCGGGTGCTGCCCCCCCCCCCCCCCCAGTGTGTCTCCTGGGGCAACACGCGTAGAGCCCTTGCTGGGGGCTGCCACGGCCAGGACCTGCCCCCCACCCACCCCACCCCCCGGCTCCCCGGGTGGTCCTGGCTCAGCTGGACCTCCGCCCCGAGCAAAGCCGTTCCCACAACCATCACTCCCCATGGCAGTGCCCCACCGGTCCCGGGGGGTGGGGGTGGGGGGTGGGATCCGACCCAAGCCAACTGCTCCAGTAATCCTGCTGCCTCCAGCCAAAATTCCCCGGCACGGCAGCCCACCCACGGCTCCCCGTGCTGGGGAGGCGTGAGGGATCTGGGGGGCTTCTGAGCCCCACCAGAGCTTGGGGGGGAGCCCCCATGCACAGGCATCCCAAGATGCCAGGCAGAGCCCAGCTATCCCGAGACCTTGGAAAACCAGGATGGTGGGGGTCCCCTGGCGACGTCAGGACCAGCTTGTGGCACTGGTCCCACCCCGGTGGGGGGGAGACACACACACGGGGAAGGGGCTCAGCCTCCGGTGCTGGGGCAGCAGAGCAAAGGCAGAGGTGGGAGGCTGGGAAGGGAGGGGGCAGGAATGCGAGACCATGAGCCCTGCTAAACCTGGGGGGGGTGTGTGTCACAGAGCGCGGGGGGCTTCCTGCCAGCACTGGCCGAGCTGGGGGACGCGGCCGTGGGATGGTCTGGGCACTGACCAGCCCCAAACCGCCGCCCCCCCGGGGCGGGAGAAGTCTGATGAAGATGGCAAAGAACGACACGACCCCCATGGGGGGCTGTGCCATAGGGGTCTGTGCTCCCCCCAAACGGCACCCACCAGCCCCATGGCCCCAGAACCCCCTCCCCGGGGCAGGGGGGGCAGCGAGCTCAGCACGCATCTGCCTCCCGGCACGCTCGAGGGGTGACAAGCGCCAGGAGGAGGAGGGGAAGGGTGGGTGGGGGCTCCGGCACAGCACCCCTCCCCTGGTCACCCCAACGTGTGGGCTGTGGGGACCCTCCCCAAGGTTCCAAACCCCAAATCTCCCCCCGGGGCTGAAAGATGCTCTAGGTCTGAGAGCTCAGCTCCGCAACCGTGCTGCGGGACCCCCCCACCTGAACCCCCAAAGGTGGGCAACTGAGGGGTACCCCCAGCATAGCCCACCCCCCTCAATGCTCCAGGCTGTCCTCAAAGCACCCACCACCCCACCCACTCCCCCCCCAGTGTCACTATGTTTGCAATGGGGGGGGGGGGGGGGGCCCTGCAACGACGCCCCCCCCGGATGCCCCGAGCAGGCAGATCTGCTGATGCCCGTGCCAGGAAGGAGGCAGACGGATGGACAGAGGATGTACGGAGGGATGGATGACCCCCTCCGGCCTCGCTGCATCCGGCCCCCCTCCGCCTGCCAAGGAGCCGCAAGCCCCGCAGGACCCCGGCAGCTTTCACCGGCCCCCAGCCAAGGCGGGGGGAGCACGGCCAGGCCGGCTCTGGCAATCAGCAGAAAACCAGGCGAGGGGGAGGGAAAGCAGGGAATTCGGTTGGGCCCGCTGCCGGCCCCGCGCCTCCCGGGCTGCGCACACAGGGCCTCCGGTCTCCCCGGCAGGGATGCGCTGTGCCTCAGTTTCCCCATGTCATTCAGGGACCCCCCAAACCACACGGGTCAGGTTCCCCGGTACCGCCGGGGCCCGCCAACCCGGCCACAAGCCGCTTCCCACGCCGGAGCCGGCTGGAACGGGGCGGCCAAAGGAGTTCTTTAATCTCGGGGAGGCAGATAACGCGTCCACCCTCACCTTCGCCTGGCGCGGGGAGGGGCGAGCAAACAAACCTTTGCATGGGCACAGCTCCGGGCCACGAACAACACCGCAGGAGCTGAGGGGTGGGGAACCCCCCCCCCGCCATGCCAGCGGGAATGCCAGCCGTGCTCAGGAGCATCCCTCCCGTCCCGCCGCCATCCCCACCTCCAGCAGCTGGAGGTGCGTTAGGGCGAGGCCGAGCATCGAGCCCCCAAAACAGCACGAGGCACCCCCCACCCACCCAGGGCGGGGAGGGGGGGGGGGGGCAGGAAGCGTCCCTTTCCTGTCCCCACCCGGGCTGCTGCACCTGCCAGGGCCGAGGGAGGGGAGCAGGCTCACCCCGCGGTGCTGCAGCCCGGCTCAGCATCCCCCCGCCCTGGCTGGGGGCAGCGCAGGGATGGGGGGATCCAGGGGGGGGCATGCCTGTGCCGGTCCCACCCCCCCCACATCCACCTGGAGCATCCCTGACACCCGGGGTTGGGGACAGCGGGTACCCCCACGGATGGGACAAACCCTCCTGCCACCCCCCTGCCTGCACCGTGCCCCCCGCCCGGGCAGGAGGAGGGGCAGGCAGCTCCCCCAGCTCCCAGGAGGGTGGCTGGTCACCACGACAGGTATTTCCAGGAGAGGCTGGTGTCCCCCCCCCACCCCGGGACCTGCCTGCACTCGCCCCGGCCCCCTCCTGCCCACGCCACGCAGGCAGTGCCGGCACAGGCCCACCCAGGCCCACTGCCCGCACCTGAGGAAGGGGAAAGCAGGGACATGGCACCCCGTGGCCCCTCTGCACTCACAAGGGTCCCCCCAAGATGGGCAGTGGGGGGGTCCCTGGGGAAAGGGGTGCAAATCCCGGGGGTTTCGCGCTCCAAAGCCTTCCCGCGCCGACTGCAGAGGCTCCGTGCCCCGCCAGCGTCACGCTCAGACACGCTCGGGCCACGTGGCCCACGCTGGGGGCTCACAGGCCCCCGTGGGGCCACCCCCCACCCCAAAATCCCCCAAGATAGAGCAAAACCTACTGCCAACACCTCAAACAGACGGATGAGCCCATCTGCCCGGTGCCAGCCAGGACCCCCCTCCCTTGACGCCCCCACCCCACCAGCTGCTCCGACGCCAATGGGCTGGGAGAACACAGCCATGGATGGGAGCCAGCGTGTCCCCACGGGGTTGGGGGGGGGGTCCCCGGGGTGCTGGGCCGGCTCCCGCACCCCCGCAGCTGCTCCGCAGGGAACAGCCTCACACCCTCCTGGACGGGAGGAACAACAAGACGTCCCACAGCCGAAATGCATCCCTGGAATGTGGAGCAGCAGCTGCCGCCGGACCCTCCACCGCAGGCACGGTGGAAAAGCGGGAGCCCTTTGGGTCTCCCAAGGGGCCCCCCCCCTCGCAGCTGGGAGTTCCGTGGGGAGCCAGCCCAAATCTGTGCCCCCCGGCTACAAAATCCCAAGCCCTGCGCTTTCTCCCCGGCACGCACACGCAACTCGCACACCCGGCAACCTCCGGCCAGGAGGGATGGGAGCCGGGATTGCTGCCCGTGGGGGGGGGGGTCCTGTTGAGTGTGGGGGACAGCGGGGGACACGGCGACGGACAGCGGTGGGATCTCACGGGGAATGCACCGGCTGAAAAGGGCTTTTGTTGGGGCTTTGCCCGGCAGCAGGAATCACAGTTCAACAGGTTGGATGGGGACGAGAGGGCCGGGGGGGGGGGGGGGGGGGGGGGGGGGGGGGGGGGGCGGGGCAAGGGGGAGACGTGAGGGGCTTTGGTGGGGGTCGGTGCCGAGCCGGGACCCTGCGGGTGGGGATGGCCCCCCACATCCGGGATGTGCTGTCACGGCGTGTCCCTGCTCTGCTCCCAGACTCGTCTCGTGTCACCGGGACCCCACAGCGGGGGCTCGGCGCCCACGGAATAAGGGGTGGGGGGACCCCCAGGGTCAGGATGGGCCCCTTCTCCAATAAGGGGGTGCAGAGCAAAGCCACGAGCAGGGAATAAACACCCCGGAGCTATTTTATAGTGTATCCCGCCTTTATCCCGAGCTCCGGGCCCCGGGGGCACTTCCTCCCACAAGAGACCCCCCCAGTGCCCCCCCCTCCCCCACCCCAGCACCTAAACCCCCAGGACACCCCTCTTCCCGCACCCAAACCCCCTCCAGCTCCTCCTCCCGTCACACCCCTACCCCAGGCTCAGCCTCGGGACCTTTGCCCTGCCCCGGGGGACCCTCACCCACGCCCCTCCCCCACGGGGAACCCACCCCACGAGCCTGTACGCCCCCGGCCCACGCCCCCGGGCCCCAGGACGCGCTCCCGGCACTCACAGGCACCGCTCCTGCCCCTCGGTCTGCCGGTGCAGCGCTACCGAGAAGCCGAAGAAGCCGTCGGGGGTCGCGCCCTCCTTCAGCACCGGGAAGGTGCGGTCCAGGTTGAAGGCGGCGGCGCCCAGCACCGGGAGCAGCACCGGGAGCAGCACCGGGAGCAGCACCGGGTGGAGGGGAACCACCGGGGGGGGAGCCGGCGGTGCCGCTCCATGTCCCGCACCGGCTCCCGCAGCCGCCGACCGCGCCCCACCGGGGCCGGTGCGCTGCGGGGCGGGGGCGGGGCCGGGCGGGGCGCGCGCCCTTCCGGGCACTCCCCTTAAAGGGGACGCTGCATCACCCCCCAAACCCCACCCCCACCACTCCTTCACCCCCCCCCCGGGTACCTGTAAGGAAGGAGGGGGCTGCCCTGCGCGTGCGCACGGGGGAGGCGTGGACATACCTGCGCGTGCACAGCAGGCGGCGCAAGCACGCGCGCTGGCACAGGCCCCGCCCACTCCGGGTCACCCCCACCCCCCCCCCGCCTCGCCCACGCGCGGAGGTACCCGTCGTGCACGCGGGGCTGCGCGTTCATGAAGGCGGGCACCCCCCCCTCCCCCCCCTCACCTCTCCCCCCCCCCCCCGTCATGCACAACCCTGACCGCACGCGCGGGACGGCTCCTCCGCACCGCCCCCCCCCAACCCCCCTCCCGCCTCGTTCGCCACGGGGCGGCAGCGACCCCCAAACCCCTCAGGTGGGTGAGGACCCACGTGCCCTGCCCTGCACCCTGCGCTGTCCCATGGGACCCCCCCAGGATGGCACCCCCACACCTGGGACCCCCTACCTGGGATCAGACCCCCCACGATGAGACCCCGAGGACCAGACCACCCCCCCGGGATGGGACCCCCCGGTATGGGACCCCCAAGTTTGGACCTTTGTGGGATAGGCCCCCTCGAGGACCACTCCCCATGGTGTGGGACCCCCCAGGGATGGGACCCCCCCGGGATGGGATCCCCAAGTTGGACCCCCCACGGGGTGAAACCCCCGAGGATGAGACCCCCAATTTAGAACCTCTCAGGAATAGCCCCCCGAGGATCGCCCCCCCATGGGATGGGGACCCCCGCTCCTGAGCTCAGCCCCCCGTTGTGCCCGTGCTGGGAGGTCGGAGCTGCGGGGGCGGGACTGGAGGGAGAGAAAATCCCCGGCCTCCCACGGCGCCTGCCCACCCGGGAACGCCGGGAATGCGCCGGCTCCCTGCCCGGTACCGGCTCCCTGCCCGGTACCAGCTCCCTGCCCGGTACCGGCTCCCTGCCCGGTACCGGCTGCCTGGCCCCTCCCGCCGGGATGGATGCGGGCGGCACCCGGGGACGACTGCGATGCCCGGGGTGGGGGTCCCTGGGGGCTGGGAGAGGCTGGACGGACAGACCCCCAGGCTAAGGGTCTGACCGGGGGGGGCAGGAGGTCAAGACCCCGCGAGTGGGACCCCGAGGACACGGCCGGGGACACTGCGCTGTCACCCGCGGGGGGGAGGTGGCTGCGGCTGTCCCAACCCCGGCAAAGGTCACCGGGAGTCATCGCACCGCTCCCACCCGTGCCAGGAAACCCGTGAGTGGGTGGGAAATGCCCCCTCCCGGCTTCCCGGGGGGGCTGCAGGATGTCCTGTGTCCCTCGCCCCGATGTCCCCGCGCCCCGGCGCAGCTCCTGCGCCGCAATGTCACTGGGAAGGGTGACGGCACGGGGGACAGTCCCAAGGGTGGCCCTGCCAGCAGCCGGCACACAGCCCTGTCCCCTGCCCCCCACCCCCTGTCCCTTGTCCCCAGGTCCCCCGCCATGGGCTGACCCCAACTCCTGGCTCGGAGCACCCCAAAACCCCACCAGGTCCCCGGGGATGGGTGACACAGCGCTCGGCACGGGGACAAAGAGCACTGGCCCCGCCCCCCCCGTGCGATTTTGGGGTGCAATGGGTCAGGTGTTTCAGGGGTTCACCCCCGAAATAGACGTATTCCCTAGGAATATTTCAGTAGGAATATGCTGGCACCCAAGGGGGGGGGGGGGGGGGGGGGGGGCAGCACCCCAGGAAGGGTGTTTGCACCCAAAGGGGTCTGTTTGCACCCAAACGAGGTATATTTGCACCCAAAAAGGGGTGTCAGCACCCCGGAAGGGGGTGTCTTCACCCCAGGAGCGTGTTGACACCCAATGGGAAGGTATCTGCACCCGGGGGGGGTGCGTGTTACCCCCCAGGGAAGGGTATTGACTGCTGGGGGGGGGTATTGGATCACAAAGGGGGGGTGTGAGCACCCAAAGACGGGGTGTCGCTACCCAAAAAGGCCACTAGATGGCGCTGTCGTCCCAAGGATGAGGGGGGGGTGAGCTGTATCAGTCCGCGGGGTCCCCCCCCCCGCACCCCTCCCGCAGTTGTGACAGAGGTGGGGACACCAGGGGACTCCCGTGGGCACTGCCGGGCTGGGGGGGTGGGGGGGAGGGGCGTTTCCAACTGGAGCATCTTGGGGGGGCGCACCCAACCCTGTTGGGAGTTACAGGGGGGTGGTGGGAAACCCCTCCAGCCTTGTGGGGGGCACATAGGACGGCGGGGGGGTGGGGTGGGGCGGTGCTGGCTTGGCGCTGCGGTCAGCCCTGTCAGCCCCCCACAGAGACCCCCGGGTGTCCCCATACAGCACCTCCTGCCCCCCCCCCAGTTCACCCAAACTGGACCCACCCCCAGTGTTTGCCCCCCACCCCCGCCCCCACGAGCTCCCGGATTTGGGGTTCGCCAAGCGCCAGCCCGCCCGAGCAGCCTCCGTCAGCCGGCGGCACCAGTGCCTCCCAGTCCCAAACTGGTTCGGGACTGCACGGACCTGCTCCCCGCTGGCGCCCCGCTCTTCCCGGCCCCCAGCGCTCCAACCGGCTTTTCCTGCCGGAGAATCCCTCTGCCAGCAGGAACCGGCCCCGGTGACCGCCCGGCCGGAGGGACAGCCGCCCCGGGCACCGGGGGGTGGGCGGGGGTCCGGCGGGGCACCCGCAGAGCTCCAAGCGGGGCTGGCGGCGGGGCTGGCCTTGGCACAGACCTGCTGTGTTAATTCCACGGGAATTCCATTTCCCACGCGGGACGCGAGCCCGTGCCTTCACCCACAGCTTCTGGGACACGCTTCCGCCCCATCCCGCCTGCTTCCCCCTGGGACTGACCCTCAGTCCTGCTCATTTCTAGGCTTCCTATTTCTATCTCTATTCCTAATCCTATTCTTATTCCTCTTCTCATTCCTGTTCTTCTCTATCCTATTCCTACTCTTATTCCTACTTATCCTATTTGTATTCCTATTTATCCTATTCCTATTCCTTTTCTTTTTCCTTTTCCTTTTCCTATTCCTATTTATCTTATTTCTATTCTATTCCTACTTCTATTTATCCTATTCCTATTCCTATTCCTTTTCCTTTTCCTATTCCTATTTATCCTATTTCTATTCTATTCCTACTCCTATTTATCCTATTCCTATTCCTATTCCTTTTCCTATTCTTATTCCTATTCCTATTCATTTTCCTATTCCTATTCCTACTCCTATTTGTCCTATTTCTTTTCCTTTTCCTATTCCTGTTTATCCTATTTCTAGTCTATTCCTACTCCTATTTATCCTATTCCTATTCCTATTCCTATTCCTATTCCTATTCCTATTCCTATTCCTATTCCTATTCCTATTCCTATTCCTTTTCCTATTCATTTTCCTTTTTCTATTCCTATTTATCCTATTTCTATTCTATTCTTACTCCTATTTATCCTATTCCTATTCCATTTCCATCCTGTTCCCATTCTTTATTATCCCTCATCCATGGCCCGGCGGTGGCGGCAGGGCCGGGACTCGAACCCGCGGCTCCAACGTCGGCGCAGTTCCCCGCTGCGGCCGTCAGGTGGCGGCATTGCACCGCGCGGCACTGCTGGCGGTGCGGGGGGCCGGGGGGACACTCGGGGTGAGGGGGTGGGTGGGGGGAAGCGGCGGCCAGGCTTAAGGGTCTGTCCTCAGCCCCCTCCCACGCCCCCAAATCCTCTCAAGGGTAAGGACCTGCCGGTAGAAGCAGAGACCCCCTCATCAAAATAAAAGTCCCCCCACGCAAAGCCCCCGCGCCCCGGTGCTGGGTGGAGGGGGGGTGGCTGGGGACAGCCCCACCAGTGGCCAGGGGTGGTAGGGGGAGGCTTGTGGCCTGGGCTGGGCGGTGCTGCTGGGGGCTCTTATGGCAGTGGGGGGGTCAGGGCCCTGACTGGGGGTGTGAGAGGGGCTCAGGGTCCCTGGGGGGGGGCGGTGTCCCCAGAAACAGGGCTCCACACCACCCCACGAGGCAGATGGAGAGTGACAAGTTTTGGGGTAGGTGAGGGTCCCCCGCCCCATGAGTCTGGGGGGGCTCTGCCTTGGGGGCGGCGTTGAGACACGGCTAAGTGCTGGGAGAAGGGGGGAGGCAGGGGGGCGAGGGGTGTGTGTGTGTGTTGTATCATCACCACCCAGCCCCAAGCCCGGACCCACCCTCCCCCCTAACCCCAACCCTTCCTCCTCCCTACCCCCCAGCAAACACCCCCCACTCCCCGCTCCCCCTCCAAATCCCCCCTCAGCACTAAGAGTCCCCAGTGGGGGTGAGCACCAATCCCCTCGCACAAAAGCCCTCCTCTCAATCCCAGGATCTCCCCAGAGGCTTTGCCAGCCGCCCCCCACCCCCCACCCCGCTCCCACAGAGCCCGGGAACCCGCGATCTTTATTTATTCCTTCTCCCTCCTTCTCCCACTCTTTGTTGTTTCCTGAGAGAGGGAAAGAAGGGGGGTGGGGTGGGGGGGAAAGAAGGAGAAAAAAAAAACACCCAGGGAGAGGAGGCAGGAGGCTGTTTTGCCTCCCAGGCAATATTTCTGGAGCCAATCGGAATGCGCACCCACCCTGCCCCGCTCCCTAATTAAAGGCTTTAAGCAGGCGCTGGGGCTGGAGCTTCGGGCACAGTCACTCCGTGTCGCTCCTCGCAGGAACCCGTGTGGAGGAGCCAGCTCTGGGCACGCCAGGCCTGCCGCGCGGGTAGCCGGAGCCGCCGCCGGGTTGGGGGGTCCCCAGCTAGGCGGGTAACTCCCTCCCCGCCCCCCCCCCCTCCCGCCCCCCGATACGGTTTCAGCGATGAGCGGGTCTTTCGATAAGAAGCTCTCCAGCATCCTCACCGACCTCTCGGGCTCGCTGAGCTGCCATGCCGCCTCCAAGGACTCTCCCACCTTACCCGAGTCCTCCGTCACCGATTTGGGCTACTACACCAGCCAGCATGACTACTACCCGGGCCAATCCTACAGCCAGCCCGTGAGCCACTACCCCTACCACCAGTTCAACCTCAACGGCATCGGCACCGCCGGCACCTACTCGCCCAAATCCGACTATTCCTACAGCCCTTCCTACCGCCAGTACAGCCACTTCAGGGACCAGCAGCTCCCGGCCCAGGAAGCAGGTAGGATGCTCCGGAGAAAGGGGCCGTATCCACGCGCTGGACCCCCGGGATTGCGGCGGGACCTTCGCGAAGTTGTACCCCTCTCAGTGTCCCCAAGTTGGGGACGGGGTGGCCGCGGGGCTGGGGAAGGGGATGTTGTCCCCGGCGAAGGATGGGGTGGATGTTGGAGCAAGGCTCAGCCCGCTCCGGCATCCCCGGTACTACGGGGGGATGGAGTGGGACGGAGCCGCGTTGGATGCGGCCGTGCGGGGGACGTCCCGGGGGACAGGGCAGTGTTACCGAGCGGGATGACCGCACGCTGTGCGTGGGGGGGTGTCTGTGCCGGGACCCCTCCGTCACCGGCCTCACACCTCCGCTCTCTGCCCAGTGTCGGTGAAGGAGGAGCCGGAGCCGGAGGTGCGGATGGTCAATGGGAAACCCAAGAAGATCCGCAAGCCCCGCACCATCTACTCCAGCTACCAGCTGGCAGCCCTGCAGCGCCGCTTCCAGAAAGCCCAGTACCTGGCGCTGCCCGAACGGGCCGAACTGGCCGCCCAGCTGGGGCTCACCCAGACCCAGGTAAGGGCTGAGCCCCCTCCCGCCTCCCCAATTCCCAGCCACGGGCAGGAGGGATCGGCAAGAGGGGGAGCCCCTTCCCCCTTGCAAAACCTGAATCGGTGGGGGTTTGGGAGGGGGCTGTGTTCACAGAGAGCCGGGAGGGGATCTGGGGGTCCCTGCGGATGGATGCTCCCCGCTTGCTGCCGGGCACGGGGGTCTCTGCCGCCAGATTTCCCCGCGCAGAGCAGATCTGCGCTGCCGAGGAAAAGGTGGAGAGGAGGGAAGGAGTGGAGAGAGGAGACAGACTCCCGCCCTGCCCCGCTCCCCTGGTTTCGGGGTTTATCCCTCTGGAGCCAGCCCCATCCCAGACCCCGCTCTGCCCAGGCACACGGGAGGATCGGAGGCCGAATCCTGCCCTGGTACCTGGCAGGGTCCTGGGTCGGCAACGCACCAGCCTCCCGGGAATATGGGACACGAAATCCCAGGCGGGACGGGACACTTGGGACTGGGTGCTCAGGACGGGACGCTGGGGACGGGTGCTTGGGACACCCCATCCTGGCAGCAGGTCCTGGGGGACAGACCTACTTCCCTCGGCCAGGTTTTTTGGGGCTCCCCTTGTGTCCGTCCTCCCAGCGCTCCGCTTCCTCGATCCCGCTTGGTTCAGGCAGAGAAAAGGGAATTTGGGACAGGAGCCACATCCCCCCCAGGGACCGTGTGCTGGGGGGTGGCAGATTAGGCTGGACTGGAAGAGCAGGGACAGGCGCGATGGGCTTCTCCCCACACAGCACCCAGATTTGGGGCTAAACCCTTGTTTTTGAGGTTTAGCCGGTGTGGGGACAAATCGTCCCCACCGATGTGCTGGCGTGAGGGTGAGCAGGTTGTCACCACAGCGCACGACTCCCCCGCACCCCGTCCTGTCCCCGGCCCCCTCCCTGCCTGCGGGCCGGCGCCCTTGTGCCGCCCTTGGCTCGACGCTCCCCAGCGCCCGGCCTTCCTCCTCCTCCCTTGGGTGATGAAGCAATCGGGGCCACTCGGCAAAGGGCTGACGGAGCGCGTCACCCGCTCCCAGAGGGACATCCTGTTTGGGTGACAACCACCACCTCCCCCCACCCCTTCCCCGGGGGCCAAGGGCGTCCAGCGCCGCCGCCTCACCCAGCACCGGGGACGCTCCCGACGCCCGGCGTGCCGGGCCGGCGTCCCGTGATGCGTGGTGTGACGGGCTTCCAGCGACGCCCATGTCCCCGGGGAGGCTTCCCGCCACGCACCGCATCTCCGGGGTCCCCACGACACCCGTACCGTGGGTGCCTTCCCACGGTGTCTCCAGGTTCCCCATGACACCCACACCCCGGGTGCCTTCCCGCGATGCACCGTGTCCGGGGTCCCCATGATTCCCATATCCCGGGTGCCTTCCCGTGGTGCACGGTGTGTCCAGGCTCCCCATGACACCCATGTCCCTGCTCCCATCCCACGCTGCATCCTGTGTCTTGGTTCTCCATGACCCCCATATCCCAGCTGCCTTCCCCCTTGCTTGGGGTCCCCAGTCACCCCCATCCCGCGTCCCCTTCCCGAGCGCCCTGGGCGTCCGCTTCTGGCGGCGGAGCGCTGACCCTTTTCCCTCCCTTCCAGGTGAAGATCTGGTTCCAGAACCGCCGCTCCAAGTTCAAGAAGCTGTACAAGAACGGCGAGGTGCCGCTGGAGCACAGCCCCAACAACAGTGACTCCATGGCCTGCAACTCCCCCCCTTCCCCGGCCGTCTGGGACAGTAACTCGCACGGCAGCGCGACGGGCCGGACCCCGCTCCCGCAGCCGCTTCCTTACAGCTCTTCCCCCGGCTTTTTGGAGGAGCACAACCCCTGGTATCACCCCCAGACCCTCAGCGGACCCCACGGACCACACCAGCCGCCGCCGGCCACCACGATGCATCACACCTCTCCGGGGCCTCCCCCCAACACCGGCGCCGTCTATTAACGGCCGGGATCGAGAAAGGGAACGAGAGACAGTGGCAGAACTCCTTTGCCTCCTTTTTTTTCCCCCTACTTTTTGGTTTTTCTTTGGAAAAACACCCAAAGGACACCCATGTACACGCACCCCTAGATACACACGTACACATCCCATCCTCTCCCAGCTCATCTCAGGAACAAGAGGACTGCAAAGGGTTAATCCCCTTAGCTCCCACCCAGGGCAGGCGAGGAAAAGGTGGTGAATTCTTCTTATCCATTTGGGTTTCCTTTTTCCGTCACCCCCTTATAAAATCGGCCCCCGAGGAGCCACGTCCCGCCGGAGCTTCGCCTCTTGGGGCCGCCCCGTTGAGCCCCCCCAGAGCGCGGGTGGGCCCCCAGGAGGGGCACCCAGATCACCCACGCTCCGGTAGGGATGGAGCCCGAGCCGCGGGGAGGAGGTCACGCGGGCGCCCGTCGCCGATGCCGAAGGAGCGGGATGTAATTCGCGTCCCCCCCCTTACCCCGTGGCACCCAAAAAACCGGGAACCGGGGAGCGGTTGGAGGGGCCACGGACACCCCACGGGAACAAAGCGGGACCCTCAGCCCGGTCCGGTGGGTGGCAGCTTTGCGGGAATCGCCCGGGACGATGCGCAGACAATCAGGTGGTTATTTAAAAATAAATCAAAAAGGGGGATCGGGGGGAGGGGGGAGAGGGAGAAAATATGTTAATATTTAAACAGTTTGGGAATGGTTTAAGTTATTTTTTAAAGAGCAAAACCCGTGCTGGTGTCTGTTTTCTGGCGGTGCCTCCCTCGGCGTCGGGTAAGCCGACGGCGGAGCAGAACGCCTGTTTTTTAAATGAACCCACAACACATTTTAAAGGAGGAAAAATGATAATTAATAATAATAATAATATTAATAATAATCTCTTTACTATTTTTTAAGAGAATGATGCTATTTTTTTAGAAGCAGAAAGCGCCGTTTTAAGAAGTGTCCGTCTGTCCTGTACAGTCCCGAGGATCTTATTTATGTTGCCTTCTATAAATAGGGGTGTACGGGGGGGAAAAAAGAGAGTGTACATAAGGTTCGTTTGTATAAAGTTGATCCAAACTCACCCGGTTTCGGTCTGGTTTGTTTGTTCGCTCTTTTTCTTTTAAGGACACCCCCACCCCAGCTTGGTGGGAGCCCCCTGTGAGGACAGGGGCATCCTGTGCTGCTTGCCCAGGAGCTCTAGCTGTCGAGCAAAGCCCTCCTGAGCGCCCAACACCGTTTTCGGGGGGGTTTTTTTGGTGAGCGGGGAGCTGCTCAGGAGTTTTCCCGGTTGGAAAATGCCTCTGTATTTTGTGGGGGGGTCGTTGGGGACTGGGGGTGGCACCGGGCCACGGGCACGGTGCTGTGGGCTCAGCCCAAGTCCCGTTTCGCCCTGCCGAGGGGGAATTTGGTGTGGGGTGGGGATTTTATTCCTGGTTTGCAGTTTTTCCCCGATGCGCCGCGTCGCTTCCCTCCTGCTCCTCTTACTGGGAACCAGCAGGCTCCCAGCTGTGCAAACTGGGAGGGTGGCTGGGGTGCCCCGGTGTTCCCTTTGGGGACACCCCATAAGCGAGGGCTGGCGGGGTCGGGACCCCCACCAAAGCACCGAACCTGGGGACCGACACTCGCTGTCCCTGCGGAGATGGTGATGCTCTCCACCGGCGTTATGCTGGTGGGGGGGGCTCGAGTGACCCGAAGACCCCCCCCAGCCGGGGAGCAGTCCCAAGGGCTGAACCGTGCCGCACCCCCTGCCCTGTCCCCCGTGTCACCGTTGTCGTTTCATGGGTGGTGGTGCAGCCAAGGGTGGGGGCTGGAGCCCCACCATCCATCCTGCTGTTGTCCCCACCGAGCTGCGCCGGGGACAGGGGATCTGACCTGGTCCCTGGCATCACATCGCCACTGGCCATGGAGGGTCTCCCCAGCCCCCGACACGGCTCCCCACCTCCGTGGGGTGTCCCCAGGGACGGTCCCTCTGCACCGACCAGGGACACCCCCAGCACCCCAGGGTGCCGGCACGCAGGGCACAGCCAGGACTCACCCAGCTTTCGGCACCCCCAGAGGTGCCCCCACGCCCCCCCCTCCTTCCCGCAGCCAAGTCCACGCGGGGCCCACCTGTGGGGATTTCCCCAGATCCCCCCCCACAGGCTGCGCCTGCCGGGTCCCCACCCCGTGCCCTCGGTGTGCCGCCATGGGGGGCAGCCGGACCCCCGGGGCATCCCTGAATGTTGCCCGCATGACCAGGCTGCTTGCAAAGTGTGAAGGGGAGCTGCCAGCCCCCCCGGCCCCCAGCGCTTGGGGCTGGGAACTGGGGACGGGGTTGGGAGCTAGGGATGGGAGTGGGGGATGGGGATGGGAATGGGGTTGTTGTTGGGGATGGGGGCTGGAGCTGGGGTTGGGGATGGTGTTGGGGGCTGGAGCTGGGGTTATTTACGGAGATGGAGGCGTTTTTGGGGTTGGGGGCTGGAGCTGGGGTTGGGGATGGTGTTAGGGGCTGGAGCTGGGGTTGTTTATGGAGATGGAGGCGTTTTTGGGGTTGGGGGCTGGAGCTGGGGTTGGGGATGGTGTTGGGGGCTGGAGCTGGGGTTGTTTATGGAGATGGAGGCGTTTTTGGGGTTGGGGGCTGGAGCTGGGGTTGGGGATGGTGTTAGGGGCTGGAGCTGGGGTTGTTTATGGAGATGGAGGTGTTTCTGGGGTTGGGGGCTGGAGCTGGGGTTGGGGATGGTGTTGGGGGCTGGAGCTGGGGTTATTTATGGAGATGGAGGCATTTTTGGGGTTGGGGGCTGGAGCTGGGGTTGGGGTGTCAGGATGGGGTTGGGGGCTGGGGCTGGGAGCTGGGGTTGTTTTGGGGGATGGGGGTGTTTTTGGGGATGGGGGCTGGAGCTGGGGTTAGGGATGGTGTTGAGGGTTGGGGCTGGGGCCTGGATTTGGGATTGGGAGCTGGGGTAGGGGTGTTGGGATGGGATTGGGGGCTGGGGATGGCAGCTGGGGTTGTTTTTTGGGCTGGGGTTGTTTTGGGGGATGGGGTTGTTTTTTGGGCTGGGGTTAGTTTTGGGGCTAGGGGTGTTTTTGGGGCTGGGGTTGGTTTTGGGGATGGGGGTGTTTTGGGGGATAGGGGCCGGAGCTGGGGTTGGGGTTAGGGATGGGGTTGAGGTTGGAGCTGGGGCTGGGATAGGATTGGGGGCTGGGGCTGGAGGCTGCGTGCAAACCGCCCCAGAGCCGGCAGGCGGGCAGACACGCTGGAGACACGGGGGTTATTAGGGGGAGGCTGCCAGCAAGAGCGAGGAGGCGGCGGGCTGGGAGAGGAGGAAACCGAGCGGCGTTGCCCGGAGTGAGGAGCGCGGCATGAGCTGGCGCGCGCTCATTTATTTATTTTTCTTTTTTAATTTAGGGGGGGAGGGAAAAAAAAAAAAAAGAGAGGCAGAAGATTACATATCCGTGGATTATATAAATGCTGGGTGCATCGCTGCCCGCGGACAGGCACTAATCCTGCACTGCCTGCGAGCCGGGCTCCCCCACCAGCCTGTGCTGCCAGCCCTGATGCCCCGGGGATGGGCACCAGGGAAAACATTGCACTCGTGCAGTCCCCTCCAACCCTCCTGTCCTGCTCCTCTGCTCCAGCCACGTCCTGGAGCCTGCATGAGGCTGGGGGATTCCTGGGGGTCGCAGCACGCACAGCCCGTGGGGTGGGCTGGTGCCAGGAGCCCCTTGCACCTGCACTATGAGCTGCAGCAGAGCCTGGCACGGCCCCTCTCTGCTGCCTTCCCCCTAATCCTTGTTCCCATAGCCTGGGGGAGGGAGCTCACCCCCAGCATCACCTGTAGCTCTTCCAGCCCAGAAGTGGCCAAGACCCCCAGAGCTCCCCAAAAGCTGCTGTGGGGCCCCCTCAAGGGCCAAGCCTACTCCTCCTGCCAGCAGCTGCTGCCCCAGTGTGCTCCTGGAAGCAGAATGAGGCCTGAGAGCCGGAGGCAGCACCCCCCTGGGGTGGATACATCACCCCACTCCTCCCAGTGTCCTGGCACAGGATTACAATGACCATCCTTCACTTTCCCAGTTACCCCAGTTATCCCCTGTCGGCACCGTGGACGGAGAGCGGCACTGGATGGTACCAGGATGGGGATACTGGGGACACCCAGCCCCTCAGAGGGGATTTTGCCAGTGGTTATGGGCAGGACAAGGGCTCAGATGTGCTTTCCAGCTCCTGTGGATCCAAACTGTGGGGCAGCAGTGCCCAGCGTCCCACCAGCATCCCCGTTCGGCTCTGCCCCACACACAAGCCCCAGTGCGCAGCCCTCCCAGCATGGCACACGTCGTCTGTGCCGTTGCGACACACTGCTGCCAGCACCCAGCGCGGGGGCAGCTGCCCGCCCACGGCCCAGCCTGGCATCCACCACATCTTCATCCCCTCCCCAGCTCTTGGCTAACCCGGCACGCGGCAGCCGGAGCCGAGGAGCGACGCTGGGCAGCCACGGCTTTGCCACCAGCCAGGGGTCGGTCACTGGTGTCGGCTCTGGGAGATAGGACAGAAACGCTCCCGAGTGGCCTTGGGGACCTCTCTGCTCCCTGTCCGCCCTGGTCCGTGTCCCAGCACCGCTGCCCAAACCTGACCTGGCAATTTGAAGGGGGCCGGTTGGATGTCCAGCCTGTGCGGGTGGGGGGAGGAGGCACCCAAAAAACCCCAGGGACATCCCCGTCCCCCAGTGGGATTTCTCCCATCCAGGGGGTTAAGGCCTAAGAGACTGGGATGTCTGGGGGCTCTTGGCCTTTTCTGAGTGTCCCCAACTAGGGACACTTTTGGCCGGTGGAGAAGAGCCCAGCCCCGCTCCAGCGGTGCCGTGCTGGCAATGCCGCCCCTCTCCCGGGGTGCAGAGGAAAGTGGGGTCACTGTCCGGTTTGGCTGCAGAGGAAAGAGCAGAACAGCCTCCAAACCCCCTCCTCAGGGCACAGCATCCCGTTTCTGTCCCCAGCCTCATCCCGTGGGAGCATCCCAAGCAGCACCCGAGTGCAGGTAGGCGGCAGTGGGGATCGGGCTCCCCTGGGTGCCGGAGAGATGGGCTGGAGCAGGAATTTCCCTGCACCCACGGGTGTCCTAACTGGGATCTGCTCCCATGCGTCAGGGCAGGAGGCTGTGGCTCTCCCATGGGTGCAGGGGGGGAGCCGGGGGCAAAGGCGGCCCCCCCCCACGGGGTCTAGGCGCCAGCCGCCGTCCCGGCCGCACCGCGAGTGCCGGGCGGGCCGGATCCTGGCCCCAGGAGCCGAGGGCTGCTGCCTCCCTCCTGCTGCAAGACGGGACCTGCGAGCGGCTCTGGCTGCAGGTCCTTGGCACCACATCCGTCGGGAACGCCGAGCGGGCGCCGCGGCCTCTGCCTCCTGCTTCCCCCATCCCTCAGACGTCAGATCCTTCCCCTCCCGGGCACTCCATGCTGCTGAGCCCCCTCCGACCCCTCCGCCAGCTCCACAGGAACTCACCCCACGTACACAGGGCTGGGACGGTGCTCAGCACCCGGCTCCTCGACAGCAGCACCCCGAGCCATCCAAGGGCGCTTCGCAGCCGGGACTATACTGTGTTTCACCCCCTTCTCATGGCTGGAGAGTAATTCCTGGAGGAAAGCTGCCCCTTCCAGCCCAAAGCCCCCTCCCAGGGTAAATCCCACCCGCGAGCAGCTGGGTTTTCCCCCAATCTCTGAGTAAGAAACTCTCCTTTCTGCCAGTGTCGGTGCAAAGCAAATCCATCCGCCTCCCCAGAGCCTTGGAGGGGAGGTCAGGCTCCATCACGGGTGAAAATAAAGCCAGTCTGGCCCTGCCCAGCCCCCTGCTTCTGCCAGAGTCGTCCCCACGCGTGGACACCATCCGTGGGCATCAGGCATCATGTCTTGGCCCCGGACCGCAGAATGTCCCAGCCAAGGTGCCCCACTGAGTGCCGAGCCAGCCCGTGAGGGCCACGTCCTCCACGTACCATCCCCCCAGGCCACTGTGGGACACAGCCATGCCTGCGTCTTGGGGGGGGTCACCGCCAGCACCCCCTCGGTGGGAGCTTGTGTCCAGCCTTGCGGTTGCTGGCGGGGATCCGGGTGCTCCCCATGCACCTCCGTCCCCGGGGGACAGCATTCCCATGCTCCACACCAGAACTCCAGCCCTGCCCACCTCCCAGCTATTGCTTGCAGGCTCAAAATCCCGATTCCTCAGGTGGGAGCCAAACGCTCCGAAAAACTCTGGCCCCGCGTGCTGCCGAAGGCGCAAAGCAAACGGAGCAACGACGGCATCGCGGCATCGCTCCCTCGCCGGCCGTGCCGTCGTGGTCCCCAGGGGCAGGAAAGGACCCTTGGAGCGGGGGAAATACCAGGTGGGAATGTCTGCAGAGGGGGTCATGGCGTGTGTGTCCAGTGGAGCAAACCTCGGTGCGGACCCGCGGCACCAGGTCAGCCCCAGCGCGGGCCTCGGCCCCGTCGTGGGTGACAAACGCTGAGCAGGATTGGGAAAAGCGGGAAGTAAGGAGAATGTATTTTCTAGCTGGATTTTGGCTTCTGAAAAGCACAAAGGGGCAGGTTCTCCAGCAGCGGAAAAATATCCCGTGTTCCCAGAACACCCTCGCTCCCAGGGGCTGCTGGAGATGGGGGGTAGAAACCCCAGGCACGACCTGCCCTGGGGTCCCCAGCCTGCCCCATGTCCCCCTGCCCCCTCTCTCCCGTCCCCATTAAGGGAGACATCTTCAACAGCTCCAAATTGCCCGTAATTACCCCGAGGAGGAGTCAAGAAGCCCCTCACCGCGGGGCCTGGGTCCACAATTACCATAATTGCGCCTCCGTTTCGGGGGAGCGATCGCACGTCTCAAGACAGCGGCGGGTCCCGCACAGATGTTTGGGGAGGGGACACAGCCCCCACTCCATTGCCCCCATCCCCACAGGGGTGTTTTCCCAGGAGCTTTTGGAGATGGAATTCTCTGAGGACCGGGACCCAAGTGTCTCCCCCAAAGCGGGGACAGACCCCCCAAGGGGAGCAGCAGCTACGGAGGAGCAGGCTTGCCGTTACAAGTGTACAGCTTATTTATAAAGGTGGGGGGAGACATACGATAAGAGGCAGTATTTATAAATAAAGCCAGGCTGGGGGCATCCAGGGACTCCCCAACCCCCCCAGCCCATCTCAGGGCCCCCCCATGTCCATGAACGGAGGGACCCGGGGCTGCGGCTGGAGGCCAAGTCCTGTCCCGCCGGGACGGGCGCACCAGGGCGTCGTGCCAGAGCTGTCTCCGTTTGGACCACGATGGAGCAGGCGATCCCCAGGTCCCTTCAGTCGCCTTCCTCCTCCTCTTCGTCCATTCGCTGGGGTCCCCCAGGGCGTCGCTGGGGTCCCCGGTCCCTCGGGGGGTGGTGGCACAGCATCCCCCCTTGGCTGGCTCTCCTGGAGCCGGTGGGTGCTGGAGCCGTGGCAGCGTCACATCATGGGGGCCCGGGGGATGGTGTCCTGTGGGTGCGGCTGGTACCAGGCTCCGAAGCTGTTGATGTAGGTGCTGGGGGCCAAGGGGGGCCCTTTGCTCGGCACGGGGATGTCCCAGAGTGGGGGGATGTTGGGGGAGCAGGGGGAGAGGGAGGTGGCGGTGTGGAGGTGCTCCCCCTCGGGCGCGCTCGAGCCCTGCTTCATGATCTTCTTGTACTTGGAGCGCTTGTTCTGGAACCAGATCTTCACCTGAGGGGGGAGAGAGGGGTGAGCGGGGAGGAGAGGGTCTGTGGCGAACGCTCCCCCATAAACCCCCAGCATCAATGACTGCAGACCCCCCTGTGGTCCCCATCTCCCTCTGCTCCTTCCCAGGGGCACACCCCATGGTGTGGGGGGGTGTGAGATAAGCTGGGCCCTGAGCCCAACCCTTTACGAGCCACTGGAGACTCCACTAAGGGCAGCTGGGACAAGGCACGGGCAGTGCAGACAAACGGAGACCAACCCAGGACTCCCCAGCCGTGCACATCCCCACGTGTCCCCACGTCCCCCTCCCTCCGGCACGGGCTGTGGCCCCCACCAGCCCAGCCGGGTGCCGGGGCTGGGCCGGGGTGCGGCATGGTGGGGCTCGCCGTGCTGGGGTGGTGGCCCCGCTCATTCCTCCCCGCGGTCCCCCCCGCGCTGCCGGCAGGTTCCCACTTGTCTCCTCTTCCCCGGCTTTATGAGCTCGCTTCGCCCCTGGCTCCGGGCTGCACCGCTGCCGCCTGCTTGTCTCTCCCCATCGCCTTCAAAAACCCACTCGCCCCGTCCCGCGGCCCAGGGCCGCCCAGCACCGGGCACGGCCGGGCCGGCAGCCAGGCTCCGGGGCTGGGAAAGTCCCGGTGCCGCTGGGAGGTGCGAGCAGGGGCGCCCCAAACCCGAGCCCTGGGGGCCCACCGGCGCCAGCTCCCCCGCCGCGGCACGGCACGGCTCGGCAGGCTTCCAGCTGCACCCCGGCACCGTGACGCAGCCTCGACCCAGAGCCGCTGCCGGAGCAGCGATGGGCATGGACCATCCCCAACGGCCTCGGCCATCCCCTCGCCCCTCGCCGGGGCCCGTACCTGGGTCTGGGTGAGCCCCAGTTGGGCTGCCAGCTCGGCTCGCTCCGGCAGCGCCAGGTACTGGGTCTGCTGGAAGCGCTGGTTGAGAGCCTGCAGCTGCAGGCTGGAGTAGATGGTGCGGGGCTTGCGCAGCTTCTTCCCCTTGCCGTTGATGCGCAGCTCCCCGTTGGCGATGGTGGGGGGCTTCTCGTGCTCTTGGGGTGGGAGAGGAGCCAAGAGTTAAACCAACAACGCCGGGAGGTGAAAAAAAATACCCAAACCCAAACCACCCCAAAAACCCAAGCCCAAACCATCCCAAGCCTGGCCCTGGGGGCTGCAGCGTGGGTTTGGGTTTTGGAAGTTAGTTTTAGAGGGGAGGGGGAATAAGGTGGGGGGACACACACCTGGTTTTGCTGTGCTGGTTTGTTTAAGCCCCAGGTAAAGCAAAGGGGAAACAGGAGGAGGGAGGGGATTGTCCATCCAGTATCACTATATGAGCCCCAGAGCGGGCAGGCCACAGGCCCCTCTGCTCTGCACGCAATGGGGGGGGCCAGGCAGGGCCCCACAGGGCGACAGAGGGGGCAGTGGAACAGACTCCCCTGCCCTGGGGGTCCCTGCTGCTCCCCAGGGCTGCAGCGAGCCTTGCTGAGAGGCCTGTGCCCCCACCCTAGACCCCCTCCTCCCTTGGAGCATCCCTGGATCCTTCTTGGGCCATGTGGCTTGTGTGGGGCAGAAACCCACAGTGGGGTGGGGGGCACTGAAGACAACGGTGTCCCGGCTCAGCTGCACAAGGCTGACGTAGCCAAGCGTAAGGCACAGCAGTGAGTGTGTCTGTGCACCCACGTACGCCCCCCACGCAGTCTGTTCTGGACACAGCCATGGCTTGCAGGAGCCCAGGGGCTCAGGACCCCTCTGTGGGGCAGGGAGCTGAGATTGGAGCATGTTGGGGGGGGGGGGGGGGGCGGGTAGAGGGGAGAGTGCCTAGGCCGGGAGGGCACAGGGTGCAGGATGCGGGCAGCTGCAGGTCTCAGGGGGCAGGATGCCGGCAGCCGGGGGTCTCAGGGGGCAGGATGTGGGCAGCCGGGGGTCTCAAAGGGCAGGATGCAGGCATCTGGGGGTCTTAGGGGGCAGGATGCTGGCAGCCGGGGGTCTGCTCCCCACCCCCGAGGTTTCTTGCAACCACGCAGCCACTCATCCGCACGGCGTTCCGGTGGGTCCAGGCGCTCTGGGAGCGAGGGGACGTCCCACCCAACCCCCGCGGGTCCCCTCGGGGACGTCCCCACCGGGCCGAGCCCCGCACGGCCGCTGCCCCGACGGCTCCATCCCCGACGGCTCGGTCGCGGCGCTCCCCGGTGAATCCTCGTGGCTCCCCGCCGGGTGGGTGCCCGGGGGGGGGGGGCGGGTGTGCAGCGCCGAGCACCCCGCGCCCACCTTACCTGCATCCTGCAGCCTGACGCCGTGGGCCAGCCCGGCCGGGGGATGCTGGGCACCGTGGGGCGGGTAGGGCAGGTAGGGACCACCGTGGGGCGGTGGGGGGGCACTCGCGGTGTAGGAGTAGGGCCCGGGCCGGCCGTAGGAGGCGAAGGGCGTCGGGTCGTGCTGGGGGTGGGCGGCGGGGTGGAGGCCGTGCAGCGGGTAGTGCGGCGGCGAGGGGTGGCCGAGCTCCAGGAACGCGGCTTTGGAGGGGTCAGGACCCAGCAGGCTCTCGGCCACGGAGCTCATGGTCATGGTGGGCCGGGCCGGGCCGGGCCGGGGCGGGCAGCCCCCCGAGCCCGCAGTGCCGCTCCGAGCCCCGCCGCCCCCCCCGACGGGCTCCGCGCTGCCGCTCCGCGGCCCCGCGCCCGGGGGATCCCCTGCCCGCCCCGCCCCGCGCCGCCAAGCCCCGCCCGCAGTGACGTCACGCCCCGGGGCACCCCCACTCCCCCCAACCCCCCGGTTGCCCCCTCAGCCCCCCACCCCGCGAGCAGACCCCTCTGTGTGTGTGGGTCCCCCACGCCCCGGGGTTCCCCACCCCGTCTGTGTCCCGGACCGGACCGGAACAACGCGCCCCCTCCCCCGAGGGGAGACCCGTGGGGGGCGGGGGAGGCACCCTGACCGCCCCCCGTGTCCTGGCTGAGTCTCCCGGGGGGGTGGGGGCTGACCCACGTGCCGGATAATCTGTGTTGGGGGTTAACCCAACCCCTTCCCAGGGACTCCCCTCCATCGGGGGCACAGGGGGTGGACGGTGACTCCCCACGGCCCCGGGGGGGTACATCCCTTTGAGGGGGCGAGGGGCAGCCCCCGGTCACGCGGGAGCTGAGGCCATTCGCACTCAGCTCACCCGTGGGAGCAGGGATGCGAGAAGGATGGACACGGGAGGGGCGGACACACAGGGCATCGGGGCCCCGTGCATCCCCGGGCCCCCTCCTCACGGGTGCTTGGGGGGGGGACACCCAGGTTGTTGGAGGGGGTGGGCGGCCCCTTCTCCCGGCGCCAGCAGCACCCCGGCCCCGCGGGGCCCCGCTCCCGGCGGCAGGCGCCGACCTGCCTGGCCGCTCCCTCCCCTGCCCCGGGGAGCCCTGACCTCGGCGGGTGCGTGGGGCCCGGGGCAGCCCCCACCCCGGCTGCCAGCCAGGGCAAACCGGGGGCCAACCCCCTCGGCAGGGCCGGGGGACGCTGTCACTGCCTTTGGGGACAGCCAGACGGGTGTCCTCAGGGTGCCGGCGGGGAGGATTTGCCCCTCCTGCAATCCCAGGTCTCGTGGACGGGGGTCCGCGAGCCCCGGCTGCACCGCGGGGATGGGTCTGGGGACACTGGGGTGACGCAGCGGGAAAAGGGAGCACCGGCCACGAGGTCCCGGCTGCCACCCCACGGAGGGTTGGCCCGGGAGGAGCAGCCCCGAGGGAGCGAGGGGTTGACAGGCCGGGGATGCTGCAGGGAGGGTCCCCCCGTCCCCACCCTCCCATTAGACCATCTTCAAAACATGTTTCCATCTCGCCATCGCGCCGGGTCTGAGTCACCCCGAGCAGGGGCCGAGCGCTCCGATATAAATAGCCGAGCTCCTGGCTAACCCCAGGACACACTGGGACCGTGTCCTGCCCCACACTCCCAACACATCCACCCTTCCTCTGACCCACCTCCGGCTCTCCGTGGCTTCTGCCCTCTCTCCCCATCCTGACTTCCCTAAACCTTCGCTCACGACCCCCTGAGGATCATTTCCAGCGCAGACGGACACACAGAGCGGCCCCACGGCACCGGGCGCAGGCTCTGGGGTCCCCGCATCCATCCCAGCACGGAGCTGGGCAAAGCGCCGGTGTCCCTGGGACTGTCCTCGGGGACAACGTGGGCTCAAAGTCCTACGTGAGCCCTAAATTTGGGCTCGGGGAGAAGCTGTCCCGCTGCCTCTGCCCGGGGCCACCAAACTCCAGGGACAAGTGTGGAAAATCCCCCAACCTCACCCAAGCAAAAGCGGGGCCAAAGCAGCAAAACCCAGGAGAAATCCAGATGTTCTCCAGCCCTTCCCGGGCCGGCTGAGGCATCCCCAGGGAGCCCGGCTTGGCCGGCACCGCGGGCCAAGCGTGGCCGCTGCGAGGATCCAAGCAAACCTCCCCTGATCCGTTCCTATCCCGGCTCCTCACTTTCCCTGCCGGGGTGACTCAGCTCCCACCGGCTCCGGGGACGGGTGCCGGCTTGCCAGGGTGAGCTACCGGCGGCTCCTCTCCCTCCGGTGCTCCTCGCCCCGGCGCTGAGGGGTGGGAGGGAGATGCCGGGGCTGGGGGCTGCGTCCTCCCCTACAGCAGAGGCTGCCCATGGTCCAGGGTGGTTCCTGGGCTGGATGTGGGGGGTCTGAAAACCCAGACCCCCTTCCCAGCCCACTGTGCTCTCCCACCCCTCTGCTACGGGGTGGATATAATAAATACCCCTAATGAGATATAAAAGTACCCCAAAACGTCCACCACGTGGCAGAGGAGCCGGGGGGGTCCCTGTGCCGAGTGCTGGCGGGAGGGTGGGGTCCCCAGCGGTGTTTTGGGGCAATGTTTGATTTCTGGCAGGAGGAGGGGGACCCTCAGGGTCACCCCCTCCTGGGGCAAGGTGTCACAGCTCTGTCATTGGTGATGCCAAGGAGGGGTCCCACCCCACCAGGCCGGGGGGCTGGAGACCGAGTGGATCTCCCCACTGGGGGGTCTCCAAGTGGGTCCCACGGGATGGGGCATCCCAGGGTGGTGACACCAGACGAGGGGCAGCCCACCTCCCCCTCCAGCCTGACCAGGCAGAGTTTTGGGTTGGGGGTCTGAAGGTGTCAATCTCAGCATCCCCCAGCCCCATCCTATGCCAAGGGGACGCCCCCCTCCCCGAGCCCACCGGGGCGGGCGCAGGGATGGCGAGCTCCCTGCTCCGTGTTCCCTCGGGAGACGGGGTAAGAAACCGGCACCAAACCTTGGGGCTGTGAAAACCTCCCGGGGGGCTGGTTCCCAGCGGCTCCGGCACCTCGGGGGCACCCGAGGTGCCACCCAGGCACCTGCCCGGCGACGAGCACGGGGTCCCAACCCTCCCGCTTGTGTCAGCGTGGGCTGGCGGGGACGGAACATGCTGTTTTAGCAGGGTTTGGGGTTGGAGGGGGTAAACCCGCTGCCAAAACAAATACATCAAGTCAACTCGTACGAAATTAAAAAAAATAAATCAAGGCCGTGCCGGGAGCCAATTCAAAGTCTCGGTGTCGGGGTGGCAGGGAACAGGCTACCGGCCGGGACACGCGGGAGCCGTGCCGCTGCCGATGCTCTGGCTGTGGCAGACGGTCGGGATGCGGCTTTGCCGGCGCAACGCCGCCGAGGCGATGGAAGCGCCGAGATTTTACCTGGCGAGGATGAAAGCAGGAAGGATTAAAGGGGTGCAGGGAAGGGTGTGTTGGGGGTGGGGGGTGGGGGGGAAGGCAGGAAAGCATGTGCCAGGTAACAAACCTACAAGATCCTCCGAGATAAAGGGAGATCCCAACAGCTGTAATTACGCGCTGGAGTTAGAGCGGCGCGGAGAAAGCCTGAAGCCAAGTACAGGAATTCTGGGTTAATGGCAGCCCAAGGAGAAGTTAATAACAAGTCGAACAAAGTGGGAGCAGACAGCCTGGCGTCTGCCCTCCCACACGCCACCGCTGCCACACTAACGAACCACCGGGCTATCTCCAGCCCCGTCAGTAATCCCGGGGAGACGGGGTGCCGGCGGGAGCCGGGATCCTCGCTGCTGCCTTCTCCCCTGGGGGTTTTTGGTTTGTTGGCTGGAGTAAAAGCCATCCTGGCGGGGGAAATGGGGAGGATGAGGGGCTGTTTGGGAATACAGAAGCGTGGAATCGTGGAATAATTTGGGTTGGAAGGGACCTTTAGCGGGAGCATCCTCTGGGAGGGGGCTGGAACAGATAATAGTGGAGGGAAGGGCTGTGCTCCACGACACCCGCCTTCCCCAGGGCCTGATCTTGCCCCGCAGCAGAGCATCAACATGAGTGGGAGCAGGATTTGTCCCCTGGATGGTGTCAGACACCCCCCAAGCACCCAAGACCTGTTCCCCCACTCAATGACTCACGGCATGAGCCAGGCTAGACGGGAGCTACTGCCGGGGAGGTGACCCGAAGGCGCAGAGGTGGCCCAGGGGACAACACGTACCCGGGAGGTGACAGCGACGTGGCTGTCCCAGGAGAGGCTGGTACCTGGCTTCAGCGGGGACGTTTCAGAGGGACACAAGGGAAGAGAATGTCCACATCAATGTTTATTTTCCCCTTACCTTTGCAGACCTCCAACGTTCGGGATCTGCAAGGGTTTTCCTGAAAAAGATGGTCCAAAAACGGCTTGTCCCCAGCGGCGCTGTGCCGGGAGTGGGCTGGTGGGAGCCCAGCTCCCTGACCCCTCGGAGGGTGGGGGTGGGATTTCTTGCTTTCCAGCACCCAGAGGCTCTGCAGCGGGTGGGGGGTCAGACTGGAGCCACCCAAGGTGGGGTGTAAATCAGCGTTTTCCCAGCCATGGTTAGGGCAGGATTTGTGCCCGGCTTTGTGCGGGAAAACATAGAGATGTTAAAAATTCTTAAAACAAGCCATCACTCCCTCCCCCCCCCCCTCGGCTTCATCCCCCCTCAATAAGGCAAATATTTTGTTTTAGCACTGAAAATATTTTCCAGGCCGTAGATCTGGCCTGGGATTGATTTTCCGGCTGGAAATCAAAGGAATAAAAGGACTCTGATGTAAATCAGCAGCGATCCACC
Organism: Rhynochetos jubatus; assembly: GCA_027574665.1. Classification (NCBI taxonomy): domain Eukaryota; kingdom Metazoa; phylum Chordata; class Aves; order Eurypygiformes; family Rhynochetidae; genus Rhynochetos; species Rhynochetos jubatus. Next base: position 5,169,734 of record CM050673.1, read on the forward strand.
AAGGGGGAATATCATCCTCTGGATTTACACCGCTTCAGCCCTTGGCCCCTGCTGAGACAGATGAATTAGGGAGCAAAGGAGAGGGGACAAGCTCCCCTTTAGGGCATCTTTGCAGAGAAGCGAAGCTTTAACTACCCCAAAACCACCCAGCGGATGGACATTTACACCACCATCCCTGGAGTTACTCCTGACTGGCACCACCGAGGGCCAAACCCAAGAGGGTCTCTCCCCATCCCTGTTATTCTTTGGTGAGTTTATTAAGTGCCTGGGATTAATTGTGGGAGCAATTTTCTGCTGTCTAAATTCCCCCTGTCACTGTTACTCCCCTCGTGCCCCGGCGTGTGAAGCCAGTTTGAGGGATAATTATGCCCCATCTGGAAACCTTTGGGGAAGGTGTGAACCTGCTAGGCAGAAATATGACATATTTAATCAATTATTCCATTCATTAGCCCCGGCCTGAGCGCCTTGCCCTGCTAATTTGACAAGAGCACTGGTTAAAGAGGCTTTTTAACCCTCGTTCGCTTCCCGTCACCCTTGAATGCCGAGCGCTCCAAAGCCACGGCGGAGCTGCGAAGGGGATGGTCTGCGGGTGGGTTAAACACCCGTGGGTGCCCAGCTCCTCTTCCACTGATGTTCTCCAGGCTGAGATGTCCCCTGTCCTCTCTGACGTGTTGCTCTTCCCCTCCTGCCCTTTCCCTGCCTTCGCTGCAGCGATGCTCTTTCTGGGTGGAGCAGATAAAGGATAACTTCAATTTATTGCCTTGAAAGCATTAAATAACGGGAAATGTTGGTTTGCTGCTTTTTTTTATTTACATAACCGGGGTGTGTTGTGCATTTAAATAATGAACAATATTGGTTTGGATTGGGTTTTTTTAAAGATAACGGTCTGGAGGTTGATTTTCCCCTCAGGCTGAGCCTTACAACAAACCCAGTTAAGATCTGGCCCGGCTTTTCTACAGGATTTCCAGCGCATAAACGGTCTTTTCCTTTCCTGCCACAGGCCCTTCGTTGGAGAAGCTGTTGTTTTCCCTCTGGTGAGACCCGTTAAGCGTTTGCAGCTTTAACAACTTAACCAGGCAGTTGGTAACGGCTAGACACAGCGTTTAAACGAAGAGATAACCAAGCGCTGGCCTCTCAGCGCAGGGTTTGATCCAATAAACCCTGATTAATTTGTTTTAAACCGCCCTCTTGCAGGCACACGCCTCTAAAGGGGAATATTTACAAACTTTTGGGATGAGGACTGAAACGGGCAGCACCTATTTTATCACCGTAATCGCTGCCATGATGCAAACCGGGGTGGAGAGGGGGGCTTAATGGTGTGGGTTTAGAGGGGTGAGGTGCCCAGCGTGGGACCCTGGTGCTGGCACAGCCTCCTCTCGCCTGGTGCCCACAAAGGTGTTCCCAACCCCTCATCCTCCTCCATCCCAGGCGCTCGCAGAGGTTTGCACGCCTGGAGGTTTCCATCACCCAGGGGCTCACAAGGGGAAACCTCAGAGTCCCATGGCAAAAGCCCACGAGCAGGTGAAGAGAAGGTGGTTGGGAGCGGGGCGGAAATCGCTGTGACATTTTACTGGTGGAACAGAAAGTTTTCAGCAAATACTCGGTGAGAAAAATCGATATTCTGTTGACATTTCCCACATTCGGTGAAAGCCAAAACCCCCAACGACCCTCAGTGCTCCCACGAAAAGCAGCGTCCCAAAACATCCTTTTCCTTCAGAAAACGTCCTTTTCTTTCTCCTTTTCAGAGGGAAAGGAGCAATAAATTGGAAAAGCTTCCACATCTCTGGAGAAACGGGTGTTTTCTGACCCACCCCAGTGACTCGTTCCTGTGGGTTTGCTGCTGGAAGGTGCCAAGGAGGGTGGCTGCGTGTGTCCTCGGGGGGATGAAGATGCCCGGCTGGTCTCCCGGTCCGGGCACAGCGGCAGGGGGGAAGCTCCCTGGGTTGGACCCGCTGCCTTCTCCGCATTCCAGCTCTGCATTTTATCAGTGACGAAAACCGCTGTGTTCACAGCCCCAGGCCTGGCTCCTCTCTCCTCCTCTGCAGCCGGCGATGAGTTTCAGAGGGAGCAGGCTCAGGTCAAGCCTCGGAAAAAGATGTCATCTCAGAGCCCTCAATTTACCCACAGAGGAGGTAACAGCAGGGCAGCTACCAGAGTCCAGCCCCGGGTACCCCCGCAGCCTTCCCAGGCAGGATTTCCCCCTGCCCCCCTGCCATGCCGAGGCTGCCGGGGACCCGAGGCTCAGTGCTGCGTGTCCCCAGCCGGGACGTGTGGGTTTGGAGAGACGTGAAGAGCATTATAATCAGTGACCCCACATTCTTGCTAATTAACAGAGAGAAAATTAGTGGTAAAGGAAATTGTTCCTCTTATATTGCTCTTTCTGGTTTGCTTGTTTTTTTGGCTTGGTTTTTTTTGTTCTCTGTGTGTCCCATGTAGAAAGAATTATTGAAGCCTCTGGGGCCAAATTCCCAGGCTTGACTTAAGCAGAATTCTCAGTGTGAGTTTTTGCCTGAATAAAGGAGTCGGGGTCCTGCCCAGAAGCGGAAAAGGGCAGAAGCCAACCCTCCGCTTCACTTTAAAGCAGGCTGAGCCCGTGGTACCCGCTCATGGAGCGGAGGGGTGCCAGGCAATGCTCGGCTCAGCCCACACTGTCCCCTCTGCTAAGGAGGGTTCGGTCCCCGCTAAATCTGTGCAGCGGGCTTCGAGGGAAAGCCAGGCAGCTTAGAAAAGCATCCTGACAGCACCGTGGGCATCAGGCACCATCCGAGGCAAGGATGCCACGAGGGCGGATGATGGCAGAGCCGGCAAAGTGACATTTGGAGCTCAGATCCCACCTAGGGCGAGGTGTCTGGTGGCCACCTTCACCCCATGGCTGGCTAGTGCCTAGAGCTAACAGCCACCTGGTAGCATGGGGGGAGCACAGGGACAACCCTGCATCCTCCTCTTCTAGCCCATGACAACCATCTCCCAGAGCCACTGTACTTCCCTGCAGAGCTGGAGGCAGAGCCACCCGCCCCCGGGACACCCCTGCCTAGCTGTGGAGCCCCTGCCAAGCCAGCCGGGGTGGTGTCACCCGGCATGTCCCCACGCCACCGTCCCCGGCACGCTCGCAGGTGGTCATTAGTGGCACTGGCAATCCCCGCAGCACGCGCTGGGTATTTACATCTCTGGGGAAGCTGAGCTCAAGAGGGAGAGAGAAAAAAATGGTGATGGTAAATGTATAATTAAAGTCCTATTAAGAGGCGCCTTGGAGTCTCCTGGGGAGCAGGGTGTACGAGATTGCTGCCTCCCCGACGGCTCTCGCATGCAAAAGTCTCCCCAGACACAGCCAGGAGGGTCCAGGGGTCCTGTCTTGGGGGACATGGCATCGTTGGGGTCTCTGGGACACTGGGGCATTGCTTCCCGAGCCAGGCTGTGGCATGGGAGGACCATCCCATCTCGTCCCTGCAGCCTTCTGCTCTGACTTTGGAGATGCCGGGAGCAGGTATCCATCCCCTGGCAGCCACATGTCCCCAGACAGCTCCAACCGGTGGGCGGGGTGCCCAGCTCTGGTGGAGGGGGCTCCCTGGGGCCAAACCCCCTCGGACCGGGTGGGAGCAAGGGTCAGACAAGCAGAGCCCCTGGGCTTGGTGGGGTGATGCTTGGCCAGAGCTGCGTGGCTCAGCAGCGGGGACAGGCATTTTAAGAGGCAAAAAGAGGGAGTTGCTGTCACCCGATCTACACTGTCACTGTCATGGCTCAGGGTTTCACCATCTCTGAAGCGCTGGCTACTCCCTCTCCATCTCTCAGCCCTGTCGGTGTACCACTCCTCACTGGGATGTCCATGACACCCTCGGAGACCTGCCCACATCCCACCACGCTCCCCGGCATCGTGTGTCCAGGCTCCCTTCCCCTCGCAGGCTCTGTGCCCACCTCCAGCGACACAGCCTGGCTCCGACCCAGCTCAGCAATCCACCTGCACTGGGTGATTAATTGTCCCCTCCCTGGAAGCATCCCCATTACGGAGGTGACACGTGAACCTCCCCTCCCACCCTGCCACCTTCACTCAGGACTCTCCCTGGCTGCTCCTATTCAAAGGCAAAAACATAAAGCAGGTTGTGGCCAGGTTTGGTGGTAAATCACACCATTTCCTCACCGCCCGGCGGATTCCAGCGACCCGGCTCACACCACCCTCCCGTGCAGGTGCCTTTCCCATTCGACACCTCCCACCTCGCCTGCCCCTGCTCTTTACAGCTCCCATATTAGCTGTGGTTCACTGGGCACTGAATGGGGACTGGAATTCCTTAATCCACCTGCGACCTGCGGCAGAGTTTTCCCAGCCCCAGCCCCGTAACCCAATCCTGCTCGGCACAAAGCCGGGACGGCATCGTCGCGCTTGAATCTCACCTCCTCCTGGTCCCGGGAGGGTGGGCGGCACCGCGGGCACTGCTCCCTTTGAACGTCCCCCGACAGAGATTTGCGGGCGCAGAGGTCGGCAGAGCTTTTGTCTCGTCATCGGTTTGGAAAATTCCACCCGGTGGAGGCGGTGGGGCTTTCCAGGAGTCCCATTTCATCCAGTTTGTAGCCCAAAATGTGCCCGTGGGTTCGAATCCAGCTGCCCCCTCGCCCTGCACAGTAAAAGCGACCGAGGGAGGTTTGGAAATGTTTAGTTTTGGGGTTTTTTAACAGGAAAATATTGATTCATTGGAAATAACCATTTTTGACGACTCGTTTTGACCTGGGCAGCATTTCTCACCAAAATATTGCAGAGGTGTATGTGTCCATCCCATAATAACTAGCAGCTTGGGCATTGATGTAGGACAGGTGACCCCTATGGCTCCCCAGCTTCTCTCCCACTGGCTGGATTTGCCCCCACTTTGAGACCTGGGAAGCAATGGGTGTCCACGTCCCACACCCCCTCAGCGTCACGGTCAGCCTGAGTCCTTCCCATCAAAAGATTTTTCTTAAAAGATGTGTTTTCTGTAAAAATACGTCGCTGCCCTCTGCAAGGAGATGGAACCTGCCTGAGCTCTGGTCCTTCCTGGCCCATCTGTGGGCATCCTCATGGGAGCTCAGTGGAGGTAGGAAAACCCGGCTTTTGGGAAAGGAGAAGTTTGGAATGCTAATGTTCATAAATTTGAGCACTCTGAGAAGCCTCTGAGGTGGGAAGTGAGGCTTTCTCCAGCCCACGCAAGCCAGATCAGGAAACCATTGGAAATCGTGGCAACACGACCTGCAAATTCACTCGCACGTTCCGGCCGTCGTGCCAGAAAACCTTCCCGTTGGGAAATACTGGAAACCTTAGCTGGTTTCCAGCGCAAACAGCAGGAAAACAAGGTCTATCTCAGGTTGTAGCTCGAATTTGGACTCTTCTGCCCCATCTCCCACCCCTTTTCAACCATCTTCCTCCCACCGAGGAGGCAGCTGAGCTGCTGGAGCCATGTCCACCGCTCCTGGGGGGCAGAGCATCCCCCACAGTGGGTGCCAGTCCCCCAGGGAGTGCTGACCATGGGTGTCCGAGCACAGCTCCGCACCGACCGATGCAAGGTGCTCGTGCACGCGTGTGCACGCACGTGCACGCATGGACCCGTGCATGTCTCCGGCACGCGTGCATGCCTGTACACACAGGGACGTGGTGCTGTGTGCTCGCTGTCACCTCCACGTCCCCAGCAGCCTGTACCGGCTCAGGACGGCGATGCATGGCCCAGCGTCGTGTCCCCTCGCCGGCCGCCCACCACCGTGGCCTCGTGCCGGGGCGTCTGGCTGAGCTCAGCTCCAGCTGCGGTGATGTGAAGACAAGGTCAGAGGCGAGTGCCCACTTTCCATTTACTCCAGCTTTCCACCCCTGCATCCCCCCGCATCATCCCCATGAGTAATAGGGAGCGGCCGATCCCGTCTGGGCCACCCCTTGGCCCAGGAAAGCAGCTGGCAGGCAGTGAGGAGGAGGAGGGTGATGAGGAAGGCTTTCCCATTCCTCTTGGCTCCCTGGGGTTGTTTGGGGACCCAGAATGACACCCCCGGGAGCCGTCCCGCTCTGTTAGTTGCACAGGGATGCACGGAGGCTGGAAAGACACTGCCAGGGCGGTGGGGAGGGCAGAGCGGGCAGGACACGTGGATGAGCTCCATGCTACCCTCCGTGGGAAGGGAGCCACGAGGAGGGACTTGAGACACCCTTCCCCTTGGCCCAAATCTCACCTCTCCTGCACTGTGGTGGTGGCATCTCTCCTGGGACTGTCCCAGCCTGGGGGCTCACCCTCGGGGCTTCGACTACGGGGCACACAGCGGGGGGAGGTTTGCAGCTGGAATGTGGGTGACCTTGTGACAAAGGCTGGTTTCCAAACACGCGGTTCTCAGAGCTGGAAGGGCAGCGGGTGGAGACTGAGGAGGGGTAAAAGCCTTAAAAAAAAGGGAAGAAAAATAACACTGAGCACCTGGAGGCATTGTGCTGGAATTGGGAGGATTCAGGAGCGAGGGCAGAGCTGTTGGCAGGGTAGTGCTCCTGCCTCCCTTCCCATCCCAGTCCACCATGGTCCATCTTTTCCAGGCTCTGCACGGACACAGCTCTGTCCCAGTGTTTATTACGGTACCTGTTGTAGTGCTGTCGGCTCTGACTCCCATAAATCTTTCCCTGGGTGAACAGCACATCCCTTTTCTGTTCAGGGCTGTTCTTCCATACCACGCTGTAGTTTCATTTCCTCGTGAACTGTGGCCCCAGTGTGATGGATCTGTAATTAGCATTCCCATCCAGGGCAGCTGGCTGCCTTGGAGAAGTGTGCCACCACGCTCCTCCATCCTCTTCCTCTTCCTTGTTTTAGGGGAAGCAGGGAAGGTTCGTCACGTGGGGAAACTGAGGCACGCAAAGGTGCAGGCTCGAGGTCGGTAGCTTCTCTGCTTGCAGGAACTCGTTGGCCAGTTGCAGACAGGCACCGTGCCCGAAGCACCGCCGGGCTCTCGGCAGCTATTCCCTGCTTTTCCAAGGGAACAAGCTCAGATTAACAGGAGGCGGTTTTCACACCTGCCCTTCCCACCTAATCAGGGCTGAAGCCCTTCACGCAGCAGGGCATGGATATAACAGGGCCAGCAGGGATAACCGAAGGGAGCAGGGAAAGGCTTGGGGTGTTTCCCGGCTGGTTACGCGCTGCCATGCGTTCCTGCGCTCGCTGCTTCAAAATTCTTCCCGAGTAATCGTTACGTGGGGCAGAGCCCTGCTTTCCTGGGGATGGCTGAGCACCTGCCTGCGATGGGAAGCAGGCGATGAATTCCTTGTTTTCCATCGCTTGTGTGCGCAGCTTTTGCTTTGCCCGTTAAGCTGCCTTTATCTCAACCCACGGGTTTTCTCTTCTTGACTCTTCCGATTCTCTCCCCATCCCACCCGGAGGGAGGGAGGGAGTGAGCGGCTGTGTGGTGCGTAGCTGCCAGCTGGGGTTAAACCACGCCATTCAGTCATGCCTGAGAGCACTCACGCCACCGGCGATATCGGCGCTCCCAGCCACAGCAATGCCACTAGCTCACAGAAACTGTGACGAGCGCTGAAAGGTCTCTGCCGGCCACGCTGCAGGGACCGAACGCTTCCTCAAGCCACATTTGCAAGAGACCCTTGGGGGATTACCTGAGGGATTCCACAGGTAAACGGAGTTTCCAGGGATGGCAACACACATCTATGTGCACACGCGTGTGTGCATGAGCACACACACCCTGGTGCTGTCACCCCTCTGCCCGGTGATGCCCATCGTGGCACCCACTTTGCTGCTAAAGGTCAAACCAATGACCTGGAATTGAAGTGATTTGAAGGTAACTCGTGTCCTTGACACCTTGAGTCGCCACTCAGAGGTGACCTGTCGCCGGGCCGGGCCCCCAGGCAGCGCCGGGTGCGGGGACAGTGCTGTCCCAGTCCCCGCAGCCCCCCCGGCCCCGCTCCAGCCCCATCGAGGCGGCCGGGCTGCAGGTAACGTTGCCATCTAGTGGCTTCCCCACCCGAGCCGAGGGAAGGAGATCGCTTTCGGGATTATCTGGGATGAGGATGGGGGGTGTGTGTGGGGGGGTGAAGTAGCGCTCGTGTGCTGGTACCCAACTGGCAACCGGTGACATCCCAGTGGTACCCACGCCCTGGACACAGGGAGCAGCAAGGGCTTGGCTTATCATGAGGATGGCACTGGGGAAGGTTGCCCAGAGAAGCTGTGGCTGCCCCATCCCTGGGAGTGTCCAAGGCCAGGCTGGATGAGGCTGGGAGCAACCTGGGCTAGTGGAGGGTGTCCCTGCCCATGGCAGGGAGTGGGGCTGGGGGGGGCTTTAACTTCCCCTCCAACCGAAACCATTCCATGATTCTATGTGATGGGCAAGCTTCAGTCACTCTGCTCAGGGAGCAGCATCCCATCCTCTTCCTCAGTAGCTTGGACCATACAGCGTCTCCTACCCCAGACAGGACCTGGCAGCAGGTCAGTGTCTGCTCAGCCAGACCCAGGGCTCGGGCAGGGATCTGTGGCAGCTCCTCCAACCTGTGACCAGGCAGAGGAGCAGTCCGGACCCCTGAAATCACCAGGCAGAGGAGCAGGGAGCCCTGAGCTTCTGCACAGCACGGAAAGGATCCTGCCTCCAGCCCCAGGGCAGAAGGTGGAGGCTTGGCTTAGACCTGGCAACACCTCAGCTCCTGGAGCTGTCAGGGCTTGGTCACGGCTGTGACACTGCAGCAGCCTATGGATGGTACTTGATGGGCAAGATTCCTGCCGAAGCATCTTTCTTGACAGAGCTGAAGATCAAAGGCGGACGGGGCCGAGTACGTGTGCGGCCCAGCTCCGCACCGTCTGAGCTGAATTCAGAATGCCCCCAGCAGGCCCCCAGCCGGGAATCGGGCAGCGAGGGCACGCACAGAGCTGCAAATACTCCTGTAACAAGAGCCACGACAAACTGCTCGTCCTTGATAGACACAGGAAAGATTTCCCAGTCTCCTCAGCTCTGCTTGGAGGCTAGAGGCAGGACAAAGGCTCCTTCTCCCTGTTTTAGTGGTGGGAGCAGAGGGGCAGGGTCCTGCCTGGGCCAGCACCCAGCACACCTTGGGGTGCACTGCCCTCCCGCTCCCCATCACCTCTCCCGTGCTGGCAGCACCCACTGCTCTGCTCATCTCTCCATGCCACCTGCCTCCCAAAACCATATGAGGGAAGAAGCAGAGGGCTCGTTTGATGCCCAGAGAGGAAAGTGTCCACTCCAAAGCCCATTTGGGAGGAGCAGGGACATCTCAGCCAGCCCACCACTGCTGGCTCCGCAGGCTGGGGGCACACCTTTTTTTTGGTCTGGTTTCCAGAGAAAAGGGATCTGGTGTTCACTCTGCATTTGCTGGCCTGTTCCCTCACAGGACTTGCAGCTGGCACGAGCAGGCAACAAACTCCCTACAAGTTCTGCACTAACGTCCTTCTTTCTGAGCCCAGAGGGAACTGCGCTTTGCCAAGTCGGTACCACGACCCGTTTCACCCCAGAGAAGCACACAGATGGATCCTTGCCCTATCCAGGATAGTAAAACCAATATTACCATGGAAAAATCTCACAAAGGAAGAGAACTACTCCAGGATGAGACTTGGGATTCCTCGGGTTCCTCCTCTGGGAACCCTAAAGGAAGTGGTTTGGGGATTACCTGGCCCCGGAATAAACTCCTGACTGTCCCTTGTCTTCTACACTGCCATTTATGGGCTCAGGCATGGAGATTTTATCTGTAACCAACCCCTTTATCTTTTTACAACTTACTATTTTAAAACTCTCGCTGTCCTTGCTATCTCAATACCTCTCTAAAAGCTTTATTAGCCCTGCTAGGCCGTCAGTAGCAATAGCGTCTTGCGGCAATGAATTTCACGCTGCTTTCACGTTATTTCTGGATGGGGATGCCGAGACTGACCCTTCCTCTCGCCTTTCATGAGCCAGTGTCGTGGCTGTGCTGGCAAAAGCATTTTGCAGCTGCCCCTCTATCTCCTCTGTGCATCTCACACATGCACAGAGCCTGTGCCTACATTCCTCACAACCTAGTCACCTTGTTTGGCTGGTGTCTGATCCCTCTTGGTTTCTCTCGTGCTCTGGAAAACACACCCACAGGAAGGCAGCCACCTCCCCTTTCCCGCTGTCACCTCCCTGCTCCCCATGGCGCACACCGGGAGAGGCATCGCTCCATGACGGGGCTGATTGTGGAAGAGGATGCAATGGCAGGGAGTTCACCCTTGTGTGCCCAGGATCTTTATCTAGTCAAGGAAGAGAGGAAGTGCAGAGGATTTAAATTGGGAGCTGGAAATTAGCTAGGGAACAAGATCATCCCGCACAGCCTTCGTGGCTGTAGGTATCACTCCATCTGTCATCATCCTCCCCTGCCCGTATCCTGCAGGAACTCTCCTGGCATCCTCGCAGGGGTGCTTGCAGGCAGCTCAGGCTGTGCTGGTCCAAAGCCACATACCTGTAAGAGATCCAGGTGTCTGCTCTCCCCCAGCACAGCCCCCAAGTCCTGGGGTTCAAGGAGTGTGTGCCACACATCCCTCAGGCTTTGCAAGCCAGCCACAACAGCTCCCTGCCACTGCAGGCATGGTGGAAATCACAGACTGGTTTGGATTGGAAGGGACCCCAAAGCCCACCCAGTCCCACCCCCTGCCATGGGCAGGGACACCTTCCACTAGCCCAGGTTGCTCCAAGCCTCATCCAGCCTGGCCTTGGACACTCCCAGGGATGGGGCATCCACAGCTTCTCTGGGCAACCTGTCCCAGTGCCCCCCACCCTCTCCGGGAAGAATTCCTTCCTGATATCCAAGCTAAATTTCCCTGCTTTCAATTTAAACCCATTATCCCTTTTCCTGTCACTCCCTGCCCTTGTAAAAAGTCCGCTCCAGCTTTCCTGTAGCCCCTCAGGCACTGGAAGGGGCTCTAAGATCTCCCCGGAGCCTTCCCTTCTCCAGGCTGAACCCCCCAACTCCCCCAGCCTGGCCCCATGGCAGAGGGGCTCCAGCCCTCGGAGCATCTCTGGGGCCTCCTCTGGCCTCGCTCCAACAGCTCCGTGTCCTCCTGCTGTTGGGGGCACCAAAGCTGGACACAGAACTGCAGACGGGGTCTCACCAGAGCAGAGCAGGGCAGAGTGGGAGAATCCCCTCCCTCGCCCTGCTGGCCACGCTGCTCTGGATCCAGCCCAGGATACGGTTGGCCAACTGACCAACTACTGACTACTACAGCCGGCTCCTCCAGCTTCCAAGGGCTTCACCATCCTCAGACTGCCTTGAGGCAGGAGGGTTTGTCACATCTGCTCAGCCCCACATCCATGGAGTCTCCTTTTCCTGCCGCAGCCTTCCTCCCTTGCCATGGGTCCCCGGTGTTTTCTGTCCCCCGTGCAGAAGCAGCGCAGGTCAGTGCTGGGCATTAAACAGCCAGGAGGGCCCCGGGTGCTGCCGGACGGGGCCGTGGGGGTGTGCTGCAATCCCAGTCTGGCTCTCTTGTGTTTACTTCCCCTCCCAGCTTTTTTTGCAAACTCCTTGGGGCAGTGCCTGTTTCTCAATACAGAGCTCTGCTCTCTCTTGGGGCTCTCTTTTTGCAACTGTGAGCTAATGCTTTTGCCAGAGATGATGCCCAAGATGAAAAAATCCAGGCTATAATCCCACCCAAACCAGGATCCTAATGCTGATCTCCATGAACGTTTCTGCCCATGGAAGGTCAATCTCCAGGAAAACCCTGACCAAATCGTACCCCTTGTGTGAAGTCCAGCTTTCTCCACCCTGTAGCATTGCTGCTATCACAGGCGGCTACAGAAAAGGCCACTCAGTATTCCAGAGAAGGCAGCGCAGACTCCCTGGTCCCTCCCAGCTCAGCACCAGCCCATACCCAGGCAGCAGCCTCTCAGTGACAGGATCCTTGCTCCCATCCAGCTGCAGTTTTGGCTCCCGATTCTCGTTCTCGGAGGGTACAAACACAGCCCACGCCAATCTCCGGCATCGCAGAGCTGTCACCAGCTCCCAGGTGTCCTCTCCGAGTGCCGGCCCCTGTGCAGAGGCTTCGCTCTTCTCCAAATGCTGCTTGAAACCTCCTCATGGTGGCCAGCAGCCTCTGAAGCTGACAGGTCCTGTTCTGGGGTGGATGGAGACTGACACCCATCACGCAACCATTGTTACATCTCATGGTTTCTTCAGGCTCCCCGCGAGGTATCCACTCATTTTTCCTCATTTTCTACCAGGCTACAGAGCTCTAGGAGCAGAAATCCCTTGTTTGCACCGCACCTAACCTGGCAGGACACTGGTTTGTACCAGGGGCTCCCAGTTCCTACAGCAACCCAAATAAATCCAGGATGTTCATTAACTAGATGCAACCGCGCCTTCTGCTACGCTTGTGCGGCACCTACAGCCAACCTTGGCCGTGGCTGGCAACCCCAAGAAACGCAAATGGAAATGGCACATCCATAAAGGCCAACAGCCAAGTTGGTTTTGCTGTAAGATAACCAGAACACCCGTCCGAGACAAACAAGCGTGACACGGTCACGCTTTTCACGCAGGCTCGGGTGTGATTAATCCCCGAAGCCTGCCGGGGAAGCGCGCAGCGAAGCAAACGCGGCCTTTGATGTGCAGCTTGGGGATTGATGAAACTAAAGCACGTTTAGTGCAGCGTAGCTCTAGGGTGGCCGGAGGAGAGGAGGGGGAGGGAAGGGAGGAGTAGTGGGCAGATAGTCAACCTGTCTATTCAGTGTGTTATACAACTCACCCCGATGGACTCAGAGCAATGCCTAAGGTACCCAGTGCTAATAAAAAAAAGATGCTACAGAAATTTAATTTAATTTAATTAAAAAAAAAAAAAAAAGGCTGATGAGAAGAAAGGATTGTCCCAGGAAGCTTCTCCTTGCCCAAGGGAGGTAGCATGGCCCCGTGAGTGGCAAACTAACCTACAGATTTGGGATCTACTCCAAGCAAGGCTGCTAAGCCCCTGTGTGGTCTCGGTCAAGTTCCCTTACCCCGTCTTCCACTGCCTTGGTGAGGTATCTCCGGCCGGACGTCACCCCGCCTGGCTGGAGAGCTGGCCTAGGGGCACGCTGCATCGGGTGGGCTTCCGTCCGCACGGACCTGGGGGTGGAGCAGGGAGGATGAGTACCTCGCATTGCCTCGCTGCGGAGGGCAGCACCGTCAGGAGGGCAGCTCTGCCGAGCAGAGGGAAGGTGGCAAAGGGATGGAGCTGGGCAGGAGAAATGCAAGAGGTCGTCTTGCTCATCACGTACCCTGAAACAGGGACAACTCTACCTGTATCATCCCCGAGAGGTGGTTTTCCAGACCCTCGCAGGCTGCCAGCAATGCAGACTGGCCCTTCTTGCCACAAAACGGACCCGAGTTCCCAGCCAACACCAAATGCAGGGCTCTGACTTTCCTAAACACAGTTCCTCAAGGCAGAAAGGGGAGATGGAGAAACCCTTTCTGAAGCAACACACCCCTGGACATCTTTCCACCCTCGCTGGCTTGCCACGCTCGAGGGGCAAAACAGAAGTTAACCCCCGCAGTGTCCTCACCCCAACCCTCCAGCTCAAATCCCGCTGCTGATCCCAATCTGTGTCTTTCTGGATTTAGGAAAGTGCCGGCACAGGGTCAGAACTGAGCGCAGAGGATGACGTGACCTGGGGATTTCCTTTGACTTAACCTCATGGAAGGAATTGCAGCAACTCTGTGATTAAGGCTTAGCAAAGATAAAACAGGGAAAGTAAACTATACCTGCGCTTCGCAGGGAGATGATGTTAAATCCCAGCCCAACTCCGCAGTTTTGATCCTCTCGGTGTGTCTCAACGCTCTTTACCCTGGCTCTCTAAACGTCTCTGGTGTGGTGCTCTTTAATCTTCAAAAAAATACAAGAGTGTTGATGGTGAGGATTCAAATTCCAAACAAAATACAACAAAAATGGATCCCCAGACTAAATCCAGAGGTGCAGCGTGCACTTTATGGAATAAAAAGGATGCAGCCGAATGCCTGCATGGACACAGTCCATGTCTTGTGGTGGCAGCAAGGCATGGTGGGTCCTTGGTTTGCCTTTTCCCAGCCCAAAGCTGCTTCCTCATGCTCTGGTCCCCAGCAGGGACAAGGGCAGAGGAGGATCCTTCAAGGGCTTTTGAGACCAAGGGGTGTCTGAGCTGAAGGGTTTTCCTGTTGCCTGTTTTTTCTGTGGTTTGATTTAATTTGATTACAAATGTCTGCCACAACAAAAGCAATCCCGGGAAGACGCAGGCAGCTTCAACTTGCATTGGAACCCCCCCACACACATGTTCTCTGACATAAACAGTTTGATGAAACAGTGTTCAAACATCCTCCTCTTCCCCAAAGTGAAGTGTTTCTATGTAGTCCCCTCCCCACCACCACCCACACACCCAGTTTTCCAACCAGCTCTGCCCATGGCCCTTTGCTTCACACAGCCCGACACCCTCTAGTGTAAAAGATTGACAAAACCTGCCTGGAAACCCTGGCCTGCGTGTCAGCGCGACGGAGGATGCTCCCTCCACAGCAATGTTATTCCATCCTCACACCCACCTCTGACCCTCTGCGGGCTCCAAAATTACCCATTGCACAAGGCTACTCCATCCGAGTCTCCCGAAGCATCCTGGGATTGCTCCCATGGCACTGGAGCACTGCAGGACCATGACTCATTTCTCCGTGAGATGAAATCAACCCTTCTCTTTTGGCGGGGGGGACACTTATTAGCCAGGATGGCCCAAACTGGTTCAAGAAAGTGAACTCACTCATCCCTAACCAAGACTCAGAACCCATGCTTGTTTCCAAAACAGAGTCTTTGTGGTTCTAAAAAGACTAGATGTCCTCTTAATTTCTAACGTTCTTCCAGTTTTCTTCCAGGACCAACAGGAAATGTGCTGAAACACCGTGAGAAAGCTTGTTCTTGTGGTTATGTCTGGCCCTAACCAGAAACAGAAGCGCCAGGAGGTGGGATGAGAGTGCTTGAAATCTCTCCAACTTCCCGTTACAAACGCTAAAGGTCTGCATGCTTCAGATGAACTTTTGGATGCTCCCATTGAGCTTTTGATGTCTGCCCTTCCCTACTTGCAAGGCGCTGAGAACAGCAAAGCATCGGCAAGTGAGAGAGTCTAGAGCCACCGTCCCCAAGGAGACTGTGGAAGACCCTCATCCCCGTGCGTGTTGTAGACCCCGTCGGTCCCCAGAAACCGCTGCGGCTGGTTTGGCTCAGCTTCTGCTGCTAGCTCTGACGGCCCCAGCTCCCTTCCCTGCACGCTGGCCCAAGAGGCAATCTGTTGGAAGTGCTCCTAGGATTGCGGCATCATGTCTCAACCTGAGCGTTTTCAGCAGCTATGCACGTCTGAGGGAATCTCATCACGCTCCAGCGGGAATTATATTCAAAATACCGCTCATCTTTCCACTCCTGGGGTCTAGAATAACTCCTCTCCTCAGACTCAAGTTCTCCAAAAGATTCAGTCAAGATTTCAGCTCTTGATTAGATGAGGAAGAGGAAGGAAACCCAGAGAAGGGAACCCCAGAGAGGACAGTCTGAACAGAGGCCGAACGGCCTCTTTAATGCCTTCAGTTACCTTATCTAACCCTCTGCACCAGCATCATGAGACGCTGCAAGAGCCTTTCGGCAGGGAGAGACCAAAGGCCTCATGGGTGGCTCCGAAAAGCCCAAGCCATACAGGTATTTCAGCATCCCACTCTTATGTAAGCACCAAGGCCAGATTTCATGCCGGGTGATTCAAAGCACCATCAGCTCCCTCTATGGGCTGCAGAAAGAGAGAGGTGGCCTCCACCGAAGAGCCCAAGCACAATGACTCATGTTCTGGAATGGCTGCTCTCTCCATCTACTCAAGAGGAAGGCCTTGGTGACCATCCTCCTTCCTTTGGCACCTCCAACACTCAACACTTGTAGGGTGAGCCCTGGCCCCAAATCCTGTTGGGCTCCTAAGAGAGAGGAAGGTCAGCACCTTTGTGGATTTAACCCCAAAAACCTCAAGTAATGACACTGTCCCTAAAGCAAAAGGACTATCAACGCTCTTGGAATTTCATGTTCAAAACAATGCGTCACTGCCGAGAGAAGGACCAGCTCTAAGTGACTCGTCACCTGCCCAACACCCCTGGGCAAAGGTGGAGTGGCTCTCAGTGGTCCATCCCTCGGCTTCCTGTTTGCTCTGCCCACAGCACACTCCCGGAGCACCTGGAATGGCCGGCAGTGCCCTTTCCTGCACACCAAGGTGTCTTGTTTGATTAGGAACAGGTTACCTGGATACGACGCTTCATCAAAGGGAATCCTGCGTTGATGGCATCCCGTAGATGCTTGGATAATTGCAGGTTCCTACTGGTTGGAGCCAGTTCAACCCCCAGCCTCGGCTCTGCTGGAAATTGTTGTGCTGGGAGAGGCGTACGGCATGCAAAACGCAGGGGGGAAGAGCGGCGAGCCTCCCCGAGCTTCCCCTGCAGAGATGCTATCATAAAAATATCGTAAATAGGTGGCCCCAAGAACCACTTTTACTCTCAAATCCCAGCAGTTGCCTAGCCGAGGGAACAGGCAAGAGGGCAGGAGCGGCAGCATTGCCCAGCTGCTGGAGCCAGATCTGAGGACCTCCGTGGCTTCCTACATGGGAGATGGTCAAATCTTCTCCCTCGCTGTTCGGACTGCTGGACCCCAAAGCTTGCAGCTCTCCTGCTTGGATTGCACCTTACGGAACGGGACTGCTGAGTATCAACGTAACACACCGTGTGTTTTAGCCTCTTGGCTCTAATTGACCAGTCGTAGGCTTTCCTGGGTGACCCCTCCTCCTCCTCAACGTTAACTGGACACGGTACAAGAAAAGAAAGGGAAATTAATCAGAGTTCACCATTTGGAACAGCTCACACTGCCTCGTCTAATTTTACTCTTTCCCAGGACAAACCTACCCAGCCAAAGTACTTATTTAATTACTGTATTTTCTATAATCATCTACTAGCAGCCCATAAATGCAAGTAAGACACCAGGCTCCAGTTAGCAGTCACCAGCGAATTATGATGTGCTTGAAATAAAGAATCACTTAAGGCCAGGACGGCTGGCACCCTTGAGACATCAGCTATTATCTAATTTTCACCTCTTTGGTAATAACCTCAACCTTTTCTATGAATGCAGAGAAAGCCCTAATGCTTGAGGTGTGAGGCACTAACAGCTCCGTTCGGCTCTCGTTTACACTGGGATAAATGAGAACCAACTGCCCCCAAGTCCACGCAGACAAAGAACTTGGGGTCAGGAGCAGCGCTGGCTCCGCGATGCTGCTGGGAACGGCACCTTTAAGCGTCTGAGCCAAGGGAATAGCGTGTCCTATTTCGGCAGGGACAGGTTTTCCAGCTGACAGCGGGATTGAGCCCTACTTAGGGAGAAGCTGCTGGAAGTGGCCCTTTCCAGCACCTGGGGATCAGCGCGATCCCAGAATGTCACACCCTCTGTATAACTCATCAGGAGGGCGGAGGTAGGAACAGAGAGAGTTGAGCAATAACCAGCTGTTTCATTTTGGGAAGAGTTTCAGGATTTTGAAATTTCTAACTCTTTCGGAAAGGAAAGAAAACAAAAAACGATGTTGACGTTTCCCAAAATCCAAAAGCTGAATAAACAGCAAAGAACAAACCGCCCTCCCAGCCCCACGCAGAAACCCAGCTACTCGGGGGCCGTCAGCGTATTTGGTTTCAGCAAAGTCTGGCCAAACACGGTGCCTGGTTCATTCTACACTCTAACATTTTCTTTTCTGGAATGATTTCTCCTCAAGGGTCAGATGGTTTTGAAAAATATTTTCTTTTCGGCTCCTCAGCACTTCTTTATTTTTTAACATCAAGAGGTTCTTAAAGACAGACCTTGAGTTGGCTGGATCCTGTTTGTTTTCCAACAGGTTGTTGGGTAACTCTTGTAATAAGGCTTTCCACCTGGAGATAAGTTGTCTGGTCAGAAAGAGCCTGAGCGTTTCAGATTGGGCCAGAAAGTGATTGCCTGCAGCACAAAGAGAGGAACATTCAGAGAGAAAATTCAGCCCTGGGATGACCACAAATTGCCAGTATGGCGCAGCAGGAGCAATATAACCCTTCGATCACCAGGCTCAACATTTCCAGGAGAAACAGAGGAGTATTGCCTCAATATGGCTTTGAGGGGTCTCATCTGAAATACAGTATCTTCTCTGAACCATCCTCAATCAGGACATCAGGGGTGGAGGAGAGCTACTGGGGCAACGAAGGGAATGGAGAGCCCTTCTCACAAGGAAGATGCTGGAAGGCCTTGGCTTTGCCAGAGAGATGAAAGGGAATGGTCTTGTTCTGCTAAGGAAAGGCACAGCCCAAGTACCCAGGGGGTGGAAAAGCAACGTAAATTTGAAGAACAGTGTTGCTACAAGGACTGGTTTGTATAAATCGGACATTAATAAATTTAGGCTAGAATCTAGCAAGTTCCTTATCAGCCAATTTAGCCTTTAATGTATGTGAGAAACGTAAAGGGTGGTGGTTGTTTCACCCAGCTTTAGATGTTCAGAGCAAGGATGTCTGCATCTGAGAGCAGAGCACCTGGGGCTCTGTCTGCCGTACACAGAGAGAAATGGGCCCCGGTAATTCACCCAGCCTAATGCAGGCGCCTCGCTTAGCGAGAGCCGAATCCCTGGAAGTGTTGATCTCCCGCCGCTGACTACGAAGCCGGGCAGGGTGCTCGGTGGAGACAGGGAGAGCTGAGCGGAAGGAGGGAGGTGAACCCAGGCCTGATATCACACAGCTCTCTGGGCAATGCTACGTTCACACAAGGAGAAGTGGGAAGCAGCATCAGGCCCGCTGTGTCTGAGTGCACATTGCTGAGATGTCCCTGGGAGACACCCCCGGCCGGGGACAAGCATCAGGAGGCCAGCAGGATGGACTGGGTCTGAACGCAGCCTGGTGATGTCGAGCAGAAACAGCCAGGGCTCTATTTGCTTTTTAAGGAGAAAAAGGAAGGGCTTGGAGTTGTAAGGACAAGAAGCCTTAAGGCATTCGGGCTGTTATTAGCTTCTCATCTTCCTACCTGGAGAACTGGGAAAATCGCAGGCACCTTAGACACCAGGGAAACTTTCTTCCAACCCCTTCCAGGAGGAGTAGGTAAGGTCCCAAAGCCTTGCGGAGGCTGGGCAGGACATCACGCCATGCTGCTTGGCGTCAGGATGATGAATGAACCCTCACCTCCCCTTTCCCAAGGCCGTGGTGACCAGCTGTCCCCAGAGAGGTGCCACATTGCACACAAGCAGGTGTCACCCGGCCGCTCCATCCTGTGCGGAACGAGTTTACGGGCCTGATGCAATCCCCAGCGGGCGATCAGTCTGTGGCAGCATTCCTGGGCACGGAGTCACGGGGCGCTCACGCAAGGCCATTGGAAGAGGGCACTCAGCGTGGGTGAGCGTGTGTGTGCTGGGGAGAGTAGCCTCGTGTGTTAGCAGCAGGCAGGGACTGCCCGTGAGGGATGGGGGTGTGTGCATCACACACCCGCAGTTGGGTTCAAAACATCCTCCCTCTTGGGAGGAAGAGGCCGGTGAGGAAGGCTTTGGCTGGCTTGGGGATAGGGTGTCTGGTCCAGCTCTGCCGTGGCATCCTTGGGTGATCCCAGACGAGTCATTAGTGCTGCTCAACACGTGCACCTCATCTGGGGAAGGGGACAGGGACACGCTTGCATGCTCCAAAGCCCTGTGGGTAGTCAAGTGTAGGAAATCAGAAAACGCCCGTTTAATTAATTTAACAGAGGCCAAACGGACTTTGAAAAAGCGGGAGCCATTCACTTGGTCCTGATTTCAGAGCATTGCCGTGCGCACAAAAATCTGAATTTAGAACCCTAATTCACCCCAGCTCAGGCATCATTCCCCCAACTGGTGAAGCTGCACCCCCAGATACCACTGCCAAAGAGCTGAGTCCAATCCATCACCTGCTTTCTTAAGTATAACTGAACGTCACCGATGAGTTTGGTTAAGAACTGCTCTCGGTCCATCTGCAAAAGGATCCCGAAGCTGCCTGCAGAAGGTAGGCTGCCGAGAGGCCGAGCAACACACAAAACTGACTGCGGGGGGTCAGAGGATTTACCACCAACTCCTGAAGCCATCGCATGAATTTTACGGCCGTGCGCTTGCCACCGTTTCATTCTGCATGATCACGGGGGTCCCGACGTTTTCAGAGGGATTTTGGCTCCCACTGAGGTTTTAAAGCTGCGATTCATCAGGTGCATTTTGAAAAACATGATGGGAGTTGCCAGGACCCAAGCACTTTGGAAAACCTGGTCCCACCTTGAAAAACCAGCTCCCATCTCTTGAAAATCTGGTCCACACAAAGCAACGGCCGCTTCTCCCCTTGCAAGGCGCTCGGTGCCGAAGCAGACTGTCTGGCCCCCCGTGTCTCCCTGCCAGAATTAAGCCTTCAAAGTTGATCTAAAAAAGTAATTTCTAAGCTGACAGATAAGGAGTGTGAAAATGCCACAGGGAACGATTGGCATATGCTCCGGTGGAGACACCAGCCGAGGTGAGCTTTAATTACAGGCTGGCCCGGTGGCACTACCTGTCAGATGACTCACTTCCATCGCATCCCGCGAGGTTTCTCCTCTTCTCTCTCCCCTTGTACCTCTCTCCGCTGGGCTCTTTCATCAGATGCTGGCTTGCTGGCTTCCTTACAAGCCTGGAGGCTTTGAGTCACCTGTCATCAAGGCAGGAACCTGGCAAAAAGCACCTCCTGGTCCACCTGACACCAGTGTCATGCAGCCATCCAGCTCCGCTGGTGGAAGAGTCCCTGCATGGACAACCAAGGAGGAAACAGACTCATGGAAGGGAAATAAAATAAGAGGGGAAGGAGCGTGCAGTCTTCACCAAAGCAATTAGAGGGGTTTCGTGCCTGCCATAATTCAATACGCAGGTGACAACGGGGCAGAACATACCTGGGATTGATGGGAAGCCTCCAAGAAGCATCCTCATGTTGCTAGTTTATGGCATCCTCCTACTCCTATTTCTAACAAGCAGTACACTGCAAATCCATGAGGTTTTAATGCTTGTGTAAGACTCAGCAGCGTACCTCATCTCCCTTCGCTGCTTTAGGGGTGTTTTTTCCTCAAACTCTTCCTATTATGGCTCCTGGCTATGGCAATCCAAACTGGCAGTTTGGGAAGGATTGGTCCTGTCAACCACATGGAAATGGAAGCAATATGTGGTTTGCAATTCTTATTTTAGAAGGAAGAAAACCCATTGGTGGAGGAAAATACTAGCCTGTATTGGAAGAGTAATCCAAAACAGTGTAGGAAATGGGAATAAAATGCCACAGGGGAAGACGGCACCAGATTTACCAAAAAGCTTTGACAAAAATCACAAACTCCAGGCAAAGGAAACCCAAACAAGCTCATGCAGACTGCAGTGAGCTTACCAATAATTGCCACGTGGAGCCGGGATGGGGATTTGCACAGGAAATCTGCCGCGGGATTGGAAGTGCCAAAAAGGAGCCAGTGATGAGGGATGGGGAAAGAGGAGTCTTGGGTCGAAGAGGATTTGCCAGGGAGCTATCTGGGGGAAGACCTCGAGATAAATCCACTTTGATATCGTTATTAATAGCAGCGATGGAGATAAAAACACAATTTGCTAATGCTCATCTGGGGAGAGCTCACCGTTCCCATCCGATACGGCGGCTCAGACCACGGAGAAGGACCACGGGGACTCGGTTGAGCAGGACAAGGCAAGAACAGCGGGGCTTTCCGACACGAGCACAAAAAAAGCTGGAAGAGGATGTGCAACAGGGCAGGTCCCAGTTCCAAAGGGCGAAGATGCTCGAAGGGGGGATGATTTAACGTAACGAGAAGAGCGAGGAGGGGAAGGGAAGGCAGGTGCGAGTCAGCACTGCTGTTGTGGAAGTTTCTGAAAGGAAAGGGGGAAAGTCTCCATGGCCTGGGAGACTTTCAAGGGAGGCTGAAAGTGATGTAAAGGGCTGTTCAGGAAAGAACGGCCCAGACGTAGGACAGAAAGTTCTTTTTTTCCTTTCAACACATTTTCTCATTTTCCTATTTATTCAACTTCATATAACACTTAAAAAAAGTCTAAATTAAACATTACGAGTTCATTGAATAAAAGCCACTTTCACTGATCTAAGCAATTCTCTTTTCTGCACTTTTAGTTTAGAAAAAAGATTTTAGATATTTATTTTTTTTTTTTTTTTAATCTAGGAATATTATTAGCACAGCAAATCCATTTCCCAGCGAGGTCTTCTCCAAGACCATATCCATCGTGCTAGATACTACACACCCCCAAGAGAATTTCTCACCTTCAGCAAAGGATTTTATCCATTTTTATTAAAAACAGTTTTAGGTGAGCCTGATCCAGGACAATGATAATCTGGGAATACAATGACTTCCAGTTCAGCCAGTGTCCCAAACCAAGACATTTTCTACTCTTTCTACTGTTCTAGCTCAGAGAAGGGTTTTTTTTCTTCTCCAGGTTGAACCATGGTCCCATTGAAGCTGGTGGGATTGTGCCATGGACCTGAACAGCACTGCTTTGGCCAGCTATTTCTCTGTTGTTTTTCCCCCTTTTCTTCTGAAGGGTCAAGAGTCAATGGGAAACAGATTCCCTTGGCACACAGCAAGCAAGAAAAATTAGAAGCACATGTTTCCTGCTCCCAAAGAGGTACACATGGGGCTCTTTTGAA
Organism: Rhynochetos jubatus; assembly: GCA_027574665.1. NCBI lineage: Eukaryota > Metazoa > Chordata > Aves > Eurypygiformes > Rhynochetidae > Rhynochetos > Rhynochetos jubatus. Next base: position 5,192,337 of record CM050673.1, read on the forward strand.
GAGTTCATTCGGTCTCCTCCATTCCTCCCAGTGAAGGAACAGCGAATTCCTTTGAGTCTGACCATCCTTTACACATTCCCATTGCCATCCTCAATCTGGCTTTCCATCCCTGCTTCCCCAGCCTGTCCCAGGATTGGAGCTTACAAGTGAGCTCAGCTCCAATGTATGTCCTCAAGGTGGCCAGATCTTCTGCAGAGCTGTTTTCACGTGGATCCCAAGTGCTTTGGAAGAGGCAGGTGTTTCCCCTCCAGAGCTGGGTTTGCAGGCTGCTAAGGGGTGGCTGAGCCCTGGAAAGATTCTCCTCGGTTGTGAGCCCTAACTGGTAGCACTGGCTCTTGTCTCCTAATGCATCTCCTATGCTGCCACAGTGAAACTGGGTTTGTGTGATGCTTTTATATCCCTTGCTATGGAAAAAACCCAACTGTGCAAGCCCATGCATGGGAAAACCATGGGGTTTCCTGCAATTTATTCGTCCCCTTCCTACTCGGGCTGACAGCAAAACGTCTACTGACTGTAGCAGTAGAGCCAAGGCCAAATCATTGGGTGTAAATTGAGATTAATTAACGTCTCTCCAGTGGTTGCCTTGTTCAAGGCTAGAGAGACCCTGTGTGGAGACACGGGGCAGCACAAGCTCTGCAAATCCATGTGGGAGGAGAGAACTTCCTGGTGAAGGACACCCTGTGTGCTTAGCACAGCTGAGCTGGCCGGAATCTTTGGTCAAAACCAAAAAGGTGGGGGGAAAAAAAAAAAAAAAAAATTATTCTCATTGAAATTTCTGCTTAAAAAAAAAGCATAAAACCAGCATTCTAATCACTCAACTTTGACTTTTTTGTTTCCTATTTCAATTTTATCATTAAAATGGTGGCAAAAATGGGGAACAGGAGAGCACAAACAGCAAAGAGACATCAACTAGCAGCAATAAAATATTCATCTTGGGTTTTTGAAAGTTGGGAAGTTATGTTTTGTGTGTGTATATATATAAATCACAGACACACACGTATATAAATCACTTTTGGTGGAAAACAGTCAATTTCAATAGGCAACCAAGGCTAGTTTTGGGCGCAAGGAACACATCAAAGACAGGCACCAAAGAAAAGATTATTAAATCGCTTCTTTCTCCTTTCCACAAAGACTAACATTTATTTTGGGGAGGAAAAAAAAAAAAAGCAGAGCCTCACAAAACATGACGATTTCCATGATGCCAAGAACGGGAGGACTTTCAGCAAAGACACCGAACAGTGCCAGGACCTCAACAGCCCAGCGAGAGGCAAAACCACAGAGAATTAGAACAAACTCTGGTGTCATCTATCACTACAGCCCTGGAGCAACTACTACAGGATCCTCTGGAAGGCAAAGGCTGTAAAGGCAACACTTGTCCAAGGCGTTACGCTTATGTGCCGTCTCCTGCCTGTCCCTTCAGAAGCTGCATAAATGATTAAAGTGGATTCCTGAAAAGGTGAGTCAGGCTCACAGGACTGCAGATGAATGTTATGGGGGAAGCACCATCATTTTTTCTCCTTTTGTGCCTCCACACCAACGAGCTCCTGCATTGTTTTGCCAATGAAGAGCACAACGCGTCTGAAGGAGAAGCCAGCAGTAGCGGCCGGCGATGGGTCAGCGCTCTGGCATCTCCTCGCAGATTGCATTTAGGAATGTTTTAAGCCAACACAGTGACACAGATCTCCAAGTACCTGACCTATTTCCCCTCAGGCCCATTGTCAGAATCACCTGAAGGACCAATGAAGGTGTTTAACCTGAATAGCTTCGGCAGTACCCACAAAACACCTGATCTTAAGTGGGTCGCATCTTCAGCGAAAATGTGGAACGGTCCATATCAGGACCTGCAACCCAGTTGCCCCAGTGCCAACACAAAGTGGGATTCAAACTCTCGACGTTTGCCATTGCAACAAACAAATCCCACCTGAGAAACCAAGAAATAGCCAAAAATGTTACTTTACACCCAGCAAAGCACCTGTCCTGCATGAACCAAGAGGGGAAGGCAGCAATTCCCTGAACCAATCCAACCTTTATCTGTTTTTTGAGGAGGAGACAAAGCTCAACCCTAATTCATTGAGATGGGGGAGAGAGACAAAGGGAGGAGTGAAAAAACATAGCATTTGGCATTTTCACCCGTGCTTGCATCCTGTCACAAGCAGCAAAGCAGCCCAGTCACCGATCAGGTCTGCCAGTCCTAAGCAGCCAGAAGTGGTGACTTTCTCCCCCTTCCACCTCACAGAGATTTGTTTAAACATGGCAAGAATCAGAAACAAGCCAAGGGGACGCAGTGTTCATGCCCAATCACCACCTGTAGCATCTTTAGAAGCCGTGATTTTCCTCTAGAAGCTGTGATTTTCCTCTGCAGCCATCGGGAGCCTTTAACGAATGCTGAGATTTCAATGTGTTTACCCAATTCCAAGAACTAGGACTTCTAAAAAAACCAAACCCAAGTACAACTCAGAACAAATGTGATGAGACAGAGCTAAAAGTCACGAAAGTTCGCAACGCTGGTGTTGAAAGAGGAGCCCTTTGTATGTTAATGATTCTTCCCCTTCTGTGCCCAACCGCTAAAGGGCGATTCAAGCGTTCCCTGTGCTGAGAAGATGGGAAATTAAACATGTCCAAGGACAGCCACATATTCTGGCGTGTTGTTAGGACCTGCCCCACCCCAGGAGGCCACCGCGAGGGAGCTGTGTTGCTCCAAGCCTCCTTCCTCACTCTCCAGTCCCAAAAAAGAGAGGACACAGCTACTCTGCAGCTATTTCGAGATGCCCACGGCACCAGAAGGGCTCGGAGATGCTCTGGGAGGGAAGAGCTTGGCTTGCACACCGGCTGGGTGCAATAAGGACCCCAGAGCAATGTCACATGGCAAATGAAGTTGTGATGCTGTCGCTTGTCCTGTATCTCTCCTGTCTAATAATCCCTTTATTTCTAAAAAGAAAGAGGCTACACATACGCTCTTGCACACGCAGACCCCATGCTGGTAAGCCCTCACAATTTGGAGTTAGTGGGCTTTTTTGCTGGTGCTCAGAAGTACCAGGGCAGCAAAGCCCTGAGCATTTTGCTCATCGTTAAAAAGAAAAAGCAAACCAAAACCCAGGATGATGTATCCGTTCCCTACTACCAGCTACCCTGATGATCCCATGCACTTGGAGATTCAGCCACAAGGCCTCCTTTAAATCTGTGGGGCTTCCAAGGCAAGGCTCGTTCCCGTGGTGGTGCTTCTCGCTGACAGATCACCTACTTTTTCCTCTGCTCCTGCGGAATTTGGTGTCGAGCAAGAGCAGGCTCCCTCCACAACACATGAGCAACCTGCCTCGAGGAATGCTGGGAAGCCAGAGACCTGCTTGTTCTTGCCAGCTCCCCCACGTTGTGCAATCTTGTGTAAGATGCTTCTTATTCCTCAGTTTCCTTTTCTGCACGAATATGGACAGGTGGGACTCCTTCCCCTGCTCCGCACCGTGATGGGACCTGGAGAGACCAGGACTCTCCAAAGCTTTTAAGGGCAAGCCTGGCTCCACTCTCCATGGGCTGCAACGGCATCATCTCCAGTGAGCTGTTCCTGCTTACTCCAGTGCCAGTGAAATTGTAATCAGTCCCCGTGATAAAATAATTAGGACTCCACACCCACCGGAGCTCCAGCGAGGCAGTGCCATGTAAGCAGAGGCTGGCATGTTAACGTGGGCTCTGGAAGCACCAGCGGTACGTTCCTTCCCTTTGCCGGCTCCAATCGCCGCCTGAGCGAGCGTACGCTCTATAGCCCTAAACCTGCTTTTAATTTGCACAGCAGGCCCAGGAACGAACCCCTTTCCTCTGGGCTTGCTCGTCAGAGCCCGTACAGTTTGTTGGGTGGTTTCTCCCCACCTCTGTAATTTTAGTGGGGACCAAACAGTTGAAACGAGACTCCAGGCTTTTCAAACCGCAAACCCTACAGTAAATAAGGGTTAAAGGCATTTCCAGGCATGTCTATCAATTTTCTGGTGACTGTTTCATCCTTGATTCTTTTTTCCCCCCTCAGACAAACTCTCTGCCCAGCTTCAAACACACAAATAAGTCCCTGTGCAAATCCTTCTACCAGCTTTCAGCATCAACTTTTGCAGATTGTGAAAGAGCCCTGTTAGGTCGGGAGTAGGAGAAGGAAGCGATGCAGAGTTGATCTGGAAATAAGTGACTTGGAGTTGTGTTTCACAGCGTTAGATTATTATAAAGCAGAAACTAACGCCTCAGAACTGATCCTTTGGGATGTTTCACATGCATTATTGGGGCAGTGGAGCATCGTCCAAGCTTCTTTCAATCCTGGCAGTACAATTTTGGCTTATTTGATGGCAGAGAGCAAAGCTCCTTCCTCCTAAAGTGAAGCTATTTGCAGAAGCCACATCTGTTACGTGCCATGGCCATACAGAAGACCAGCGGCAAAGCTGGAAATAAAACCCAGCAGTCCTGCGCCCTTGGGCTCTATCTTATCCATAGCATTTAGCTTTCTAAATGTTCATGTTAAATAAACTCTTTCTGGTATTATTCAACATAATTATTGGTAGATAATTGCCTGTAACATTATACGAGTACTAATAATCACAAATACAAAATAATTTTTAAATAGTGGCAGGTCATAACACCACCCAAGGAAAAAAAATCCTTTCCTAGTTTACAAAGCACATGTTCTTGTGTCTGAGGCAGTCACAGCCAAATCTTAACGGCCTCAGAACACAGGTTTCTCTGCACAATATTCTGATGACATGGCAAGATTGCCCACCACTGAGGACCCACTCTGCAACCCTCTCCCATCACCTCTTCACACACGAGGGATCATCCAGCGATGGCAGCAAGAGAGAAGAGCGACCGTGTGCTCAGCTCTCAGGGAACATAGAATCACAGACTGGTTTGGGTGGGAAGGGACCTCAAAACCCACCCAGCCCCAGCCCCTGCCACGGGCAGGGACACCCTCCACTAGCCCAGGTTGCTCCAAGCCTCATCCAGCCTGGCCTTGGACACTCCCAGGGATGGGGCACCCACAGCTTCTCTGGGAACCTGTCCAGTGCCCCCCACACTCTCTGGGAAGGATTTCTTCCCGATGTCCGATCTAAATCTAGCCTGTTTCAGTTTAAAGACAAGGAAGAGGGTAGGTGGAGACAGAAGCTCAATAGAAGCTCTGTTACAAACTCCCTGATGGAAGTCCACCTGCATTTGAGTTTCTCCAAATCCTAAAATAAAGGGATACCCACTCATTTGGCTCACTTGCCTCTTCAATTTGAGGTCTCTAATGCCAAGCTCACCTCCTCGAAGAGGTTGGTCCGTAAGCTTCACTTGGCCCTCTGCAAACCCTGGTCAGATTTAGCCTCCAGATAAGGCTTAGCACCGCAGGACCTCAAGTGACCAAGAAAACCAGCATGGGAGCCTGTTCTCACTAGACTGCCTGTGCTGAGCACCCTTTCTGATGGCAGAAGGGGAAGAGAGGAATGAGTGACAAGCAAGAAGGGGAGAAATGAGCCTCTAATTAGATGCAAGACAAGTCTACACCACACAATGAGCCCCAAGCTAGCTCCAAGCAGGCTGGTACATCCACACAGCCCACACATGGAGGCACAAGTTCCTCATACTCAAGGTCAAACACCCCCTCCTGAAAAATATGCAAAAATGAGGGGCCATGAGTGAATGCAGTCACTGGGAGATGAAAACACCGGAGGAAAACTGGGGTGGATGAGCGACTAGGCATGGGGGTTGAAGCCACACTGGGGCACAGGACCATGTCAACGCAGAGAGCAGCTCCTGGATTTGGGGGAACTTGAGATATCTGCAGAAAGTACTGGTGCATGGGTGGGCCTGCCAGCACAAGGCAAGGCAGGTGGATAAAGAGTCATCTGGACCCTTTTCAGTGTACCAAAAATCCCTCAAGAGCTGGTGAAGTCTACTGGAAGACTAGAACCACTGATGCCCTAATTACTCTTCCTGGCAACCCAGGGACCTTGCGAGGTTGCAGCTGGTGTTTGGGCCCGCAGAGCACAAGGGAGTCAGGGGAGAGGATGCCCAGGGTGATGTTATGGTGCCCTTGCTGACAGCAGAAGGCTGATGAGAGACTTGGTCACTCCTGCAGATGTTGGGTTTGTAGGTGGTCTGGAGCTGACCTCCCCTGGGGTGAATAGCCTGCTTGTTCCCAAGATAAAGAAATGGAACAAAATGAAAGAGCACAGAGAGGAGAGAGAGCTCCTTGTGATTAGCTGAGCAGGGCAAAGACACCCCACGAAGTGCAGTGGGAGCTGTAGGCACTGGGATGCTCCCAGCAGAGGGTCCTAGCAGGGAGAGAGGGCTCACCCATCCGACTGCTGCTGACAAGGACACAGTACCAAGCAGAGGGACTGAACAGAAAGCCTGGCTGGGAATGGATAGGCTCTTTGCCATGAAGAATCACTGAGTCCTATTGACAGACATCCAGGGCTCCCTGGGGAATCCTTTGATGTGAGTCAATGACCCCTGGAGATCTGCTCCCTTCCAGTTCTGCTCCATTCAGCGTAACAAGGAACAAGGATCCCCCAAGACAAGCCTCAGACTTGTTAGCCAGGAGCAGTGACAGAGTAACTGGCTCTGGCATTGCATGCCAGCAGCAGACAGACAGAAGCTCAGCACCGTTGGGTGACCTGCAGCTGCTGCTCCCAGAAGGATCAGCCAAAGTGTTGTCCGTGATCAGCCCACCACCGGGCAAGCGATGCCAGAAGGCAGCAGGATAGCCTCGCTGCACAAGGAAACGCTCAGCCTGAGCAGAAGTCCCACCTGCAGAATCACAGGCGACGCAAAGAGCTCCCGTTGAACAAACTCAGCTGCCCTTGCTCCATCCTCCAGCCAAACCCAGGACCAAGCGCTCGATGGAGCTTCCAGGTCGCGAGGATAAAACAGAAGCGCGAGCTGCAGCAGCACAAGTCATCAGGCAGCTCTCAAACTGGCACGTCAGCACCAAGCAAGCTGAAAGGTGCTGCTGGTGCGAATGCAGGCTTTGCTGCCCTGGTAGCCTTGGCAGGGCCTCCAGCTGACATAACGCTTCCAGCAAAGGGCAGAGCCTTCATCCACGCTGTGCCCAGCAGATCGCGGTGCCCACGTGACGTCGAGCTGTGTCAGCAGAAGCGTGTTGCGGCGTGAGACGACATTGCGATGTCCTCCATGACATCACCCCGGGACGAGGGTTTGTGGCCGAGCCCACGGAGCAGGTCATGCCGTCAGTTACGGGGATTACAACATACCCTCCCAAAACTGGCCCGCACAGCCCCGAGCCAGTGTCACCCTGGCGTGCCAAGGGAAATGAGGGCGGCAGCAGCAGGGCAGCTCTGCTCAAGATCCCCAAACAGAGCCAGGGCTGTCCACCTTGCAGACAATTTCCTCAGGCACTTAAATGTCTACAGACCGAAAACTGACTTCACTGGTTCCCTCCCAAATCACGCTTCCCACGCATGCTCTGCTCAGCAGCTTTGGTTCCTCCTTAAAATCAAGAGGGGCTCTCAGGCCACGGGGGTGCTTGTGTCAGAGGTAGCACTGGAAAGCCAAGAGGAAGGAAGGTAAATCCCATCCAACAGCCTTCCCATGGACAGGGACCTCCCCAAGGGCTTGTTTCAATGTCCTGGATTTAGTCTTTTTTGCTGGTGGTGGGTTTGATTTTTTCCTTTTTCACTGCACTATACATCCTTGCAGATAAACATCTTTGATGACCACACTAGGGATGGAGGAAGCCTCATCCACAAGCTCATTAAAGCTGCATTTGAGAAAAAAAAAAAAGGTAACTCCAAGATTTTTTTTATGTTCTGAGCAAGGCACATGGGAAACATCCTTGGGACACCACTCCAAAAGCAATGATTAACCAAAAGGACAGAGACACAGAAGAACTGCATCAGAACTGAGACTCTCCCACCCATGCCAGCCCCAAGGAAGTTATTCTTGCTTGCTCTGGGGCCTCAGTCCTCTGGCAGCATGTGCTTGGAGAACACCAACAGTTCTCATGCCACTACACGTTTCGCAGAAGTAAATTCCCCTTTGTCTCCAGAGGACTGGCTTGACTTGTAGACATTGATCCTTGAGCAACAGAGGTCAGGAAAGGTCAGCAAGGTGGGCACAGGGCTGTGAGCATATGATGGCAAACCGGAGCAAGGAGCCCATTCCCCAGCTCTTCACACTCTCTCCAAGCTCAGTGACTCTCCATAGGCCACTCTGCTTGCAGTCACAAGGTGGGGGATGTCAGCATCATGCTGGTGTTTTTCAGCAGGACACAGCTACCCCTTAGACCCCTTCAGTTTGCCTCAAGGAGCAGAGAAAAGCCTGCAAAGGGCATTTTAGGACATAGTACCAGGCTAAGACACACTGCAGTATCTCTCCAATAGAAACAAGCCCCAAAACCACCCCTACAATTTCCTGACTAACACCGTTTCCCTGTTCTGTGTCACTTTGCTGCTACAGGCTGCAAAACGCTCCATAAACACAAGCAGAAACAGCTTCCCAGCCCACACGGACACAAACTGATGCATTACCTTCTCAGCAGAGGGGAGAGCATCAACAGGCAGTGGAGAACAAGCCTGGTTAGGGTCATGACTTGTAAACTTGGAACAACAGAGAAACAAGGTATAAGCAAGAGCCATACCCTTCCCTTAAACATTCAGTGAGGTGTGTTTAATGTGCTTTGGAAGGGCTGACAGCCATGGCCTAGGTGAGATTCATCACCTCGGAGCACACAACTTCAAAGACCAATCATAGAATGGTTTAGGTTGGAAGGGACCTTAAGGATCACCTAGTTCCACCACCCTGCCATGGGCAGGAACATGTTCCACTAGAAAGTGTGCTGCAAGGACTTAGACACTGCAGTGATGGATATCTTAAATACATAAGGAGAACAACGAGGAAGAGAGGCCAAAACCTAGGATCTGCAAGGGGAAGAACACAGAAGAACATACCCTGCTTCATGGAGAGGAGGGGCCTGTAAGGCTTATCTTTCTACATACTTAAACACAGAAAAGCCACAAAACAGGTAAACAACAACCCATGGGACACTGACACCAGTAGAGTCTCTGGACCCCAGCTGAGGACTTGTACTGGTACCACATTGGGTAGAACTTTGCATCTAAGGAGGAGAGACAAAAGCCATCCCTGCTGTAGAGATGAAGAGCTGAGGCTTAGAGACAAAAGGAGCACACAAGGTCACAACACTCTTTGGTCCCTGGCATTAAAGCGGGATTCATCCCCAGCCTGTTCCATCAGCAGGTTTCCTCCAGGGCTGTGCGGGCACCTGGGGGCTGGTGGGATGTTGCCGTCACAAGAAAGGCGCAACTGAAACTTGGGTGTTGAGCTAGGGAAACATCTACTTGGCCAGACTTTCCAAAACTCCTGGGCTAGGGCTCTCATCAAGGAAGAAGGTACACATTGGGTTTGCCCACTTTGTGGACAATTAAAGCTCAGTACTCCGAGGTTGACCATCTTTGTTTTGACTCCAAGCCTTCCAAGGAGACCTCAGCAGAAGAGTCAACGTGAAACCCAAACCCCAAGTGCTCAAGAAAAAAAACTCAACAGATTCATGCTTTAGCACACTACAGTTTTCTAGTCTTCCAGGACAAATATCACAGGGACCCCTTCCCCTAAACATAGATCTCCAGCTGGGAAACGTCCTCTAGACCCAGGGAACAGAGAGAGGAGGACTGGATCCCTAGTTTTCACTGGCTTTCCATTGAAGATGTCCCATCCAACAGCTGCTCCCATACCAACCACCACCCCAGCACAGGGCAAACACAAGGTATCAGCACTGCCTGGCTGTAACAGCCAGAAAGAAGGAAGCCAAAGGGTTAAGAAACAGATCAGTGCCTGTCATCAACAACCCTGGATGCGTCCCAAGTCTCCGATGTTGGTACCTGGGCGCCTACCTCTGTCTCTGGGGTGGAGTCCTTCTAACCACAGGGCAGCCTCGCCTGCATTCCTGCTCCCTGAGTGACAGCTCGGAAGAAGCTTGCTCCAGCCTAAGCCTTGGCAGGAGAAAAGATGCCTCCTGCAGGGCCAAGTCAGACTCGCCCTGGAAATCTCCTTACTTAGTAGAAATAGGTTAAGGAGCCAGGAGCCAAGGGCTTGGCACCGGCGGGTGTTTTGCTGGAGATGTTTAAGAGTGCATTGAAATTGCCAGCTTGCATCTCCTTAGATGTCTGAGCAATATCCAAGCACGGAATTAGGCAGGTAATAAGGGCTTGAAAGCAGGAACAACCACAGCTGGATTAAGATACAGGCACTCTAGGCCTTTGCTCAGTTCCCTGGCTCACAAAGACTTGGAATGACATCAGTCTTTGCTTTCGCTTAGTAAAAGCGTTTCTGGCACTGTTTGCAAAGAGAAGCTGGAAAGAGAACTGGGACAGAGCTGCTGCTCCAGTCACACTTGCCCAAGTTGGAGGACAGGGTGCAGCAGAGGGAAAAGCAGCAGTTGGCATCGCTAGAGCCAGGAAAAAGACCCATGGGCACGGGCCCATGAGCCCCTTGTTATGAAGGTGGCTTGGCTGGCAAGGGTGGTAGCTCTGGGGTAGCCATGGGCAGTCTCCAAGGGTACCAGATGGTTTCCATCAGCCCTGGGAATGACCATAGACATACAGGGCTGGACTTCCCACCTGCTGGAATTCATCCAGGTCTCTGTCCTCACTTTCATCTGCTCATTCATCAAAACCATGAGGCTGGCTCTGAACCTTCTCCCTGGCAAAGCCTGGAGGTCTACCAGCCGCAGCCCTTCCATGGTGCCCTGACAGCAGCAATGGCTGATGCCACAAGTCCCAGAGCCCCACGGGCCCAGACAAGGGACCCCACAGCTCCCAGAGGCAGCTGAGGCCATGGACATGTGCAGTACTTGTCTGGGTACACTGAAGATGCACAGACACTTGCCCTCAGTCCTGGTGCTCTCCCTGTGCTAACCAAAGTGGGGGTTATCATCACACACGCTGGGTTTTGGGTCAGGAATATTTTACCTATGTCCATTGGAAAAAGAGGTGGTTTCCTTGGGGAAGGGGCTGTCTGCTTCAGCGAGATGGGGCCAAACATTGACTTTAGGGGAGGGTCCAGAGAAGAAGGAGTGCTCAGCTGCTGGGTTTGCAGCCTACAAATCATCTGGGCACGCAGCCAGGTTTTAAACACCCTGTGCCATACAGCTACCTGCTGTTCATCCCCGGAGAGCAGGGAATGATGCTGGCATTTCACAGCCCCAGCCTGCCCAGTAGCATTTCCCCAGTTCTGGGGCTGCTGGACATACCCTTACCCAACAAACGCCACCCTGCCACCCAGACAAGCACAAGAGAAGCTTTATCTCACCTGGCTGTGCTGTCCCTCGTGCAGGTGGGTCGTTCTTTGCCAAAAGCCTGAGCATCATCACCTTGTCCAGGTAAGTCCAGAGTCAAGGATCATGCTGTGCTCCCTGCCCTCCAGCAAGGCTCCGAGTAAGCAGGTCTCCACACACCCAGCTCATGCAGAGCTCTCCTCTCAAGCACCAGCACCCAGCCCACCCCAGCTGCAAGGGCAGTTTATTAGTCTGCCCTGGCTCACATGAAGCTTGTTGAAGGCATTAAGGGTCCCAAGTGAAACTCAGGGCATTTAAGGGTATGGGTGGGTGCTGGCACATGATCTTGTTAGTGTGGCTTAATGAGTTACTGAACATCAGCAGAACCATGGTAGCTCAGTTCACTGAAATGCAAAATAGGAACAACTGCAGTAATTTGAGCACTTGTGATCCTCCACACATTGTCTTCAGCATCTTCTGAGACACTTTCCTCCATAAGCAATGCAGTTAAACTGCTGCCAGTTTTCCAAGTGCTTTGATTTATACAAACGAGGAGCACAGGTCCAGAGTATATTTCCTCTTCCTGCCTTTTTTCTTTTCTATTTGAACTTGTAAGATACTCAGAGTCAGAACAGAAAAGGCACTCCTATTCTGATTTGGTCCTCCAGACTATCTTTTTAATAATGGCTTCAGTCCCAGAAATTGTTTCTTCTTTGTCTCAGCCCACGAGCAGCGGAAGCATCTCTAGAGAACACAGATCTCATCCACGGAGCAGTAGCTTGCTCAGATCTTTGCAACTACTCCCATCAGAGCTGCACGACTACAGCGCCAAATTCTTTAACTGCATCGCAATGCAATGCCACTAGCTGAGCATTAGTCCTCCTTGTTGCTGAGTATCACTCATCACGAAGGGGATGCCCAGAAGGAACAAGAGCAGGGCTGCTCCAACAGTGAGGTCAAACCAAGGGCTGAGGATGACCACAGCAGGGTCCATCAGCAGCCTGAGAGAGACAAAGCCATCAGTCAGGTCCCATATCCACCCAGAACATCCAGTCAGGAGCAGCAGGAGGTAGAGACAAAACCACAAGGTGGGTCTGAAAGGTCCATCTAGGAGGCAGGCTACCTCCAGCACAGGTCCCAGAGCCACCCAGCAGACCAAGCCAGAGACCTACAGCATAGCTCAGAGGAAAACCATGAGCCCAGGGACTGAGCTTAAATGGAGCTCCTCAGCCTGTAGGGAGAGGGAGAGGGTGGAGACCCCAGGTGAGGGTCTGCCCAGGGTCATTAAGGTCTATTAGTGCACTTAGGGCCACAACAGCAGGTTTTCTAGGTGAGCTGGGTGTTTCTGTAGGTGTGTTTCTTCATGCTTGATGATCACAGGAGGAAAAAAGAGGTTTTAAAGAGAACAGCAACTTCCCAAACCTCTCCATTCCCTTGTACCAAATTCCGATCATCTTTCACACAACAAACTCAGAAGGAAAACTCAAAATGCCTATATAAGCAGTTCCTGCCATTTATAAGGCACAGTCCTGACACACACAGGAGAAACCCTCCGTGTTCCTAAGGCAAGCTGACAGATTTTCATAATCCAAGCTGCCTGAGCTTGCCACTGGCAAGGAAACCTCTCCACTCCAGTCCTCGTTCAAGCAACCCGGTTCTGGCCAGGGTGATGCTGAACCTTGGCTCCGTTAGGGGTACAAAGACCCCATCACCCATGTAAGAATGCATCTGGTATGGGGGCTTTCAGGAAGCTATGCTCTTCTGGTCATGTCAGGCTTGTTTACTCTGCCTACATCCACCAAGGAATTAAGGAGGCGATAGCCCTCCAACGTGCTAAAGTCTGGCTGCAGTGAGGGTTTCTAAGAGACAAAGATGGTGAAACCTGGACTCTGGGATCCCAGGCAGGAATGGCTCTTGGACTACCCCAAAGGTTTGAGGTCAGGGCTGAAGAAAAGTGGTCTCAGAGAAGACCCTCTCCCTTGATCCTTGATCCATGACCTCCCTTGTACATTTTCTGCTCAAGAAGTGCTACAGGTCTCTCTGGAAGGAGCTGGGTTTGGCTGGTGGCAACCTTCTGCCCATGCAGTGTCCTCTGCTCTAACCCCCTGGGGGAAACCTTCGGATTTACTTGGTCTTGCATAAAGCAGCATAAAAGGCTTCCACCACGCTGTCCAAACACTGTGACCCTCCCCCCATCAGAGGACCAAATCGCTGTCTTATCTCAGTGCTGCACTCCTGACAGATAGGGAGAACCCGAAATCGCTGGTTCCAGCTCTTGTCAGCTAACACAGAAACACTTATTCCTCTTGGCTTTCCTTGGCTCTTCAGACCTCGGTTCATTCATGTTCACGGGAAACACTTTGCCAAAGGGACTCACGGGGACTACGGAGTAGTTTTATCCAATTACTTTTTAACTACACCTGTGATTCCCAGTGAGGGCTGGACACTGTCAAGGAGAGCACGGCTGGCTTTGTGTTCATAAGTTAAATCGCTTGCTGGGAAGCAACCCAAAGTGAGCAGGCTCTTCCCTTTTATGCCCCTGTTCTCCATTCCAGATCAGTGTGGACATGACAGGAAAAATGGAAACATTCCAAAATGAAATTTCACCCCCATATCTGTTTCTGTTGAATCATGTCAAGACCTGATGTTACAAGAAGAGTACAGCAAACCCATTTGTTTTCTCATTTAATGGAAAACAGTGAAACTGAAAATGAATAAATAGTCTTCTTAAAGGGAATGAAGGCAAGAAACCTTCAGAATTTCTATCAGGATGGGATAAAAAGGTAAATTCGTTCTTGCTCAACAAAAGGCTTCATTCTGAGAGAGTCTGCGGGTGGCACTAGGCTCTTTTTCAAACACTGCACCAATAGTGAGGAACTCCAGAAGACACTCACAAAACGAAAGTGGGCGAAAATCAGGCAAATGGTGTCAACACACATAACATTAACACACCTAGGAAAAAGTAATTTAAACCATGCCTACACAGTGCTGAAGTCAGAACCGGTAGATACAGCTCAGGGAAGAGAGTCATCTTGGAGTCATCACTGTCAAGTCTCTGAAGTCATTATCTGAAATTATGGTGGCAGCCAAAAAACCCAACAGAATTGGGTATCACCTGCTTTGCTGCCCTACAAAACCTCGAGGTGCCCACGTTTGTAGTACCGTGTGCGGTTCTGGCCACCGCATCTCAAGATGTGGAGAGAAGGCACTCAACATGATCGAGGGCATGGGGAAGCTGCCTTACGTGGAGAGGCTGGAAAGCTGATTTCCTCAGAACTGACACATTTTTCAAACTGTTGAGAAACATCTCATGTTCTTTGACCAAAAACTAATTCCAGTGGCAGCCTCGCTGGGTCCAGGCAATGTCATGGCAACTGGGACATCAACCGAGGAAGAAAGTGTTAATTTCACATCTGCCACTCTTCTTTCGTTCCTTCTTGTGTAACCGAGAGCGGCTGCTTGGAAGACACCGGGCTCGAGTGACACGGGGAAGGCCGGACATCACACTCGTGGTGGAACTGTGGGTCAGTTCCTCAGCTGGGATCTTGGCCAGCTTTGCTTACTTTGCTTTTGTTGTGCGCATCACCCTGAAAGGGCACAGTGAGCGTGTGATCTGCCGCTGAATCATACCAGAGGCTTTGCAAATCCAAGAGCTGGGCAGTCTGCGCTAAGGGTAAGGCCACCACGTCTTGTGTCACTTTTGGCAGTGGGGGAAAAGAGGACATGAGGTGCCAAACAGCGTGTGTCTGGCTAAATATGTATGCAAAGGGAGCAGTGACAACACAAGAGGGCAGGAGAAAATCAGACCATAGATAAAGTTTTGGTGCTTCTGAAATTACCGGCAAAACCAGGAAGCCTGTGGTGTCCCGATATCTGATGAGTTGCACCCAAATACCCCAGGAGAAAGAACAGGAGACACTAAAGATGCTGGCGGTGGGAAGGAGTTAGTTGTGTGATGAATATGTAGAGTACTGCAGGGGAAGGCAAACATCTAGACCAACCCTGCCTTCTCACCAGCTGGAGGGTCACCAGTAGTTTTCCCTCCTCTGGAGACTTCATGGCTTTGAATCCAAAGGAGAGCGTCTCCTCCACATGTTCCAGCCTCACCAAACCAGCAGATCTCCCTGGTCCTTGCTCTTGTAGTTCTCCAGCAGCACTACCCAAAGTTTGACTCTGGAAATTCAGAAGCTTCACTTCCTCTGTAAGATTTGTTGGTCCTGCCATAACTCACCGCCTTTTCTTGGTTTTGTAAGGCTCTCCTAAAACTAGAGGATTCCCTGATGCAATGCCATCAAGGCACTCTGAGGAGCGGACAGGAGGTCCTAGGGAAGCTAACAGGCTCGGTTCAGTCTTACCATGCTCAACAATGCAATATCAAACAGTATTATTAATCAGAACAATAATAAAGCCAAAGGATGACATCACACTATGGGAATTTGGTGGGCAAGACACAAAGGTGTTGATGCTGGGGAGATTACTGAAAGTAGAAATGGCACCTCAGAGCCTAATTCCCAGGCACAACCTCCTAAATCCACTCGTGCAACTGAAAAACCCCTTTTTGAGTAGCTGCAGGCTGGACATGTCCAGATTTACAGCAGATTTAATCTCAAAGTGATCATGAAATTCCAGCCTGAACCACTGAAACTTACTTATCAGCCTTGCAATTTGGGCCGAAACAACTCAGAGGGGATTTTGGGATGCTTGGGATCAGGCTCCTGGCATCCACTGTGATTACTGCTGTGTAAGATATTAAGCAGATAGACTTGTACCAGAATGGATGTCTCCTTTTTCACTTGTTCCACCTCTACCACTGTATTCAAGCCAACGTTGAATGGTGGTTTGTAACACTGCAAGCCCCAAATTCATCTGTCCGGTGGGAATGGGAATGGGAGAGGCCTGTCCTACAGGTTGCCATCTGGCTCCAGTTCTCTGCAGAAGGAAGACAGGTGAAGGCTGGTTATAATTGACCCCAATTCCTCAAATAGCCCCAATTGCTGAGGAGATGGCTAAATAGCAGTCTCTGAATCCGCTCAGAATGAACCCAGGTGTCCTGCTGCCCTATGGCCTGGGACAGAACCCTCTTAGCACCCCTGTCTTCCCTCCGAAGAGCACTGACAGCATCTTGCTTCAGAGAATATCCATCAGTCCAAGAAGTTGAAAAGCTCTGGATCAAATTCTTAATTACCTTGGACGGACACAATAGCGGCTGTCAGCACACAGCGACTCATAGGCTGGCATTGTCAAAGGGACCAGGGTGTTAAAATACCACTCGGCTTTGCCAGAGAAAGTTGACTACTGGGGAGGGGGGATAGTATTGGTCTGGGTTTTTTTTCCTTTATAAAGGTTAAAAACAGGTCAAACTTCATAAATGCCATTTAAAAGAATATCTGGGCACTGGCAGGAGGCAAAAAGATTTGTCTGGTTTACCAGTAATTGTAAATTCTCCTCAATCACAGGGTTTTGTGGCGATTCTGGGTGATTACTTTCACCAGAACAATAAAGAATGAAAATATTAGATCATGTGCCATTAAAAGATTAATTTTGATTGTATACAGAAATGAGATAACCCACAAAATCTTTGGTTGTGAAAGGAAAGTTTCAGTCAGCACCAATATTCTTACTCTTCTTTTAGATCCACAGAAAATTCACTTTTGGTTCAATCAAAACAAAAGGAAAAAATCCTTGAACTTCCAGAGAGTGAAAATATCAGGCACTTGCAAAGCTCTAATTATGGGCGGTTTCTCCAGGCCGGCTCATCCCTCTTCGCATCACATATTCCAAGTCTTTAAAACCAAAGCTGTGAATTGCGCTCGATTTTAACCTGGAACTGGATTTGTTTCTCAACCCTGTTGACAGTTCTGAGCTCTGACACCTGTGTCAGTTGGAGGGTATGAATTTTTTACCTCTGTAGTCATGTACATATAATCACTAGTCTGGTTATCATTACACTGGTGTAAACATACCTCAACCAACGCGGCCTATTCACCTTCCTTTACCAGAACCATTACGGCAGCAGAAAGCGTCTCTTGCCACTGGAACAGGTCCCACTCTTCAACTCTAGTGATGGTGACATTTCTAGGGTCCCGCTCTTTGCTGCTTCTTTCTTTCCACATTTCTGCTGGAGCTACAGGAAGCATGGAGGACCGTTCTTCCTGGGACAAGCTTGCTTGCTTGTATTCCCAGCAGACCATCCGTTGGGACTCAAGGACCATCGGCTTCAACTTTGGCTTTCCATCCAAGCATCAAGGCATAACAGCACAAGGGGACATCTTGGGGGGAGATCATAGAATCACAGACTGGTTTGGGTTGGAAGGGACCCCAAAGTCCACCCAGTCCCACCCCCTGCCATGGGCAGGGACACCCTCCACTAGCCCAGGTTGCTCCAAGCTTCATCCAGCCTGGCCTTGGGCACTGCCAGGGATGGGGCACCCACAGCTTCTCTGGGCAACCTGTCCCAGGGTCTCCTCACCCTCTCCAGGAAGAATTCCTTCCCGATGTCCAGTCTCAATCTCCTCTTTCATATTGAAGCAGTTACCCCTTGTCCTGTCACTCCCTGCCCTTGCAAGAAGTCCCCCCCTAGCTTTCTTGTAGCCCTTCAGGTTACACCTGGAGGTCTAAGGTCTCCCCGGAGCCTTCTCTTCTCCAGGCTGAACAAGCCCAACTCTCTCAGCCTTTCTTCATAGGAGAGGTGCTCCAGCCCTCAATCATCCTCCCAGGGGGGACATCCCCATCTCTCCAACCACATTGTTGTCACGGGCCATGGTACCCAACAGCAGAGAAGGTCTCACATCCGCCCCATGGTTGTGTGCTGCCACCCATACCCAACGTACAACCGCAAATGGCAATTCCTCTTCCCGTTCCTTGGTAAGGCCCCATGCCTGGCATGGCTCCTTAGGACATCCATCAGCTGGTGTCAGACTCCATGTGTGTCTCAACCTTGCCCTCTTACCCCTGAGATGATGTCAGGGAGAGGTTGGCCCAGTGGCCAGCCAAAGATCTGTCACTGGCCCTGCCAGAACTAACAACAAAGACAAATGGGCCCATCACGGTAAATGGCTCTTAATGGGCTGCAGGAGGCAACTGGTCGGCGGTGCTGGCTGGGCACCATATGTGAATTCTTCACTAATCACTCCAAATTGGTCCAATTTGTTTGAGAGCTGTGTAGGGACTTGTGCACCAGCAGCCATAGCGTTTTTAACGTGAGCAGAGCACTGCATGGAAATAATTTTGCACTTGTGTGGATGCTATTCCTGGGGCTCCAGCAAAGATGGGGAGAAAAAAAGAAGCAGCAAAGAGGAAGTGGGAGCTTTCAGCTATACGACTGGGGCTTTTCATCATTTTTCACTTAATGCTCCTTGTCTTGAGGAGGAAAAAGACGAGGATCTAAAGAGATTGGATGTGAACGAATGAGACGGTGAGGTTCCAGGTGATGGCTAATCGTAGCCTTGATCTAGCACTGGCAATACACTGTGCTTTATGCTCGCAGGGTGAGACCCTGCCCATGAGAGCTCCGTGTCAAAGGGAGCTGGGGGGGAGCTGAGGGGAAGGGGGAGTCGTCAAAAAGGGATACTGGGGAGAACGAGCCTTAAGGAAGAAATTCCATGGGCGCAAGGATGTCCATGAGGAGTTGACGCTGGGACAGTGACACACAGGGTGGATTGTTGCTACATCTTGGAATTGTATTGTAAGTCTCACGCCGACTCTGACAGCCCTGGCTCCTGGAAACCCTTGTTGAGAGGAGAATCTCTCTTTCTGGAATCTCCAAAGTTTGGAGACGAGGCTTATGCACGCTGAGAACATACCCAGAATGTGTGGATTTTAAAAAGACCTTATCATTTTGGGGAGAGAGAAAGGATTTCCATGTTTTTGAGTGCCTAATACTGAAATTAGAGAAATTTGGGTTGAAATTCCCATCCATGTCAGGGCAATGGATTGAGCCTGGCCCAAGCAGGGAGGCCCCTTCTGTGTTAGCTTCCCCACCTGTAAAACACTGCGATCAAACTCCCCCCGCTTGGCTGACGGAAAGGCGAGGCCGTTCATGTACACAAGACCCAACAGCCGGGATACCGGGGTCTCCCGCAGACCTGGGGTGATACCCGGAGCACCCATCTGCCCCAGTCAGGAGATTAAGCCACACCTGCTGTCTGAATGGCACTAGGAAGATAACAACCAGCTTCCTGCATGCTTTATTCAAAAAAATAAGCTACTTAACCCCCCTTTTAAACCCTGCACTCTACCCCCTCCCCAGCCCCTCTGTGACCATCGCAGCAGTCACACCCGCTATTGAAAAGCAGCATTGTTCTGCCCCTACCTTGCCTTCACCTCTCTCCTGTGATCAGATGTTATGGCTCTAATTATCCTGCTCCCTGCCTTCTGGACTATCACGACATTCAATCAAAGGTCACCTGGGTCATCTTTCATTGGGAAGAAGAGACGTCACCAGGAAGGTAAAGTTTCGGAGCATCCTTTGATGCTAAGCTAGCAGGAATTACAGTCCAGCTCTCCCGGGATATTCACCACTCGTGGCTGCTCTAAGGGACTGAAAGGTTTCTCTCTCGGACCCCTTTTTTTAACTTCCTTATTAACTATCAAACTGTTGAAGACTCTGCAAGTCCCACTAGAAACAAGAGCGGTGCAACAGTGTAGATGGCCACTGGGCCCCCTGGAAAGCAAGCTCTCACCCATCTGCGTCACGTACAGGGCAGTCCTGGAGAACACCTTGCATCCTTCTGGCTCTTTTGGAGCGAGGCGCTGAGTTTTCTGTTGATTTATAACCCTTGGCTTTAAAACTCCAGCCATGGGCAGCTCAGGTCTTTTCAACTTGATGGTAGGATCTGCCACACCCAAAGATCTCCTGGGAGGAGATCACAGTTCTGCAAAAGCCATCACAGGCAACTGCAAGTGAGTTCTTGAAAACTGCGTTGGAGATATCTCTCACTGTGTCTGGGCAGGGCTGATGGTGGAAAAAGAGTGTCCAAACTGGGAAGCAGATTTTCATAAAAATTCAGTGCAATGGAAGCTGAAAGCTTTGGAAAAAACACAGTTTTTAAGGGCTCTACAGACTGAAAAGCCTCTGGGTGCCCAGCAGTGCATCTGTCTCTGGGTGCTCTGTGGTGAGAGTCTCTGCCTTGCTCTTGCCTGACCTTCCACATCCCAGAAACCTGGAGCAGGCTAAGAAAGCAGCCAAAGTGCTTTAAGTTCTACAAGCTTTCTCCCAGTTTCCTCCTTGTTTGCATGCTGGTGAGCCCCACAACAGGGGTGCCCTCAATAGTGAGACCTCCTGCCTCACTGCATGCAGAAAGACGTGGAGATTTCAGCCCAGCTCCAGCCTGGAGGGCCTCACAATTGGAAGGGAAGGACAGTCTGGCTTTGCTGCATCATCCTTCCCAAGGGCTCCAGGGACTGATGTTTAAAGAGCTTCCCCATCCATGCAGAGTTTGAAGCTGAGGCTTGTGGCTGGGAGGCAAATCGCTGCGAGGCCAGCTCCGCTGTGCCCTGTCTGGATTCGGGTGCGCACCATGCACTCTCTGGGACAAAGTCTTTCCCATTTGGTTCCTTCTTCTTTGCCATCTTTTCCCCCCTTTCCTTCCACCCTCATCTTCCTGCTCTTTTGCAATCCACAGCTTGTACGTAGGTGCCAAGGCTTGGCATGTTCTCTATGAAGCTTCCCTATATTGTCTCCTCTTCTCTCAGATAAGCTTCTTCCACCTTGAATAGGAGAGAAGAAGAAAGAGCCCAGACGGAAAAGGATAAAAAAACCGAAGATGTCCTGGAGGGACTTGGTTATGACCCACTAATCCTGCAGGAAACATGCTCAGACCTTAACAGAGAACTAGAGATTTAGTAAACATTTTTTACCTGGAAAAGCTTTTCCTCAATACTGCTATTGAGCTTCCCTCCATACTGGTATTTTTCCTCAGGAAACACTGATTTCAGGAGAATGTTTGAATTCCAAAAGTGGGAAACACTTAAATCTCATTGTATCCACTTCTGGGCACTGCACTTTGACTACATAAGTGAATCTGATCCGGCAAGACAACACAAACAATAAAGAGGATTAAGAAAACACAATATACGAGGAAAGATTTTGTATGTCCTCACTCCAGAAAATGCCATTTAGCCTTGGGCAAAGAAGCTGAAAAGTGCTATTGTTGCAGAGGTGCAAGAAGGTGAAGGGTCATGTCCACTGTGCAAAATTGAGTGGACTGACATGGTCCAGCCTTAGCAAGAAGGTCCAGAAGTGGTGGGACAGCAAGCAGCCCTGGGAGAGCCTTGGCCTACAGAGGCTAAGTCCTCTGGTCCAAGAGGACAGAGAAGGAAGCCAAGATGTGTCCGACCTGAGATGCCTAGACAGAAGTGGTCCCCAGGCTCCCTCTTCCAGTGGAGAGGATGTAAAGTGGGATGAGCCCCCCTTGGAAGGTGTCCCTTTCCATCCATGGGTGCTAGAAAGAGTCTACAGAAGCTGTGCTCCTAACTCATTCACCTCCACAAAGAAAATCAAGCGGCAATGAGTCCAGCCTGCAGTACAGAAATCCAGATCCCATGAAAGGGTATTTCCCCTCCTCTTTCTCAATTCCTTCCACCCTCATCTTCCTGCTCTTTTGCAATCCACAGCTTGTACGTAAGTGCCAAGGCTTGGCATGTTCTCTATGATGCTTCCCTATATTGTCTCCTTTTCTCTCAGATAAGCTTCTTCCACCTTGAACAGGAGAGAAGAAGAAAGAGCCAAGAAGGAAAAGGAGAAAGAAAACACTAGGATGCCCCACCCCTGGAAGCGTCCAAGGCCAGGCTGGATGAGGCTTGGAGCAACCTGGGCTAGTGGAGGGTGTCCCTGCCCATGGCAGGGGGTGGCACTGGGTGGGCTTTGAGGTCCCTTCCCACCCAAACCATTCCATGATTCCTTGGCTCAGGGGAGGTTTCCATCTGTTTCACAAAACATATGTGAGCCCTCTGGTCCCACCCTGATGAGCGGGGCTCAGCTGAGAACCCCTGAGGCATCCCAGCACTGCAGCCGAGGTGTGCTGCCGACGCTCCACACCAGCCCGTGCACCATCACCCTGGGGGAGGGTCATGCTGGAAACCTCTTCACTGACAAGAGGGGACACTCGCTCACGCCCCTTGGACCATGCAGAAAATGACGGAAAACTTCAAGAAGAAAGAGCTACTTAAAAAAGAACAAAATCTTCACATTAATAAGCCTGGAAAGGGAGAAGAGAGAGACTTAATCTGATTGTGTGGGAGAACATAATCACAAGGGACTCGGCGCCGGGGAATCGATACCAACTGTGGCTGCAGGGGCCAGGATTTTGGTGCAGGCTGGAAAAGTTGTTGATTTGGTTAGTTCTTGTCATTTTTGGCAATGGGGGAGCAAAGGGAGGAGGGGATGGGATCCAGTCAGTGGGGATGGGGGAAGGAAAGGTCGCCTGTGCCTTTAATTTCTGCAGCCCAGGTTTTAGAAATGCAGCTTTGCTTGGAATGCTGCTGAGTGTGTAGCCCTGGGACAACTGCGATCCCTTTGATTTGGCAGACTGGAGCCTCTGCAGGTTGCTTTGTGGGTGTATTTCATAAGAAAACAGAGGAGGCAGCAATCCTGCCCTGTAACAGCCTCCAGACATTCTGGCCGGGTGCTGCCAAAGCAACAGCCAAGAAAGGCACCGCCTGGAAGAGTGGAGTTTCAAGAAAGCCTTCTCTGGTCGGGATGTTTGCCCAGCTTGCAGAAACCTTGGCTGCATTCTGGTTTCTCCATTCAATGCTGAGGCAGAAAGGTTCCTGCAGGTAATTACATAAATTCTGCCTCCCTGCCCCCTCTCCTCCACCTTCGTTTGCTGCTCAGCAATGCTGAGATGGAGCAGGAACACGCACGTTACGGGAACTGCAGTTGCAATTCAGATTTCCAGGATGGAACCTCAGCTCCACCACGAGGAGCGATGCTGGTGGGTGACACATGGCACAGAAGGCTTGAGCCCTAATGGCCAGCTTAGCCCCAGAAGCTGTGCGGTAGGTCTCCAAAAGTGTTTTGACACAAACGCCCGGGAGAACCTTAACTCAAGGCCCTGAGGTGGCTAAATACAGGAACTGTGGGATTTTCTGGTTGCGTGAGGGCTACAGCGCAGGATCTCATGGATTTGAGGATGCACAGAGCCCAGCCCAACCCCAGCGAGGCGTTCTTGGGGTCTTTTGCCTTTTCCTTTGGTCCAGGCCAGGGATGTAGGAAGAAAGCACAATCGGCAGCACAACACTCGCCGTATCGTGTCACATGAGGATGTAAGCTCACGTGTTGTGAAGCAGTGCCAGGCAAACTCCCCACACAGCTCCCCGGCTGGTAAGGAGTAACAGCATGCCCTTGGGGTGACTCAGCTTTTCCTCTGAGCCCTTAATCATTGTTGTTCAACAGCACCGCTCCACTACTGCGCATCCTCAACAACCCAGAGCGACGAGCCTGTGCGTAAGTGTGTGTCCCAACACGCCTGTGATTCCCTCTTTCACTGAAAAACGTGCGGCGCTGGACACCGCAAAATGGATGGAGAGATAGGGGACGTGGTGGACGTTGTTCCTGTTCGGATGCTGAGTGCGATGGGACACACCGCCCCACACGTGCCGCCCGGCGCGGATGAAAGTCTGAGCTCAGCACAGTGCAAATGTAGGTGTCTGTCTCCGGCGGATTGCTATCCAAGTGAATCAGGCTGGAAGCGGAGCTGAAACAAAATACCATCTGCAAACACCTGAAAAAGCTGGAAAAGTTTTGAGGCTAGCTCCAGAATCAAAGGCTTGGCCCAAAATACGTCAATGGTCATGGAAAGACTCCTATGGACTGACCCGGATTTTCCATTAGGTCTGCAAAGTTCAGGCCTAGCTCTGCATCACTCCAGCTGTCTCACAACCCAGGAAGGCTCCTGGGCTCCAAGCCCTGGCTTGCCACCCTCCCCGGCTGGGACTCTGCCTTGGCAGCCCACGGACCGGGATGTGCTGCACCGTGCACCTGCCACGCAACGTGGCTATCACCCCACAGCCTGATCCTGCAAGGTCCTGGGTTAGCTCGGCTGGGCAGGAGACTCGGGCATTTCTGCACTGGGAGAAAGTCCTGGGCAGACCCAGCAGGGCTGGAGGAATTGTGGCTGGGCAGAAGGCATGCCAGCCAGCCGCCACTTTCACCGAGACAGTGCGAGCACCGGTCACCGTTAGTCACTGCTCTTGCTCAAAGAGGGCCGAGAAAAGATTGGGCTGAAAAGCGGACAAAGAGCAGAGAGCCAGGCTGGGTCTAGAGAGCTGTGAACTGCCCCGGCTCTGCTCAGGTGGGAAAGGATTTGCAGAGCTGCTCACGGGCCGGTGCCACCAAGCTGGCACTGCTCCTGCCAGGTACCGTCCCCGTCTCCATCCTGTTAGATCCTCCACCCAGTCCGTGGTGCTGGAGTTTTACAGCTCTTGAGGAGGTCAGGGAAACCTTACTGCTGCTTGTGTGGAGCTTTTCACGTCAAAAATGATTGCAGACAGCTATAGGTACAGCCATATCGAAGGGAAAAGCTCAGAGCAGCAGTGGTCAACACAGTCCTGATGTTCTTCCAGGAGCAGACGGGCTGACCAGCTCACTGAGCCGTGCCAGTGCCCCAGCCCAATCCTCCGTGGAGGTTCCCACGGGCCATTTCCACACTGCACAGTGAAATTCTTGATAGAACCTCTTTTCCTGCTTCCATGCAGACCGTGGTAAAGCCACGAGGCTTGAAGCTGGAGCGTCGCAGGACTGACTCAAGCATCGGGCTGCAGCAGCAGTGCCGGCAGTGTGGATGAGGAACAGCATCCGTGGCGGGTAGGTGAAGGGAGGAGTCAGGGAACGTGTTTTACAAGAGTTACACAACCCTGCACCTGGTGCAGAGGCTTCTGGCTCCCCACTGGGTCCCTCAGGATTTGAGTAAGGAGGGGGACACCATGCACATCAGTGCCGTTGTGAATCTCGCCTTTCCTGGCCAAAATGGGCTGTGAATTAGACCCAAGGGCAACATGTTAAGAAAGAGGTGGAGGTAGGTGTCCCACGAGGTAAGAGCAGGTAGGAGGGGAAACCAGCTGCCCACCAGGCACATGAGAAGGGGCCTTCTGGGCCACTGTTTTTAGATACGGGGCCACCACATTCAGTGCATAGACCCTGCTATGTAATCCTTCTCCTAAGGGCCATCATGGGGTTTTGCCCACTCCTGTGTCCATGTGGATGCTGCTCTGGAGCTCAGTGCTTGGAGGGTCAGAAACCCCCAAGCATCCAGCTCACCCCCCCCCGGCTTTGTAGGAGCTCAGGAAAGGGGAGATGCAGGGAGAGCCCAATTCCCACCTGTGTGCAGGGCACTGCAGGCACACCGGCCCCTCTGCAAGGAAAACCTCCTGGTGCCATGCCGGCGTGGAGGGATGGCTGTCCTGGCTGTGGTGAGCCAGGCAGTGCCGGTGCAGCTCAGGAAGTCACACCAGCTCTGGTACAACCAGTTTTCCTCAGAGCTGAGCCCTTCCTGCGCACCTCGTTCGTCTGGTAACTTCAGCATTTTCTGCCAGGCGGTTTTGGTCATATGACCACTCTGCTTCTGGTTTTGTGTTCCCAAAAAATGCGAATCAGCCCCTCGGAGCCCACTGCCGCCTGCCACCGGCAAGCTCCGGGGAGGCAGAGACTGCAATGCCTGCCAAGGGAGGGCTCAGGGGTTTGGTGTGGGTCATCCAGCAGCTGGTGACGAATGTCCCAAGGAGGTGCACGTCCATGCTGCTCCGAAGGGGCCGGAGCTGGAGCTCAGCCTGGCTGTGGTCGGCACTGTGCAGGCAGCAGATGCTGCCACGTTACCCCAGGCTCCCCAGCTGCCTGTCGTCACCCGCTGCCTGTCTCCTTCTGCTTTGTTTGGGTGCTCTTTGGGATAGCTGCGTTGGATTTGTACCGCACAGAGAGCAACGTGACCCCCGTCTGTGACTGAGGCTTCCTGGTGCTGCCACAATGCAAATAATAAATAATAATTAAGCTGCGCTCGGAGCAGCTGACGTAGGAGTGGCTTGGCTGGAATCACCGTCCTATCCAGCCTGGCATGGGCCTCGCTTATCCCTGTGAACTGGGACGAGAGGGAGGAGGACAGAAGAGGAAATCCACTGCAACGTTCCCCTTCTTCCTCCTGTGTAGGAGGGAGCATTCAGAGTGAGAGTCGACACACCGGCTAATTTTTTCTTCTGATACAACGCCAATTGCTGCACTGGAGCTGCTCCTGGGATGAATTTGGCCCGGTGTTTACATGAATTATTATTATTCATTAAGATTATCTTGTGGTTAAAACACAGGAGAGGGAAGTGAGCGATATGTTCCTGGCTCTGCCACCGACTCTGAGCATGGCCCTGGGCAACTCACTTTCCCCCATTACTTTCCGGAAATATATTTTCAAGTGAACAAACACCAGCATTGAAATGAGGGAAAATGACACAGATTATGAACATCTGCATAAATACCTGATCGACATCCAAATCCGACTGAGAAACAACAAAACAATGATCTCAAAGTTCAGCAAGAGCTGCTTTTGTTTCTTTTATTTGCTAATATATTTGTGAATAGGGCTTGGTTTAAATCTTACAGCAATTGCTGGGGGCCTAAATTTTCGACTCATTCATATTCTGTCGGGGAGACTGGAAAAGGAACGGGCACGGATACTCACAAGCTAGAAAGTTTATCATCCAAAAAGTCAGAGAAATAGGGCTAAAAGTCCTAAAAGGGCAAAGAAGAAAAGGCATTGAAGGGAAAATAGATGACGTAATGAAAATACAGGATTTCTTGTCGTGGTCTGGATATTTCACACTGTTCGTGTGAGCTCTTGCTGGGGAATCCTACCCTGTGGGGGGACCTCTCCCAGGTCTGAAGCTGGCAGAGGGGCCTCAGCCCTTAGCACCCCATCCTGGTCTGCCCTGCATCCCCCCCCCCCACCTCGAGCGGTGCTGCGGCTGTGCTCTGGCCTGGGAGAGGCAAAGGGGGTTACGGCTGGCTCCGGGATGGGGTTCCCTGTGCGGAGCAGAGCTCAGACTCAGGGAGGCTGGTCTGCTGTTTCAGTGGGGGGTGAAAGGAGCTCGGTTCTGCCATTCCAAATCTGACAATTTTTACATCAAATAAAGGGCACGGGTTGCCTTTCAAAGAAAAAAAAATCAAACCGAAGTATTTTAATTGACTCTCCCTTAGGGGAGGGAGGAGAAATGATGCAATTATACGAGGGAGGTGGGGAGAGGGGCAGGATCATGAACTGGATCCAGTTTTGTGAACCAAATGGTTGAGAACGTCCTCAGACCTCCTGCTCCGTGGGCTTAGCGCAGCTCTAGATGGGTGCACCCTCTGCAACTTTCCCCATCGTGATTTATGGTGATCCCCCCCAAGAGCCCTGTACTGCTTTCAGCGTCTTTTCTTGCTCAGCCAGGGCATCCTTTAATTATCCTGTTTGTAAATTTGCAATTAATTAATTAGCCTCTGTCTGAAAGGGCTTAGAAAACGTAAGTGTGGCTGAGTATTGTTACTGTCAAGTTCAATTATTATCATTAAATATTTATCTAGCGTTGTAACTAGTGGCTGGCATTTTAGAGAGATTAAGAAAGATACTGTTCCTGCCTGGAAGGCCTTGTCATCCAAATGAGACAGAGAGAACATGGAGACTGACAAAAGAAAAGGACCGAGATGGGAAGGATTGAGACACCATAAATAAAGACAGTTGTGAGTCATATTGTAAGCAAATACCTCCAAGCAGAAGGATGAAGAGAAGCAGGAGTAGAGCAGGGACACCCGTTCGATTAGAGCTGTCAGGATGCTGCTTTTGGGTAAGGCAGCGGCGCGAGGAGTTCCCGGTGGAAGCTCTGATACCTGCCACGCTGCGAAGATTTTAAAGACGGGGCCACGCTCAGGGCAGCACATTCTGCCCTTAACTCCCTGCAGGTAAATGCAGCACCGCAAATCCCCTCCTACCCCTCTCCTCCAGACCTGCCTGGACACAGGGAAGCAGCAGTGGGCTGTGTCCCATGGGTGGTGGAGCAAGGGGGACATGGAGGCTTTGCAGTGGAAGCGAGTGAGATGCCGAAGGGCACAAAGATTTTTGCTGAACGCCGCCAGACTAGTAGAGACATTGTTTGGAGCTTCCAGAGAAGGGCATATTTGTCCCTGCGGAGCTAGGTTAAAATGCCAGCCCCTCCCTCTCCTGCACCCACTTCACCACTGCCTTCCCTTGTTACTGGGCTGGCTCCAATCACAGCTGGGATCTCTGGGAAGGAGGAAGGCGGCTCTTGAACCCCAATCAAGCTGGCCAGGCCCTGCAAGCTTGGGGAGGTTTGGCAATGGGAATGCCCACCGAGGGTGGGGTGCATCCCGTCCCCTGCCCACCCGGTTCTTCTGCCAGGGAGGATGCTGTGTGCCTGCCATCCCGCCTGGCCCTGGCGAGCTGGGGCTGGGGGAACACTCCCTGGGTGACACGCTGCCTCTGGGACAGCCTTGCCCAATGATGCTGCGGTGAATGAAAAACAAACAAGGATCCCGTGCTCTTTCTTGCACGTTACGAGGTGACATGGTTAGAAAAATACAGGAGAGCACATCTGCCAGGAAGGGAATGGGAGTGAGCGACAGAGGAGCTGGTTTCTTCCACGTGTTCACTCTTGGGCTTTACGCAAACCTCAGAAATATCCATTTCTCTTTAAAATCTGACAATAGCAGTGCCGCTCCCCTGGGCCTCGGGTGCTGCTCTGTCTGGGTCGTGGTCTTGCTTCCCCTCTCGGCGATACCGCAGAAATCACACAAGCCCATTCCGTGCTATGTGCACTCACAAATTCTGTAATGGGTGCTTAAGACCTGACCCAAACAGGGCCCTAGTGACTTATTCACGAGAGTAAGGGATTTTCCAAGCCCAAAGTTTCCTGTCTTGGCAGTTTCTATCCGTTTGGGACAATAATTTCCCCTTGATTTTCTGGTCTTTGCTCCAGATGTCAGTGTTAAACTACCTGGAGTGCTGAGAAATTGTCAGAAGGGATAAGCAACATTAAGGTAAACCAGGCTATAATAATCCTTAATGGTTATCTGAAGCTTTATAATTCCAAAGAGCTAATCAAACATTAATTAATTCTTATAATGGCCATCTAAATGCTATCATCTCTCTGGAGATGGGGAAGCTGACAGGAGCCTTGTCCATGACTGCAGAGCCCAGCAGGAGCAGGGTCAGTGCTAGACTCTCAAGACTTCTGCCTTCAGAGCTGGCCTCTTCCCACACCATATCCACGGTTTGGGCCCTGCCCGCATCCACAGTGCCATGACCTGGATTTCGGAGGCACCTCAGGCTGGAGGAACGGGCATGTTGAAATCCAGGGAAGCACTGTTTACTGGAAGCCAGCCTCCACACGCATGCCACACGGTCACATGTGGCAGCCTGGTCAGATGTGACGCGTGGTCTACACGGATGTTAAAACCCCAGGCTTTGGCCAGCTCAGCCAGCCATCAGATGGAAGGAATGCAGGAGGCATCCGGGGCTGAGCAGTGACCACCAGCGTCCCTGAAGTGGGATGAGCCCTCTGGATTTAGGGACAAAAGGAAAAAGAAAAACCTCAAAATGGGCAAAACAGGCTCAGAAAATCCACTGCCAGCAAGTTCTTGCAGGGCTTCTCCTGCCCCACCACTGCCCACATGAGGATCAGAGGACAGCGTTTCCTTAAATACTCTCTGCGTTCTGGGGGAGATCCAAATCCCAGCAAACCAACAGCCTGGCGAGGCTCCGTGTTTGCATCTCGCTGCACCAGTGCTGGCCCAGGGCTCCATGGGCTAAAGGATGGGCGAGCTGGCTCCTTGTCTCGAGCTAACTCCTTAAAATCTCGTTCAGGTCCGCCCCTCGCATGCTGCAGTCCCAGCAGCGACTACAATACAGGCATTCCCGCGGATAGTAAACGTGATTACACCCAACCCGGCTGTGTCTCTGCGGTTTGCTCTCACTACCAGGCTTGTCGACATGGAGACACTCTGGAAAATTAATTCAAATTAATTAAAAGCATGAATTTAAAGTTGATCAGTTAAAGCCCGTTAAACTCATGATTCAGATTTCAGAATTAAAATAGTTTTAATTTAATCTAGTTCAACACACTCTCAAAGTAAATTAAACTAAACCACATTAAAGCTATTTTAATTCTCAATAAGTATGTTTAATGTGGTTTAATTTATCCACTTTCAAAGTGAATGCAGATTAACCTTCCTGAATGTCCCCAGGTAAACAAACCCTGCTATAGGAAGCAAAGATGAAATTTAAGTCCACCAACAAAACCGATCAAGAGTTTTGATCTGGACTGGGACCAAGCTCTCCCAGATACGTCCACACCGCACTTTCAGGTCTGACAGCAGCACCATCCAGTAGCCTGGTAACTGTGATCCAGCCAGCGAGGCTAAGGAAGGCTGCGGGATTCACGGGGGATGCACGGGACCCTCGGGTTGTTGAGGTGCAGCCCATCCTGCCATGTCCTCCAGGTGGGTTTGGGTTTTGGGGCAGTACTGCGGTACTGCTGAGTTGGGGCTGTGGTGGAACTTCACACAGGGATGCTGTGATGTCGTATACAGGGGATGATTTGGCTCAGCACAAGGTCCCCAGGGCCAAGCTCGCTCAGCAGCCAGGGCCAAACACAGCCAAGGAGCCCAGGGCCTGGCACTTGGATGTTGAGCTGGCCAGGAAGCTCAGGGTTTTGTGTAGCTGCTAAAGAAAGGAGCTCTTTGAAAATGCAAAGCCTGGGGGTGATGGATGTTGAGATCTCCTAGAAATCCAGACCTCAGATTGGTTCAAAGGTGTCAGACAGGCAGCCCTGAATACTTCCAAGAGCAGAACAGTCTTCTCCTAGGACACTTTTCCAGCATGGTCCACTCCTAAAAAAACCCATCCATCACTTTATCCCATACGATCCACGGCTGCTCTGCTGAGCCGTGAGCCACGTGGGAGCCAGCTATATTTCTGACGTGAAACCTATTCTGTGGTTTGCTCTGCCATCTGACTCACGAGGAATCAGCTCGCGATCCCCATGAGGAAGGTAAAGGACCAAGAGGGCACCACTCCCTCCCCAGCTCTCCGCTCGGTCAGCACTGCTGACACCACAGGGTCCTGCAGCTGGAAGCAGTGAGGCCAGGGCTTGGGAAGGAAATCTGGGGGTTAGTCCCTTTTTTACATTCAGGCTGGGCTTGGTGCCAAGGTGCTTTCAATGCTCACGAGATCCACAGTGGTTTTGTGCCGGTGTGTACTTAACCCCCCCCACATAATAGTTCTGCATGCAGGAGGTGATGCCATTAATTGCCCTCGCATTACCTTTCCCTTTCAGGCTGCAGAAGGGATCCCCGAAGGGGAATGCCAGACTCCTGTCAGCGCAGAATTGGAGCTGTCCCCTGAGCTGCGTCGCTTCTGACCCAAACAGGAGATCAGGCGAAGTTATAACTTCACAGATGTTATCCACAGGCTTCTCGCACCGTGTTGTTTTCCATAGCGCATGGCTGCACGCCAGCTTGAGCCCTGCCTCTGGAAAGGTCCCATCCCATATAAACCCTCATTGCAGGGGCACAGGTGCCCACCCAGGTCATGTATTTCTTTGCACACATGAATAATTTCTACTACGTGTCCCCCTGCCCCAGATTTTACATTACTTCAGGCACCCACACTTCTTATCCCCATCCATCCCACAGGGCAGCAGGGAAATTTTCCCTCCATGGTCTCTTCCCTTGGCTGCTCACAGACTCAGCAAGAGTGTCACAGCCACCCTGGCCCTACGATGTCTGGGAAACAGGTTACAGCCCCAAATCATGGACCTCTCTGCTGGAATCAGCTCCGGCAGCTGTCAATCTGCTCACCAGAGCAAGGAGAAGGATGGAGAACAGGGAGAAGAGGTAGCCCAGGGTATCTACTTCTCAGGGGCTTAACTGAGGCTGGATTTGTGGGCTGCTGAGTAATTAGGAGAGAAGATGTTAATCAGCTAGGATCTGGGGCTGGCTGGTGGTTCCTGCTGTTGATATTGTGGCAAAGCGGTTAAGGGTGGGTGAGAGGAGGGAGGAAAACAAGCCTGATTCCCATAGGCACTGCCACTGCCGCAGGGCCCTGTCACCTCCTCGCTGGTCTACGCGGCTGACTATGAGCCCACGGCTTCCAGCAGCCACACAAAGCTCAGCCCCCTCCACAGTTTTGGCACCAGGGAAGTATGTCCTGCACCCCTTGGGAACACGCAGCCCCGGGTCCCCCTCCTCCAGACTGGGGAAGCAGCATAGCACTGGGATGTGTCACCGACCCGGAGAGATACACCAACGCAGAGGTGTCATGAGAGACACAGCTCGGGACACACAGAGACACACGGCCCTGAGCAGCGATGAAATCCGTGAGCAACAAACCCAGCGAGAGCACGACACGGGGAGGGGATGCCTGTACAGCACAGAATAAATAAAAATAGTCGTTTGACTCCCAGCTTTACTCCTTCCCTGCTCCTGTGAGTTGGTCTCCCTGGTCCCCACAGCAGGCCACCTCATCTCACCAGGGACAAGAGCAGGGGCTACTGGGACAGGCGATACCCAGGGTCTAATCCAGCACTTCCAAGGCTCCTCTGTGCTCCAGCCCCCCTGCCCAGACCCTGTTGCTGGAGATGGGGGTTCTCCCTTTAGCTCACTCACTCCTGGCCTCCCCAGTCCTCCCTGTGCAGCATCATCTGCTCTGCTGCCACCTGCCAAGCACAGACCTGCCCCTGGCAGCCCCATCTGTGGGGCAGCACTTGCTTTGCTCTTAATGCTGACTTATTCCCATCTTACGTCCTCTCCTCCCCTCCCCCAGACAGAGTGATACAGCCACAGATGAGGGTTTAGGAGAGTTGAGATCTCCTCCCCGCTCCTGTTAGTAGGTGGATGATCGTGATGGAAATGACACGCTGCTCTCTGTCCCCATTTCCCTCCCTGCAGAATGGAAATCGTGTGCCAGGGCTGGGGCACACTGTTATTCTTCACCCTGGCCCTTAGCAGGATGGTGCCCAAACCCCAGCAGGCCTCCAGCCCTCCCCCAGACAGGCTTTAATATCACCCAGCTTTGTCATAGTCCGTCCCTGTCCCCTCCCAGCTTCAGCAATGCCACTGGCCTCATTGCTCCACAGACCCCAGCCACCCTTCACCCTGCTCAGACCCTGTCCAGCCGCTCTCCTGCCCGCTCCGAGCTGTGCAAGCACCCCGCGTCCACCCTGGCCTGGGGGAGCTGACATGCTGCTCTTCATTCCAGCAGGATGAAGAGTCTTACAGGTTTCCATGGGCCTGACCTTGCATCACCATCAGGGAATTTCTCTCCAGCACCTTGCTGGGAGCAGTAAATCCGCCCCTGATGGTAACCTGATACACGTTATATTTCATACCTTTCCATCTGCACGGCCAGCCTGCCCGGCAAGGTGCACTGCTGATGTGGGCACAGAAGAACGACCTTTCTCTTGTGCACAAACCAGTCTAAAATGAGTGGAGGAGCAGCCTGGCACCAAAGGGACTGGTTTTGCACAGCGCTGAGCTGCCCCGGGCTCCAGCACAGGCTGGAAGTGCTCCGTCAGCACTCACGAACATGGAGCTTGCTGGGAGCCCCAGTAAACTCCACCTCTGAGCCCCATCTCTCTGGAAATAACAAGGAGACAATGGTCAGGCTCCCCCCAGACACCAGCTTGTGGCTCAGGGTCCTTCTGCACGCTGTCCCACCACCCCACCGGAGATGCGGTCTACCTGGGAGGGCTGCGGCAGGGGAGAGGGAGCCCTGGGCTCCGGGCTGGCTCCGCGGAGAAGCCTGGCCCAGCACTCGCAGGGAGGCGAGAGCCAGATCAGCTGCATTCCAGGGCACGAGATGCCCTGTGAAGTGGGAAGGCCCCGGGCCAGACCGCTCCTAAATCCCGAAGGTGCCAGAGTGGTGTGGGTTGGAAGAACAGGTCGGGGCTGCTGCCCAAACGGGAGCACGGGGACGGTCTGTTTGTGCGAGGTTGCACAGAACAGCCTGCTCCGCGGTTGAGAAAGAGGAGAGGGTGTGAGGGAGGAGGCGAGGGGACCAGGGTGGAGGAGCTCCTCCCTCGGATGTCACCTCCGCACCCCAGCCATCCCCTGGCAATGCAAGGCTGGGATGAACCACGGGGACTGGGGAGGGAGAAGGACGAGTGATGCAAAGGGCTCGTGTGTTTGGCAGAGGACACCCGTGCTCTGAGCCACGCGGGCACCAGCTGGGAGGCAAGCAGTGATGCTAGCACAGGGCTAAGCCCAGCCTAGCTGGCCTGGGTTTGTTTATTCCGTCTCGGTTCCACGCTAACCTACTTGTTGTGTTTCCCAGAGACGCTGTGGATGCCCCATCCCTGGGAGTGTCCAAGGCCAGGCTGGAGGAGGTTTGTTGCAACCTGAGCTAGTGGAGGGTGTCCCTGCCCGTGGCAGGGGGATTGGAATTGGTCCCTTCCAACCCAAACCGTTCCATGATTCTCTGATTGTCTGGCTTTCGGATTGAAGTGATTTTGTGTGTGGCAGGCTTGGAGCCTTGGGGAAATGACCATATAGGCATGAAGTTGTGGAGAAATGGGTTTCAGACATGCTTGAAGAGGGTAAATTTGGTACTAGGACTGATCTCAGCTCTGATCCCATTCCCTAGCCCTAAGAGCTGAGCCGCCACAGGGTATTCTGCAGATGCCTGGCTCCTGGACAAGGAGACCCCTTCGGTGGTCTCCATGTAGGGTGCACAGATGGCCCAAGAGTTGGGGAGGATAAATGGTCCCTCCTCGTGCCTTGGCAGCAGGATTTAGCTCTCACTCTGCCTTCCCTCCTGCGGGGTTAGCCTCACCCTCCCCAAAACCACAGAGGCCCAGCATGCCCCACCCCGGCACCCTACATCCCAGCCCCACGTGCTCGCCCGACATAATTGCCCCACCACACAGTCATACCGCTGCACCATCCCGAGCAGCCGGCATCTCGCCACACCATCGCACACGCGCGCAGGCAAATATTTATGGAGAAGACTCACATTTCTTTACCAACAAACTTGAAAGCATTAAAAAAAAAAAAAAAAAAAAAAGCCAATAAAATGGTACCTTCCAGCCAACTCGCCGTGTCTGGGAGTGATGCTCTTGCTCCCTTCTGGCCTGAGTGGTTAGCCAATTCTTGGGGCCTTGCCAGGGTGTTTCCGTTACAAGGGGAAACCGATTATGTGAGTCAGGTGTTTCTTTGGTACAATCCTGGTTATTTACAGAGCTCCCAGAGAGGCAGCTGCCTCCTTCAGACACTCGTATCTACTTCTCCAGGTGGGCTATGCCCTCGAAACGCATCTTTCCCTTGTGCCTTCCCTTGCCCAAACGGGCACAATCGTCTCCGTGTTTGCTGTGTGTTCAAGCGTAACGTGGTCGGCCGTGCCATGAGGCTGCCAGCTTAAGCCCTGGGACATCCTATTATTCCAGGTGTTACTGTCTGAAGAGGTGGTTGGTAATATCTTCCATTGAGTACGAGGGTGGCCAGGAGCCCCCCTCCACTTTTCTACACAGCAGTCCACGCACGGGATTCATGTTTGCTGGTTGAACAAAAAGGAAAAACGTTCTGTGCTGGAGCATAACCTTCACCTAAAGTTATTTTACTGTCTTTTTCACCTTGGAAAAAAACAACCAACCCAACCCAGATTAATTTGAAATCAAAACACTGCTTTGAACCCCCAAAATTTAATTTCATTTCTGATCTTTTTGAAACAAAGCAAACATTTGAACTTCCTCCAGCTTTTCCCTCCTGCCTTCTCCAAACTAAACTGCCAAATTCAATCCAAATTCATGAGTAGTTTTGGTCTCTTGTTTGATCGTCGTGCCCTGAAACATCATTCCTGGTGCGTTTGCTTCCACCAAAGAGGTTTTGTTCAGTTCTCGAAAAAACACCTCTGCCTGTTCCAGAGACGCCGATGTTACCAACAGCATCTCCCAGCACAAGAGTCCTCTGCGCTACGATCCGCTCTGACACACAGCCCGCCGCGGAGAGCCGATGTGGACCGCCGTGCCCAGTGCCTGGAGCCTTCCCTACAGCCGGACAACCACCGCACACTCACCCCACAGGTATATCCCATCATTTTGGCCGGCGTTTTGGTCTTACACATGTACATTCAGCCCAAGCAAAGCTCAGCTGTTGGCTGCTTGGACACCAAGTACTGAAATGGCTAAAAGACCCCACAGATTCAGCGAAGCAGCAGATTCTGCACAATGTGATAAGGATCCCGTGACCCCGTTTGGGTTGTCCCTGGAGACCTGAGATCCCAAAGCTATCCAGAGAGGGTGAGTGGCTGTCATAAAGCTCTAACACCAAATCTCAAAAAAGTTGCAGTGCGAATCTTAGAGCAGCTGCCGTGTCTTCTGGACGTAGAATGACGTCCCACAGGCCTAAGAGCTCTGCCCTGGGTACCACAGGGCAAGGCCCCAGCTTTTTCAGTCCTCTCCTCAGCAGGATGCTGAAGTCACTCTCCCAAGGAGCTCTTTTCTCCTTGGAGTACTTTGTCCCTACACTGGACACTCTCTGCCCTGGCTCTGGTGTAGTTGCAGGCTAAATTGCAAGCTGCATTTGGCTGATCTAAATCCATAGGAATTTCCAAAGGAAACACAGGACACAGGGTTTTGGGAGAAGTTTTATAATGGGTTTTGATCATGCCTATCTCTAGACGCCCCTTCTCTGACAGATTCTCCACATGCATCCACAGAAGAGACAGGGAAGAACGTAAAAGGGAATTTAACAAAGATGGGGAGACAACATCAGGGTGATATTTCCCAGGAAACACATTCAGGATTTGGTGTGAAGTAGAGCCCTCAAGTCTTACGTGAAGCTTAAGCAGCCCACTGCATTTTAAGAGGAGTCAGAAATCAGGAAGATCATACTCAATCTCATCTTCTCTGGGGCTCCAGTGCCTCCTAATGAGCCCTGTGTATTGTTTCCATTCGGGTGTTCTCGGTTAAACTTTATCTCCAGCCATGCTTCATTATTATTTATATTAGGATAGCGCCCGGGGGGCCTTCACCCAGCTCCAAGCCCCACTGTGCTGAGCACTGCACAGACATGCTCGCAGAGAGAGCCCAGCCCTGCGAGGCTTCCAGTCTCCCTAGACAAAGGAAATATTATTATCCCCATCACCCCCACTTTGAGGAGCAGCCCAGAAGGATTCGGGGAAGTGCCCAGGGTCACAAAGGGTTTCCACCTCCAGCCTGTGCTCTATTGCCTTGAGCTGAATTCCCGAGTGGCCAAATCTGTCATGACTTCATTGTGTTGAATGGATGCCACAAGCTAGAAGGTCCTTTGTCTCCTGCTCCACAATGTGGGGCAGAAAAGAGGGGAACGGCAGGACTCCTCTTTGCCCAAGCACCCCATCCAAAGCTGGCTGAAGTCCTTCCTTCCACGAGCTCAGTCAATACTGGTTCAGATCCCTTTGATATTCCCTGGGTAACCCTCATGCCCACCACTAACTTCGTGACTCAGTTTCCCCGCCACCACGAAGCTGGGATCATGCGCACAGCACAAGCGTTGGTTTTTGCTGGTGCCGGCACAGGCAGGGGCAGAGCAAGATGAGATCACCCAAGAATGTCCTGGGAAGAGGAGGACTCCTCCGGGATGTCTTCATCCCCACGAGGAAGGAAGTGGAGGGGGTATAAATCACCACAGCTTCGCCTTATCAGAAATCAAAATCTCTGCAGCTGATCCAAGCGCAGAGTGCCGTGGGCATCCCTATTGCTTTTCCTGTCAGTTCCCTTGTTGTTAGAAAGGCAAGTACAGAACAGCACATGCAAACAGCACAATTAGGACTGTATGCGCTAATGAGGGTTTCGGCACCACGCGGCTTTAATACGCAGCCATCAGAGAATTTTCCCTGGCTCCTAACCCAAAGAGTTATTTGCTTAGGCTGCCTCGCTCAGTTGCCTGGGAGCTCTCAGCGCCTCGCGCTCACTCCAGCAACATCCTCCACCCCAGCAAGGCCACCTATCGAGGTTCTCCCTACCACGTATGCTCCACCGAGCCGGAATGAAAACAGCGCTCCAGACGCAGTCTGAACTGCACCCTCTGCCTGGATCCCCTTATCTCGTCTCGGAGGCTGGGAGGTTCGTTTCCCAAAGGGGCTCCCTCCAACATGCCCACGGACGCGCCAGCGGCTGGCACTCGGCGTCTGTTGGCACCATCCCCAAGCTGTCAGTGGCAAACTGCCGCAGCAGGATCACGCACCGCTCGCGCTCTTTAGAACAACGACCCCTAGCACGTGTGGGTCTGTGCTTTCCATCCAACTCTCCTTCCTTTACATGTGGAGGCCAGAATGGCTTCCAGGTGGGGAAACTGAGGCCCAGAGTAGGGGACAAATAGCGTGACAGCATTGCCCAGAGGTTACAGCACTCAGTGTAGGCTTCAGCTTTGCCACTGCCACTTGTGTTGTCCCTGAGTGTGTCACCTCACCCTTTGCAATTCTTCGGCTTCTCAGACTCGTTTTGAAGCCTGTAGATGAGTGATGCTGTGTGAGAGGGGACCTTGCCCTGGTCACATCCCATCTCCATGCCTGAGCTGCAGGCCAGCCAAATTCTTTGACATTCAGATGACAAATGGGCACAGAATTAAGATGGACTCGGTCCCTCTGGTTGCTGGGAGCAGACTGGCAAAGCAGTTCTCCCCATTTCCAGGCATCACTCCTTCCCAGCAATGAAATGGATCGTGGAAGGCAGAGGTGGAGACCCATTTTCTCAATGCTTTAGCTAAGAGGTTGTCTAAGGAAACTGAAGACAAGAGGGTGGAGGCCATTGGACTCCAGAATAGCAAACTTCATGGGAATTTCTGACCAGTTTGGGATTTGGAGCATTTGCCACCCGAGGATTGCTGCTACCACTAAGACAGAAGCAGATGGCCAGGTGTAAGCCCCAGGGCTAGCCCCAGGACAGCCGCAAAGGGCCACAGCACCATCTTCTGTCCACCCCAGCATCAGTGGCTGAGACAGGGTGGTGGTTGCTCTGCTACAGCTCAGGCATCTCCACCTCCCTGCTCCGCTCAGGAATAAGCAGGATGCTCTGCAGAAACCCTTTGGATGCAAAATGTTCTATCAGTCTCCCCACTCACAGCAGAGGTGACACCCACAGTGTCGACCGCCCGCCTTCTGCCAAATCATGTAACGTTCTTCCTTTTCCCCCTGGACCTAATTAGCCAGGTCCAAGCTGGTCTGCAAACCCCCTGCACCCCCCGTCAGCTGTGTGCCACCCACCCTTGGGGCTGGAGCCAGACGGCCAGACGACACAGCCCCATGGCATCACGCCCCGCGTACGTTGAACCCAGCCGGTCCCTTTCCCTTGGGTGGCTCCAGGGTCCGAACGCACGGAGCACTGCTGACAAACAGGAACGTAACAGGTGCCGTGGAGCAAGGTCAGTTGGGTGTCCCTCCTGAAAGCAAAGGGGGTGACCAAAACTTCCACCCTCACGGATTTTTTTCCTTGTGGGAGAGGCTTGTGGGGTCCCCCTTCGCTGTCCCCTACCCCTGTACTTGCTGCTGGGACCATGTAACTGCAGGGGTGGGCTCCCCAGGTCTCTTGCAGCCCCACACCACCCTGGAGGAGGGGGCAGGGACTCGGGGACCTCGAAGCTGCTGCAGGATCGGTAACGTGTTTTCTCACTGAGGACCCCACCGAGGAGCGATTTTAGCCCAGGCAGGATCTCTTGGAGTCTCTCAGGCGTGTGGGGAGATGCAAAGGCACCCAGAGCTGTGCGATCCCCCAGCAAAACCCCTTGCTCAAGGGCTTCCAGAAAGTTTTTCCGAAGGAAATCTCAAGCTCTGGGAGGCTCCGGCCGTGGTGCCGGCGGGATACGCAGCTCTCCGGAGGAGGGTGCGGCCCACCGAGGAGCTTAGCATGGCACATGAAAGGGGACGCCAGCGAGATCAAGTAAGAGATCTTTGGGAAGTTGCTGAGATTTTCTACCTTAATTCCCTCTAAGCCCAAGAAGATCTCCCTCCTCTGGCTGAACCTCCCCCCACCCATTCCTCTGCAAAAGCGCCGGGCTCTGCCCCGGCACAGCTGAGCAGAGACATCTTGCGGTAATGGGGAACCCGGCACTGGGGAGGGAAGGAACATCTTCCCTTGGATCCAAGAACTGCCGATCCCTGGGTATCCAACTTCCAACCTGTCGGATGGGGAAGACTCTTGGGTAGGAAACTGCAGCGCTCGCGGGAGAAGGCTGCCAGGGATACTCATGGGGTAAATTTTGACGATGGGGATCAGCCGCTGTGAGCTGGGTTTACGGTACCTGCGGCCTCGCCAGCGCTAACTGGGTTGTCTGCGAGGCAAGGAAGAGCCAGCATCCTAAATTCATAAACGGTGGGAAGGGCATTAGGAGGTGTTAAGGCGCCGTGGAGAGATGCGTCCTATCCAAGCCAGCTGGAAAACCTACGACCAAGCCAACCGCCGCACTCTGGGCAGTCAGTACCACCACCTTTTCCCTGCAGTGACTCATTCCCGTGCAAAATTCCCCTCCTGTGACCCTACACGAACAAATTCTCATCACGGGGGATGTGCTGCAGCGCAGAATCCCTGCGTTGTCTGACGTGGGTGCACCGCCATGAGCCTGCCTCCACGCAGATGACACTCCTGCTTTTATCTTTGGTGTCATGGGCTACCGAACGGGAGGTGAGGTCAGGAAACAGGCTGAGCATCCACAATCTATTGGGACAGCATAAAGGCACCAAGGGCTGCCCCTTTTTGCAAAAACCCGACTGACAAATTCTCTCTCCATCCTGCTGGCATGTCAGCGAGACTCAGTAATTAACTGTAAGAAATACTGAGATGTTAGAAGCTGAAAAAAAGTCATTCTCCAACCGCTGCCCTTAGACCAGCTCTAATGGCTTTTGGCAGCACTGTGGTGAAACTTTTGGCTGTCGTTGCATCCAGTCTTAGTGGCATCTCGTGGCCGGAACAGCAGCAAACACAGTCTGTGGCTGTGAGTCTGATCGGGCAGGCAAAGTGTCTTTGTAAGAGCCAGTTGCAATGCTCTAAACTGAAAACTGAAGACCTCTTCATGTCACAGACCGAAATTCATACCAAGGGAAGGCATTCTGAATATTTTCCTACAAGCTCCCTTTTTTCTTCCCAATCATCTCATCTTACTTCTAAGCACTATTGCAATGACCAAAACCCTTTATCAGAATATAGATCCCATTGTTCCAAGTGCTGTGTAAACACAGATGAAAAGATAAATTATGCTCGGGGGCCTGAGGGCACCTTTAAAACATCACGATTGTTATTATTATTTGAAAACACGGGAGCGGAACTTCAGCTGCTAATAACCAACAACAGTTGAATTCATGTCAGAGCAGTCATGTGCGTTTCCATCGGCTGAGAAGAGGAAGCAAAAAAAAAAAAAAAACCTACCCCAAACCCTCAAAATCTGGGTTTCAGCGCAGAATACGGCACTGGAAGTGGGGGCATAAATTGTGACAACACCGACCGATTTAAGTTCTTGTGTTGTTAGGGACAAACTATTTGCAGAAAGCAACCACTTGATACTTTAGAATTAATCAGGAATTACTTCAAAGCCAGATTTACCTTCTTTTCCGTGGTTTCCTTTAGCTAAGATGACCCATTATTGAGATTTTCCAAAGCACTCGAAGCGAACAGATGCCTTGCGCAGCTGGAATGACGAACCAATGGTAACACCTGCCTGTTGGAATCGGATTTGTTGCATTTTTCTAAGCACTTTGAAGGTGGAAGTCACACAGGCACATGCCTGTCTGTGCACAGACACTCACACACGACTCCCGTGTATACCGCTGCCATGGGAGCTCCCGGGGTGTTCAGGGAGAGGGGGTCTCCAGTCCCACCCCGCCAGCCCTGCGCGGTGCCTGCTGCTGGGGCGGTCACGTACTGCGCAGACCGTCACGTAGGTTGGGAGGTTTGTTCAATGCCTCGTCCAACGCAGAGCTCACCTCCCCTGCATGCAGGACACCCGGTCCCTCTCCCTGACACCCATCCTGCCACTTGCCCTGCTCAGAATCGCACGCCTGAACTCGCCGGTTTGGCAGTGGCTGTGGAGGAAGGGTTTGCAAAGACGATGGGAAGCCGGCGCGGTCTCTGGATTCGTGGGCAAATATTTGGTGTTTTCCTTTTGTCCAACATCTGGACATTTGGTGCCTGGGCCGTGCGTGAGCCTGGGCCTTGGATAAAGACCCCAAAGCCCAGAGAAGGTTGCCGCTGGAATGGTAGAGGCAGGGTATCGTATCACAGGTTTGGTAAACAACCAGGCCCACCAGCGGGGCGCCTTGCCCTGCGTCCCGCACTGTAAAATCAAGAAATCAAGTTCACTTGTGCTTGCTGTGTCACTGCCTTCAGCCCTGGCTTCTCCCAGTGATCCCGAAGTGCTTTAGGCACACGGGTGTGTGGGGCTGGCAGCTCGCCTGGCCTCTGGAGCGTGAAGGAACAACACGACTCCCCATCCGAACTGACTGGTGTGTTTTCCTGGGCTGTGAATCTGATGCAAAGACTCACGCGTGGCTAGCTTCCAGTCCAAGCAGGAAATACCACGGGATCAGCTTTTCCCATCAAGCTTCGGTCCTTTCCCTCTCTGCTCGGGCAGGAAGTTGAAGACAGGACATTTGGAAGTGCTGGGGAAGCTCACGGGTTAGAAAGGCACAACAGGCTAAGCAGGCACCCACCCTTACTTCCACTTAGGGTTTGCCCTGCCCCACTCTTTCTTCTGAGATTCACTTTCTCCATGAAAAAAACTGTTATTTTCAGACCTGCCTGTCTTGTAGGAGTCAGGCTGATCCATGAGCATCCTTGGGGCAGACTTAGCCGCCTCCCATGGTCCATCCTCTCTGTCCAGCTCCCGGGAGCCTGTGTTACTGCTTTGGGACTGACAGCAGCTCCCAAAAGCAGCACGGCCCCTGCTTTCCTCTCTCCTGTCCCTGCTGTGCATCCGACGGAGAAATGCCAGGGATGGAGGCCAGGGGAAATAACGGTTTGATGGAGAGGGGCATGTCACAAGCACAGGAGGAGCGGCGATGGAGCAAGCATGGATAACTCTCAGTGAGCAGCAAGCAAGCTCTGCCTTGGAGAAGACACCACCGAGTCCTTTTGCTGCTCATAAGAAGCTGCCTTCTAACCGGAGAGGAAAGGATTTTTTTATAAACCTCAGACCAAATTACTGCTCCCCAGGCCTAATCAAACACAGTTCCCAAAAGTATTGGCTGGCTGGGGGCTAAGTTTAGGAAGGTGTTTCCTTCCCTGCCTCCACTTTCAAACTAACCAGGATGAGGAGGAGTTCAAAGACCTCAATTGTTTGTGGAACACTTTGAACACAGAAAGGGCCTTGGGCAGGGAGATGGATTGTGGCTAAAGCACAGGCCCAACAGGCAAGAGACCTTGTCTGCATTCCCTGCTCAGCCACAGAATCAGCATATGACCCCAGAGTGCTGTACTGTGCCTCAGTTTCCCCACTGAAGAAATC
Organism: Rhynochetos jubatus; assembly: GCA_027574665.1. Lineage (NCBI taxonomy): Eukaryota > Metazoa > Chordata > Aves > Eurypygiformes > Rhynochetidae > Rhynochetos > Rhynochetos jubatus. The sequence goes on from CM050673.1 coordinate 5,236,040, forward strand.
AGGCTGAGGATCTGCCATGTAAGGCTGATTAGAGCGTCTCGAAGGCTCAGTGAGTCCTTTGGATGGAGAATGCAAGCTGTTCTGGTTCAAAGGCTTACTCCTTGCTCCAAAGGTGGTGGAGCCATGCCCCTCGCACCGGGCTCGGTACATGCCCAGAGCGATACAACCCTTGTCCAAAGAACCCCCCGGTCTAAACAGACGAGACGAACAAGGGGGTCCAGGGGAGAGAGATGGCTCACCTGATCTGCTGAGGGGAATGTACCAGGGGAACGACTTGACTCCAGCAGCCCAAGAGAAACGCCCTAACGATATGCATAAACATGATAAACACATATGGTTGCTCCATTGTACACACTTCTCTGGCTGAGGTCTCTGTTAATCAGGGCACGATAAGGGCAGAGAATTTACCTCCTCCCCATCTACTCACGCTGTTTCCTTTCATTTATTCAATGAACAATCCCTTTGAGCAAAGTCTTTATCAGAGTTTTACTGGCAGCTCACAGCATTCCCTGCCAGGAACAGAGGCACAGAAAACCTGCCCGAGGCTCCAGGGTTTTAGGAATCCCAACTTTTCTACCTTATGGATGCCAGCAGTCCCTGCCCAGAATGGTGCTGGGGTTGGGAAAAATTCACGTGTAGAAACTTAAGAGTCTGAATCTGTCTCAGAGAAGATACCAGCCGTACACCAGACACATCTCCTGGGCTTCAGCTCTTCGCAGCAGAAGTTATCTGTTCAATGTAACCCTCGAGGTCAAAACGGGTCATGAACTTTTCCAACAGGTGACTCAGAGCCTTCTGCTGCTGTGGGAAACACTGGAGCCATTTTCCAGCTCAAATGATGGCAGTCTATGCTCCTGGTGAGTAAGATGCCAGGCGCAGTTGCCTGCTGAGGAAGCCTGCACGCAGGTGTCAGCCCAGCCAACCTGCCCATCGCCAACCCATCGGCGAGCGGTTCCACAGCAGCACAGCAGCCTTGGGAAACGGGGCTGTGTGATGGGCAAGCGTAAGGAAGATGGAAAGAAAGACGTTCACAATTAAATAACAGAAAGAGGCCATGCATCACACTAACTGGGAGCAGAAAAGCAGGGCTAAGCTCTGGAAAGGGTTAATTCCATCCAGGTAAGGGCTTTCAAAGCTGAATATTATGAGGCACATCCCATCTTAACCGCAGACATCTTCAAACCCTTGACGGAAAGCTCTCAGTGCAAAGTCAGACTTGTTGGAAGGGCCCTGCCTGCTCAGAGCAGCTCTGTGTCACCTGTCAATCCTGGAGCCGCCTCCAGGGATGGGAGTCTCGAGTTACTGGAGTTACGGAGAGGAACACGCTGCTAGAGCTGGCGACAGCTCGCAGCCTTGTGCATTCCTCCCCGAGCTAAAAAAAGACGGTTGGGCTTTGATCTCTGGGCTCCGTCTGCACCACAGTGAGACAATGCAGAAGGCCCTTGGGGAGGAGAAGGGGGGGAGGTGGACTTGACAAGACATTCCCTAAACCAGTCTTCTCTTCAGGTCCTAGAATCAAAGGGGATGAGGGGGCGGGCATGGCACCGAGGATGAAAGCGGAGACGGAGCCTGGCAGAAGGGAAGATACCACAAAGAGCCGATCTGGGCCTCCTTCTGAGAGAGGGAAGGCTCCAGCAACATAGGACCAGATGGCTAAAGAGAATGGGAATGAGCCTGAAGATGTTTCTTCCCTTCCCTGGTTTGAATGCCAGCCAGGACAATAGCAAATCAGCGCTGGCCCTTGCTTGGTAGCCACGTGCTTTATGCTTATGGGAGCAGTAAAAACGTCCTCGCTGGCAGGCCCCATGGCTAGACCATGGTGGGCATGGAGACTTGACTCCTGGCAGCCTTGTGTGAAGCTGAGGAGGGGATGGCCATGGAAAGGAACCCCACTGCAGGGGCATTTTGGCATGCAAAAGGGGTAAATACGGAGTCACGGCTCTGCCATGGGTTGGTACGTGATGGAAAAGGTATCAAAGAACAGGAAAGCCAGGGGACATCAGTTCTTGGGAATGCCTGTCTATGGCATTCACTGAAGACCCAGAGCTGGGGACAAGAGCAGGGAGATGGGGATTATCAATGCTTTTAAGATTTGCTGCATTCATGATTACTTCTCTCCAGCTGTCAATGCCCTGCCTCTGCCTGTCCCTTTAATCCTCCTGTCTGGAGGTGGTGGCTGCTTTTGACCTGGATCTCCCCTCCCTTTGCCATCAGCTGCTGCTGGCGAGACCCCATTGAGCCCCAGCCCCTTGTGCCACTGCACAGTGTGACCGAGCAAGTTAAATGTCACTAAAGCCTTTCCATCTTCCAGATGTCAAAGACTAGGCTGAACCTCAGTTCTCTGCCTCCTCTAGTGCTGCAGACTTATAAAGAATCTAGAACTGGCAGGAAAAAAAACAAAACGTTTTTCTCCTTGAAGACAACTCACAAAGCAAAACCAAACCAGAACAAATTTCAGAAAACTTCCTTCTTCACCCACCTCCACCAGAGTTTTCAGTTTTAGCTTTAATTAGGATGGTCCCCTCAGGAGCCTGAAGCTTCCATAGTCCATTTCCCCACATCTTTAACCTTTTTCCCACGATGGTATGGATGTTTCCCACTATTCCTCACTACCTGCAGGGTTACAGCTGTATCTAGACGAGTTACCTGACCACACGTAGCACTGGGGATACAAAGAAAGATGCAGTCCCTCCCGCCAAGGAATGGGCGATGGATGCAGTGCATAAACAGAAGCTTGGGAAACTGAGGCAGGGAAAAGCTCAGCAACTTGTCTAAAGCTGCACCGTGGAAGGAGAGCAAGTTTTCTGAGATGTAGGCCAACACTTTAACCGCAGGGTCATCCCTCCCTCTGTAAAGCACTGAACCTTCATTCAACCTTCAGAACAGTTCCCATATATTTATATAAATATATATGTACACACCTGAGACATGATTGCTTGGGAATCTTCAGGCCCTGGGCCCTATCCCCACCCTTCGCACTCATTAATCCGCCTTTTTCCTTCCTCACATTCATAAAGAATCTCCCCTCCAGCAGGCAGGATTGGTCTTGGCTCCCTCCACAGCCCAGCGCTGCTCCTTCCCTCTGCCCACGGGCTGCTGAGAACAAAGCACCACGGCCACTGCTGCTCCCGCGCTCCCAGCCCTCGCCCCGTCCAAGGCAGAAGCACAGATCCCCTGGGAATTTCTATCCCAGCCACTCTCCCTTGGGCCATGGGTTCCTGCCCTCAGCCACCAGCAGAACCAGAGAATGAGCCTCTGATGTTGTTGCATAAACAAGGATGGTCTAAATGGAGGGAACGCCGCGTGTGGAGCAGGGAACAGCTGGAGTGATGGAATGGAGCTCCGGGATGTGACTGTGCTTCCTGGCTCTGTCACTGGCTTCCTGCATTGCCTTGAGCAAATTCATTTGCCTCCTTTGTGCTTTGTTTGCGTATCAGTAACACGAGAGAACAGCGTTCCCACATCTCGTGTCCAGTCTGGTTGTTCTCTTTAAACTTTCCGGGTTTGGGACCATCCCTCCCCGGCCTCCAGCACTTCACACAGGAAGGTCTGACTGATTTCTAAGAGCTGACATCTTGGTTTTGGGGTGATACATGGTGCAGAATCCAATGCCAAAGCCCCTACAACCTTCGGGGACAGAGCTGTGGGCTTGCCGTGCTCAGATCTGAGCTTCTCTGGCTGGAGGGGGTAAAGCCCAAGGAGCACAATACACCATCCCCGAGGTTTATCACCCCCCTGACTTGCAAAGAAGCCCTGGGCTACAAGGTGTTCATTCCAAGACTGCGCTCATTCCCTTTCTCCCTCTCTCCCGAGCCTGCACCTACCTGCAAATGCAACTCAGCTAAATTGTAATTGGCAAACAACAGCGAGCCAGCCCCCATATTTCTTTTAATGTTTCCACAGGAACCTGGGTGATGTCTTTCACATCGTACATCGTGGGTGGCAGAGACCTAAATAACCCCCTTCAGCAGTAGAACATGTTCAAGAGGTGCCAGTGTTCCCTCTCTGACTCAAATTCATCTGCAGGATTTATAGCTTCAGACCTGTCAGGCTACACCACCAGCAGCCACTCCATAGGAATCCCAAATCCCTAACCTGGGAAGAGGCTCCCATTAATTCCCCATACGGAAGCCTCGCTGTTTGGCCGTACAGGGCTCATTGTTCAAAAAAACATCACGTTCTGGAGGGGATCTTATGCCTCACAAGCCTTTAGAGTCTCCAAGCAAGCCTATAAAACCCTGGCATTCCGGTCGTGTCATAGGTGCTGACGTGGGACAGGATGCTCAGTCTGAGGAATCAGGTCCCTCTTAATTTTGGAGACGCAGATTTGAGAACTGAGGCCAGCAAATACAATTTTCAAATCAGAGCAATATTTGATTAACTAATATTAAACTAATATTTGTTCAGCTAATATTAAACACTGAACTCCAGGGCTCCATGGTAGAGGAAAAAACCCCAAATGCATTGCCGCGTGGCCACGAATTCGTAGCATCCTTACAAAATCAGCCCCACAGGAATGTGTATTTAGGGATCATGTTGAGAACCTCAATCCACTTTCTCTCCAAAGAGCTGAGTATTGACTTCTTGGAGTAACAACGTCCTCCCGTACCAGCGCGAGAGTTCACACCTTGCTCCACATGTATTTTCTCGCACAATTTAAAAACATTCTTTCACATCTATCAAATTTCCAATGGAAATTTCCTTCGCTTTCTGATGGGAAAAAAAATAAATTGTTGACTTCCAAAAGTTTTGGAATTAACATGGGTGGATTAGAGAGGAAACAATAAAAGCACACTTTGAAACAACTTTCCTACGGAGAGCTAATTCAGGTGGGAGTTGCCAGACAAATCTTGTGGTACATGCTGATCCGAAGGTGAAGGTCAGCAGGAGATGCCTGGAATACATTAGGTTGTCCAATTTATCAGCTGTTCCTGCCATTTCCTAGAGCCTTTCTCCTTCCGTACCAGTTCAGCTGTGCAATGTCCCGCTACCCACCACCCGTGTCCCCTCCTCGGCTCTGGGAAGGGCGGCTGTGTGCAGGACACCTTGCTGGGAGGGAAGGCAGCCCATGCTGGGATCCCTCCTGCCCCAGGAGCAGGCACGGAGGATGCTGCAGTGGAGCCCCGTTTTCCAGGACTGCATAGCCCATCTCAGTGCCCCTAGAGACCTTGTCATCGAACGGTTCACGTTGGGACTGGGCCTACGGAGACATCTGCCAAGAGGTACTTCGGGGCGCTATGAACAGTCCGTGTTGTGCAGTGGGGAATGGCTGAAAGGCCTTTCCATCTCAAGCACTTGACACTACAACTCCTCAATGCGTTTTCTTTCATGATTTACTGTGATTAAATGAGAAACAAAATCATCAGCAGTAATAGATGATGCTTGGAGGCGGAGACCAGGGCACCGGACAGGGACCGAGGGCTCCTGTTTCCAGTTCTGTGCATGGGTCTCGATCTCTTTTGTTAGTTATTTGAGATCTACAAATGAAACTGCTGTGAAAGAGCTGGGTTTTGGCAATGTCACCTTATTAGTAGAGGGTGGAGGACACAACTCTTAAGTAAGAACTTTTGGAAGTTGGACTTCAAACCCCACTGTCCCCAGAGCTTTCCGTGGCCTAAATCCAGGAAAACTCAATCCTACAAGGCTGAGCTCAGACCCAAAAAACCCCCTCCACTCACATATGTGCCTAGCTTTAAGTATTGATAGTCTTAATTATGGATTTAAATGGGGATTAAACACAGTCTTAACTTTAAGTACATGCTTACAACACTTTTATCGTGTACTTAAACACTTGGCCCAACCCAGACCCTAAACACACTGCAAAATGACTGCAAGCCCCTCTGCTTCCAGGGGCTGTAGGGAGGACGGGGCTGGAACGCACACCGAGCGCTAAGCAGAGGGCATTAACACTTCTCAGCAAGATGCCACGCTGCACGCCACGGTGCTCGCCAGGAGCACGACAAAAACCGCTCCTCTGATCCAGCACTAACCCTCAGCTGCAGGGGAGCCAGCGAGGAATAATTTTGTGCTATGAGGGATAGAAAGGGAGTTGAAGGTTTCTTCGGGAAGCAGAGTGAGGAGTGAGGGAGACAGAATGCAACCACTGCTGGTGCAAAACAGACTCGACAGTGGGGTTGAGGTCTCCTATAGCGCCTATAGAATGGGCTATAATGATACCAAGAGCTGCCTCACATTTCAACCAAATCCGGATTACACGGGCTGCTGCAAGAGGTACCTGATAACCAGCCTAACGAGGGCAGGCAGAAGCGATCACTGTGAAAATCTCGTCTTCATCCGCATCGCTCCCACTTGCTTCCGTGCAGGCAGGACCAGGACATTCCATGTATGTGAGTGCACGCAATGACAGCTTCAAGCCAAAGGGCTGAGGGATGATTTTGTTAAGAACTATGTTCAGATTTTGGCTGGAGGAAGAGTAAGACACTTAGAACAGGGAATTACAGTCTTCTATCTCTGAAGCCAAATTTACCAAATAACCTGAACTCAGATATTTTCTTTCTGAAATTAAGCGATGATGGACAAGGGAGAGAAACTCATGAAGAAACTCAGGCTGAACAGCATGAGTTTTTCCAAAACTACCAGCTCTGACTTCATTCTGCTCCCAATAAAGCCAGAAGCAAAATGAGTACATTCCTACTGATTGCAGTGGCAATAATTATACCATCATTTTTCAAATTTTCAGCCCAAAGCTCAGGCCAGAATTAACCTTCCAGCCCCTGCAAACACATAGAGTTCATTCAGGAGAGAATTTGGCCTTGAGCCACCCCCAGTGTCAAGGGCAAAGCTCCCACTCCATCCACATGGCACCTTTCCACTAGCTTCCGTGGGTGATCCGCTTGCCGAGCCCTGCCGCGCTGGTGCTGGCCATGCTGCAATGGCCATGATGTGCCCCGCTGACGCAGAAATGGGAGGTTGAATCATGAGTGACGGCTCGATTTTATCTGAAATAGCATTTATTTTGCACTAGGAAGAGGATGGCTATGTTCTAGTGACTAGACCTGTACAAACTCAGACCACCGATCAGCCTCATTTTTTCCCCTCTAAACCATGAAGCCTAGCCGCTACGTTCTGAACACGTCTGGGTGTCCAAATCATGTTTAGCAGGAATAGCAGAAAGCAAAGGTGCTCTCTTTCCTTTCAGTCATTTCTGGAACCAAGATCAATAACTGCAGCCACAGGAATAAATGGAAAACTGCCTCTGAGACGTCGAATATCTTGAGGTGCCGATCATGTGGCAGGAGTGGAAGAGAGGAATTCTTTGGGAACTGACCTCCCTTACACATGGGCTCTCAGGAACTCTCCTAATCACTGCAAGAGACTGCAAGCAAGACCTTAGCCAAAGCAGGATTGTCCAATGCAGTCGTTAATCATCAGCTGTGCCCCCAAACCATGGATTAGCTTTAAAGATTTATCCAAATATGACCTTTATTCTCTGCATTTGCTTCGTGGCTTTTGAGCCTGTTGGGTTAATGTTTGGTTTGGGTCTTTTGTTCAGGTTTACTCCAGTGTAATGAGGGTTAGTAACAGAGTTTTCAGTTTTAAATGAAAGCGGAGGTCCTCGAGTCATCACACCACTCCAGAACCTGGCTCCATAAGAAAATGGCAAATATCATCAGATGTGAGAGTTGGCAACACAATAAAGAACTAAATAACAGGACAGGATGCTAGACCCAGCAACGTCAAGGGGTGTTTTGTCATTAAAGTTAATGGAGGTAGGGTTTTGCTATGGGTTTCTTGGTCTCCAAAAATAAAGCAGGCTCCCATTGAACTCTGCAAGCCCCCACCAGCTCTCCTGAAGCCCTGGGATGAAACAGAGACACAAGGCTGCTGCACACCACCCGCCCTGCCATGCTGCAGCACTTCAAAGATGAGTTCATGCAGCATTCGGGGATGAATCAGGCCCAAACGGAGCACAGAGCATTGGCCACGAAAGCTCTGGCCAAATTCAGTTCCACTTCTCTGGGTCACGCCTGGCTCAGCTCCTGACCAATCCCTGGTCCTACCCCTGAATCCTAGAAAGCTCCGGTCTCTCTGGGTTTACATATTCCCCAGCCACAGCAGCCTCTTGAGTAGGCAGGGTGCTTATTAACTGCAGGGGAATATCGCAATGGGAGGACTAAATTGTAGCCTTCAAGGAGACAGCAATCTATCATTTCATGTCCCTCACTCACCAGGCAGAGCACTGCTGGGTCCAGATGGGATTTTGTGAACCGGATCAGCCCCCCTCCCCTCGTCAACGCCTTCCTCTGCTCCTGACCCGGCACAGCTCCTGCCTCCCCACATACGGACAGGCTATGGATTAAAGGATTAAAGGGCAAAACCCAGCCCTGCTCTGGGAGTGGGCAGCGCTAAGGAAATGACCAAAAAAACAACTTAGAGTGACTCGCAGACAACCACGATGTTCGCACTGGGACAAGGGCTAAACGTGTTCTACAGGGAGTGGAGGAGGCACTGGAGCAGGGGCTGTTGGCCAGGGCTTCTCGGCTCTATTTCCAGCTGTGGGTGGGAGTGTGAGATAGGAAGGGAACTGGGAGTCAGGATGTCAGACTCTGCTCCTGGCTTGAGGGAGTTACAGCAAAGGGACCGGTCACCTGGTCCTGGGATCCTGTTCTCAGCTCTTGCTGCGACTGTCACTTAGAGGTTAGAGATGGGGACGAGACTCCTGGGCTGCATTTCTGGCTATCCCACTGCCTCACGACATGACACCCAGCAAATAGCTCCTGCTTGACTTCATCCCTGAAAAGAGGGTAATAAAAACGGTGCTGTTCCGACTCCCAGCTGCAGGACCACGGTTTAAATCCCCAATTTTTGCAAAGTGTGTTGGTGTTCATTGGAGAAAGGCACTAGAGACACCCAGGATGTTAAGTAAGGAAACTTTGGTAACCCAGGTCCCCTCCCAAGTCCAAGCTATCCAAAGCTGAGGAACGTGTGAAGCCAAGGAAGATACCCCGGGAGTCATGCACGACCATGAAAGACCAAAGAACCTCTTTTTTTCTCATGTCTAGTTCTGTCTTAATCATGATTTATACCAGAGAGCAGTGGGGATTAAAGGATTGGTCAGGCACTCACAGCAGGTATATATGCAATAAAACCACACGGTAATTAGAAAACAAAGAGCTATAAAAGAATCATGTTCTTCCACTGCTTTCCAGCACAGGGAAATGTTTTCTTGCTTCATCACCGATGGGTTCCCCAACCTTCCCTGCTCACACCCTCTTCCCCTTGAAGTATTCGCCTTATGATCTGGCTTCCGACAAATCTCAGGATCTGAATGTCCAGCCAAGGTGAACTTTCTGCAAGTCTGTGTACAGAAACAGCAAATTAAATTTCAACTTGTGCAGTTCCTGCCCCCAGGCTCTGCATGAGAACAGTCCCAAACTGGGCCTGGCCTTGTCTGAAAGGCAAACCTGGTGAATTCAGTCCGACCCTGAACGAAGGCTCAAACTGGGTGGGTACTGGGTGTATCCTGATTCTTCTGCAGACACCGCATCTGGCTCTCACACAGGTGAAGGATCAATATTGGACAGTGATTGAGGCTAAAGATCAGTCGCCTTCCCACTTCCCTTTTGCCCCCAGCACCTCTGACTATGCTGGCGGGTGGCTGTGCCCCCTCCTCTCCCAGACTGCAGCTGTACCAGTCGAGTGTCCAGCCCAGCTGAACCTTCCCAATACGCACGTCTATAAGAACAGCGAGTTCCCTGCATGACAAATAATCCAGGAGACGCTCCGGTCAGCTCCCACGGAGCAAACAGAGCCCCTAAACTCCGCAGGCAGTCACTGTGGAAAATGGATCAGGCTATTTTACGGCTTTCTTTCCCATCCCAGTTTCCTCAGCAGGTACAACCGACGGATTCCGTATGAGCGGGGAAGGCGGGATTAGGCCCGCACAATGGCACTCTGCTAACGCAGCTCAGAGCGGAGCGCCTCCTCATAGCCAGAGGCCTTCTGACTGGCCAGGTGTGATGTTTATCCATTACTATTACAAATATCCGTTGAACAGTAAAGCCTTGGATCTGCAGTCAGAGGCGACAATTCATGCTGATGGCATTGCAAAAAGCCAAAGCAAAGACAGTGCCCGCTCTAAATAGCTCTTAACGGCAGGTCCCGAATGAAGGGCTAGCCCATCTCATGCTTAGACCAGTCAAGTCCTTCAAAGATCCAAACCTGGTTCCCAGGAAGAAAAGGATTTCTCTGTAGGTGGTTGAACTTCCCTTCTAGGTTAAACCAGCATTAAAGGTGTCACATTTCTGAATGAGTTGGGATCCCTTAGTGGCAACAGATCATAACATCACAGACTGGTTTGGGTGGGAAGGGACCTTAAAGACCACCCAGACCCACCCCCTGCCATGGGCAGGGACACCCTCCACTAGACCAGGTTGCTCCCAGCCTCATCCAGCCTGGCCTTGGGCACTGCCAGGGATGGGGCACCCACAGCTTCTCTGGGCAACCTGTCCCAGTGTCTACCCTCCCACCCCAAGAAGAATTCCTTCCTGATGTCCAGTCTCAATCTCCCCTCTTTCAATTTAAACTCATCACCCCTTATCCTATCTTTCCACACAGCAGCCTTCAGTGTCATCAGAAAATTCCCCCACTCCCATCCTGCCTCCCAGAGCAGCGCCTGCAACACCTACACAGCCCACACAAAGCCCAGATGCCAACTGCTTTTGCCCAGACAAGAGGAAAGGGAACCACTAGGAGCCTGTAAACAGACAGGCCATCACAAAAGGAGCCAGGAACCTTCTCTCTGCCAGCTGGCTCAGCATCGTGGGTCCTGAAACCAGGTTTAAGCCCTGCAACTCACTCTGAGAGCTGACATCACGGCATGGCAGCTTGACGCTGCGCTGGGGCCGAGTGACGTTCAGCAAACACGGTGAAGCGGTGGCCTTATGACAAAGCAACAGGTTCTCTGCCCCCGGTGCTTCCTGCACACCATCTGCAAATCAGCCCCTGAGCTCACGCATGGGGTTTGCAGCCAAAGCAGCTCAGCAGGCCTGGGCTGGGTCAGACTTCGGCGGGAGATACACTGGGAAGAGTGAGGTGCTGCAGGAAGCACGGAGGGTGATTCAGTAGGCTGGGTTCTCCCCTCCGGGCAATGTGAAACTCAGTGTGGCTACTGGGTCCTGCTCACTGATACAGTGGCCCTGTTGCTCTCTGTAGGAAAAGCAGGACCTGATGCAGTGCATGGGCCAGGCTCCAGCTGAGCAGACAGCGGGTAGCAGAGATCTCACTACTAGTTTCTTCCCGGAGAGGGTGGGGAGCACTGGGACAGGCTGCCCAGAGAAGCTCTGGGAGTGCCCAAGGCCAGGCTGGATGAGGCTGGGAGCAACCTGGACTATGGAAGGTGTCCCTGCCCATGGCAGGGGGTGGGGCTGGGTGGGCTTTGAGGTCCCTTCCCACCCAAACCATTCCGTGATTCCATGATTCTATGATCTCACCTCTATTTCCAGTTTTTGGTTGAGGTGTTACTAAACTGTTCAGCAATGCCACCGTGCAAGCCGTCACCCCATCAGCTCTGCACGTCAGCGCTGCCACGAGTAGGTTTTGCAACCGGGAAGGATGGCTTTGTGGCTCAGTTTCTCCAGCGGGAATCAGAAAATCCGCATCACTGTGAGGCCTATGGAAACACGTCCTTCCTTTGTGCTTCGAACCCCACGAGTGGGAACAGTCACGCTTCCCCGTTTTTCCTAGGGAGTTCTCAGGTGGGCAGCTGGTTCTTGCAGTCTGCGGTTTTATCAGAAGGAATCTCTGCTCTCAGCTTCAGCCCCTCCGTGTGACCATCACACAGGTAAGAGGAGCAGAACTGCAAACTGGGGTAAGCCAGCGTTGCATCATGCAAATATTCGTAACTGCAATTCTTGCCATAACTAACTTCCATGCTTTAAATCCATTTTGTATCTTACGTGAAGCCAAGAATAACATTTGGAGATGGATTTCTCATGAGGACAAGAAAGGAGACGAGGATGCAGCCTTTGTTATTATCTCCCAAAATGTGGCTTGAAGTCCGGATGGTGGGATGCGGAGATGCTGATTAGCCTGACGCTTCCATCACCTGGAAGTCCAGCCCTGGAGATGCCCCGCTCTTCAACCTTGCAGGAGGGATTTTACAAGACTTAAGGAAGTTAAAAGAATCCTCTCCTCTTTCTAAGCTTGAAAAAACCGGCAGGGACAAGGTTAATTATGGGGTGTCTGGGAGCCCTCGCTATCTACTGCATGGTGGAGCCTAAGAATGTGCAAGGAGATGGAAGTAACCCCATGCAGCTCCTCGGGGTTTGCTCTCGCTTGCTCTTTCTCACACACACACACACGGAAACCCGGAGCCCGTGCGGCACCAGCTTGGCCTTAGGAGGAGACGGGAACAGGGCGAGACCCATCTCGCAGCAGATTCTCCTGCAGACCTGCAGGCACCTTTCGAAAACCACAAAACGGTAACCAAATAAACAAGCGGGGCGTCTCCAGCTCACCACACCCCCACGTACCCCCGCGGGCACGCGGCATCCCACGGCTGCCAAGTCGCTGACGGAGCTGGTAAATCAGCGAGGAGCCGCGGAGTGCCAGCGCTGGGAGGGGTGGTGGGTACGGTGCTTTGGAGAGGTAGGAGGGTGGGCTGGGAGGAGAAGACGGCAGGCGGTTTGGTACGGCTCCCTGCTGTCCTAATAGGAGCTGAGCCATCTGTCCTCGGGCGTGTGCAGCAACGGCTGACACATCAGCCGAGTGCTCCAGCTCCCTGCTCGCTCCTCTCCCACACACCGCCTCCGCCGTCCCCCCAAAAATGTCCCAGCCCTCTCGTGAGCTGCCACGGCCCCAGTGGCAGGGCAGGAGGAGATGCCAGCGGAAAAGCAGGCACAAGAGGATGTGGCAGCGCCCGGTAAATCTCAGCATCGCGCTTCACGGTGCCTGCTGGAGAAAAAGGGTCTTCTCAGCCCAAAGGAAGATGCAAGGACTAAGGGTCTGGCGTGGCTCCGCTGCAGGCATGGGTTTGACGTAAGGGCGTAATCCCTCGGTGTCACGCTTTCTGTTTCACTCCGAGCACGCACCCACAGCACTTTCCGGGCTTCCACACTCCTCCTACATCCAGCCTGGCTTTGACGTCTTTTCTAAGCCAGGGAGAGCAATTGCAGACAGGTTATCTATGCAGGAACACAGCCTGGAGTTTCATTCACTAGTTCAGCCTCTCTTTGTCACCCGTGTCCCTCCTGCAGTTCTCCCAACTTGTGGATGTTTTGCGTTTTCCTAATTAGGGCTTTACATCTTCCTAATTACTTGTAAAGGTTTATCTTTGCCCTTTATCAGCATACAAAAGCATGCAAACAGGGGAAGCCAATCTGAGGCCCAGGTGAAAATGAAAGGCGGGAGGTTTTGCTGTTGATTTCAGTGAGTTTGGGATCAGGGATTAGTTCAGACGGGAAAACAGCACATCTGTCTTTGCACAGACACTGTGGAGCTGGGCGCTCAGCGCAAGGACGGAACAACTCTGTTGCAATTACAGTGATTTGAGGGCTGTTTGTCCTGATGTCAAACAAAAGACAACTTTCTCCAGGGAGGGAGCGTGAGGCATCTTCCACCTGCTGCATCTGGCTGGCTGGCACCATCGCAGCTTTCTCTGCAACCACAGGACTCCTAAAAACTCAGAGAAATGCAGGATGCAGAAAACAACACCGGCACTCGTTCTGCTGCCTAAGCTGGTCTCCACCCTCCAGGCTCCCAACACCTCCACCCCTCTGATGTCCCTGCCCTTGTTTTGTCTCACAACCCCTCTTGCAATCTCCTCCGTGCCCTGCCTTCCCTCCTCCCTTAGCGTTGCTGACTAGACGTTACGGTACCTCCCAGGCCCGCAACTACGAACTTCCCTCCATAGCTGTGGAAATGCCCCTTGTTTGCCAGCGTGTCCCAACTACTGAATAATCCAAGCCACGGTTCTTGCTTTAAGTACGAGCTATTAGAACGTGTCGCAATAATGCCCAGGAGACCCAAACGCAGATATTGTTGCTGCCTGTAAGCAAAGCAGAAAGTCCTCGACAGCTTACGACCTCAGATGACATGCTTATCGATTTCATGCACTGGTGTCATCCCGGGAGCAGAAACAGGAGCAGGAACTTCGCTCAGACTGAGCTTGTGAGAGGCTGCTGAGCCTTCTCTACAGCTCAGGAGTTTTCCTGCTGATACCAAGGAGGCAAAAAAGGGACTTTACTGGTGGCCATAAATCACAGTGGGCAATGTTAGTCCTAAACCTGCCATGCGCTGTGTCTCTGGCCTGTGCAAAATCTTTCCCAGCCCAACTTCCCGTTTTTCTTGACTAAACCAAACAAAAAAACCCACATCACTCCATGCCCACAAGAGAATTACTGCTGGGGGCTGCGGGGCGACCTGCCGCGGGGGGCAAGAGGCGCTCGGCAACCTGAGCTGTACCAACGGTCGTATCCGCCCGGACCGAGGGCTCCCTGGGCGCTGGTTACACTCTTAGGGGTCAGCACTGGATGCAAGGAGGGCAGAACGTGCCTGTGTGGAGCAGCCCTTCCCCTGCTATGCCCTGCTGTGTTGCTCTGACTACGTGCCTGGTAATTGCATTAGGTACTCCCTACTTTTTGTGGGTTTGAGACAAGCGTGGTTGTGTAGACCTTTATCGTACTCTCTTTCAAATCCCTTCTCCAAGCAGGACACTGTCTCTTCCCATACGGAAGCAGCTTCCCAGCTCAAATCAGCCTTTCAGTCACAGCACCAGCAATTACCCACCTTGTGCCTGTCAGGACAGCGTGCACATGCCACTCGTATCCTCCGACTGGTAAGGAGCGTGTGTGCTACCAGCAGTTTAAAAACCAGCTGCGTTTCAGAGCTGCAGCATCTCTTTGAAGGAAGCAAGCTCATTGCCTAAGCAAATATAATACAAGTAACGTGAGGTGGCCCCAAGCTATACAATCCAGATCAGGGCATGTCCGTGTGCAAGGGAATGAGGACTTTGGGTTGAGCCTGTCTTTAGCAGTCAATATCCTGGGATTCAGTGTGTAAGTGAATATTGAAGTGTCTGTGGTGGTCGCATGGACAGTGCCGCTCGGGCTCATAGGAAGACATTAATTAATCAATACATCGACGTTTGGTTTTGCAAAAACAAATTCAAATCAGTTTCAGGCTCATCCAGACCTTCAAAATTCAAAGGAGGGCAGAGATTCATCAGCCTTCGCCTTGACATTGGTGGATCAATCTCCAAAATACTGCTGTCCTTGACTGGAGAGGCAGGAAGGTTTGCGGTGGGTAGGGCTTCTCTTCACGGCTGCGTTCAGGCTCGCAGGTGGAGGCACGTGCCAGCCCTGTGCAAGGAAGCAATGGAGAACTGGAAGGTGAGGAGGAGCTTTCACCCCCAGTTTCAGGAAAACTGGAATGTGATGATCACTGGTTGCCCCAGCAGTCCCAGGTTAATGGGAAAAGCTGGGATAAGCCTACATTGCTGGCATGCCAGCTGTTAACGAAGATCATTGCTGCATTATGCAGTGGTACTTGTGGTGTTGCTGGAGATGAAAAGCCAGAAGGCTGTAGTTCACACACATATGTCTTTGCTCCCTCCAGCTACCCCTCACCAGCCCTCAAAACAGCAGTGTCTGCCAGGCAATTGCATGTTTGAGCATTGCTGGCTTGGTGATTAAGGTGGTGGTGAGGGGGGAGGAGGGATGTGCAGTTGTCTAGGACTATGTGGCTCCAGGAGGGTTTGCCAGGGCACAATCAAACTACTTCCAAGCCAAAAGAAATTGGCCTGTGTCTGTAATCAGAGAGACACTCGGCTTCAGCCAGAGGAGAGGATAAACATCCAGGTTTGTGATCTCCACCAAACAAAGCAAGGGAGGGAGGAGCCCTTGCAACCTCTTTTTTTGCCATCATGCCCTCCTGGTCAAGTAGAACATGGACATTTCCAAGCCCCAAGAAGGGACCGTTTTGCTCAGACTCCTGTCTCCAAGGGAGCTGGTGCCAGGTGCTTCAGAGCGGTTGCTTCCAATCTTTTCAGTCCGTGGAGTACTGTAAGCGTTCGACATGTCTCATAGATGAGCAGGTGCTATTGATGCTCCACAGTCAAGCCAGGCTGGATGAGGCTTGGAGCAACCTGGGCTAGCGGAAGGTGTCCCTGCCCGTGGCAGGGGGTGGGGCTGGGGGGGCTTTAAGGTCCCTTCCAACCCAAACCGGTCTGTGGTTCTATGATTCTAAGTGGAGTATGGCATGCTAACAGGAAGATGTTGTGAGCAGGAGCCCTTTCAAAGCATCGCAACCAGTGGAGTCATCTTGCCTGTCCCCAGAATAGTTGCAGGGAGCAACAGGAGCACTCAGCCTGCTGAGGGATGGTAGGGAATATGTCCATCCAGGAGTGGGAGGTAGTGCCAGGCCACTCAGGTCAGAGGATGGAGCTGGTCAAGGCCAGTCAGACCCCCGATTCCTTCCAACTGATGAGGAACCTCTTCTTATCACAGTCTGGTTTTGCTCAGGAGTGGAAACAGCTGGTTGCACGTGCACAGGCCCCACGAGGGATGCGCTTGCCCACTCGAAGGGTTAATAAAATATTTGGTAGATGGTTTATGGGCTTTCTTGGGCTTTCTTTAAAGCCTTCATTCATCTCGTTTCCTTGTCCCCCATCCACTCCCACCTTCCCATAGGGCCCCTAGGGCAGAGCTGCTAGGGAGACTGAAGTCTATGGTATGCGTGTGCGTGTGGCTGCTGGCGACCAGGCTGGGTGGTAAAATCACTTCAAAGGGGCTGCAGTACCAGTGAGCTGCAAAAGGGTGTAATTACCGCCCTGGCTGAACCACCCTCCCAGGCTGTTTGAAGTAGCTCCGAGCAGAGCGGCATCAAAGGGGAGTGCCTTGCAGGAGCTGGAGAAGGAGGGCAGGAACCAGTGCAGGGGCATCCCATGGTGTCAAGAAGAACAAACCTACAGGCATTTTACACCTGACACCCCAAGCGCTCGCTGAGGATCGGGACCTCTTGCCTCTGATCCTGGGAACAGCTTCCAGGCAGCTCTGCCAGCACAGAAGTGGGGCAGATACCTTCACCACGCAGAGGGAAAGACTAAGAATTTAGGATTAAGGCGCTGGGAAGAGTGCCCTGAAATGGAGATCCCACTGCAGCTAGGAAAGGCAAACAGAGCTTGCATTTGGTGAAGCAGTCCAAATTTCCATTGCATGGGAAAAGATGTCAAACCATTCCTCTCCGAACTGCAACCCAAACCAGAGAAAAACATGGTCTTGGTCTGAAAGAACAGAGATTTTGGATATCAAAGTTACTTTCCTTGGAAGTTCCTCATGTCAAAATATCAGAATGAAATATGAAATGAGGCATTATGCAATATATACAAATACAAAACATTGCTATACATAAAATACATTATTAAAATAGTGGGTTTTAGAAAAGTCAAATTAAAAAGAGGTCAGATACAATCAAATCAAGATGAAGCATCTCGCAGTAAAAATACAGTTGAAATCAGGAAAATGTTTCAGTACTCATGGAAATGTCCACCTTAGAAGCCCTTCGGGATGATGCAACTGAATTCCAGCTGGTTAAGTTGCTTAAAAAATATAAATCATGTATGGTCATAGGCCTTCCATCCACACAGAATCAGATGTCATCAGTCTAGCCAGGCCAAATAGCAAAGCGATCCTGAGTGTTTCTATAAAATTAATTACGGAAAACCTTGTTTCTTCCCCTTCAACTGACACAATGCACACTAGATGCTGGGTTTGAGAACTTCTTCTGCTTTATAATGGCTAAAAACTTGTTTTCTTGATGTTGCTTTACAGAAGCTGCAGATTCAACAGGTTGATTTCCAAAAACAAGAGTCGTAAGGCAAATACTAAAACCTGCAAGACTCCACTAACACTGGCAGAGCTGCTACCCCCCAAAACTCCCCAGTGCGCGCTCAAGAGACCTGGCTGAAGCCCAAAGCGTGATGTGAAACCTGAAACCAGGGAAGTTCAGCCCAGTTTCATGTTTTGTAACTGATGTTGCACAGCTCTGGCTAATGCTCAGCTCAGGGTTCTGTGCTTGATGCCTCCACCTCTCCCCTGCTCCAGAGCAGTGGCTGAGGCTGCGGCTGCATCCCTGCTTTCCTCTCTGGGGCAATGGTGAATGGCAAACCTACTTCTTCAGGCCATGATGTAAGTAAAGAAGGATAGGAAGCGTTCAGCCCTAAGAAACTGAGCATTAAATATCAGTATCACTCCATCTCTTCACTGTCATCATCCTACGGGTGACTCACACCAGTTGCTAAATAAAACGTGAATTGGCAAACTGAAATGGGAATATGAATGTGGCTGGTAGTGGTGACTCAGTGAAACTCAGCCCAGCAGTCACCGAGGCACTGGTGGGCTAGTCTCCGTGTCGGAAGCATGCTCGAGGGTAACCCCGGGGGGACGTTAGGGGAAAATACTCCTCAAGGTTGGTGCCCGACTGTGTAAATTTATGGCACAGTAAGTGGATTTTATGAATAAATAACTGCTGCAAATAGTTAACAAAGAAGGTAATTAAGTGAGTACATGGTACCAAAGCACGTGGCAACTTGGCCACCTCTTGGAGTCTTCTTTATGGCTGGAGTCAGCAGACGGCGCTGTCCCGTGTTGTCTTATGGGTTTGTAAGCCCTACTCAGGCGTGTAAACACTACTCGAGGTTGGCAGAATGCTTGGCTCTTGTTTTGCGATGCTAATTCTTTCCAGGAGCTGTTGCAAATAGTAAAAGTTCTTGCTTGCTGTTAATCTTTCTATTTAGACTCAGTCTGGGGAACAGAACTGCCCCCTGAGAAGTGAAGGCGTAGAGGCTTTCCTTTGGTGCTCTTTCCACACAGCTCTGTCCCAGGATTGGAGGGTCCAAGGACAAGCAAAGGCCAAGAGGACACCCTTCCCAAAGGTTGTGCTGTGGACATTCCTCCCAGCTGGCAGCTGCCTGCAAACATCTACCAGTCAGCAAAGGGAAAGCTTGTGTAAACCAGACTGAGACTGCCCCGCGTCCCGTCTACGGTCAGGTCGATAACCGTACAGCTTTAGGGTTCAGCTCTCCAGTTCAAGCCATAGCACCCTACTGACAGCCCATTAACTCCATCAGGAGGAAGGTGAAGGTCTCACTTCTTGTCCTTTAGCAGGTGTTTACCCCATTCTGATTCAAGACTGCCGCCTTGCCCACAGCTGGCAACCAATGAGCCACAATCGGTGGTCTTGAAGTTACTGCGGTTTTCAAGCCGGTGCAGCCTTGCTGGTGTGAAACCAAAAAGGGTTTTGCAAGTGCTCAGTGTCAGCTTGTCCCTGCTGCCATCGAAGGAGAGGCTCCTGGAAAACCTCCCACTGACTTCGGTGAGAGTTAAATTAGGGGACTGCTGAGAACTGGCCAGAACACTATCTTTTAGTGATTTTGCTTGTTTACAAGATGATTTTACAACAGCGCTGGACATGGAGAATGGATATGGCACAGGACAACCTCTGTATCTGTGTCAAATCCCTGCGTTAAACGCTACCTTGTTCACCTGCCAATTTAAAAGTAGCTCAGGCTGAGAATGCCAAAATATCAAGGGTATTTTCATCTGGGAGAGAGCATTTTAATCTAAAGGGTTTCATGCAAATGAACTCTGTGTGTGTGTGTGTGTGTCACAAACCTTGTACTTCTTGCACATGGGGAACTTCCCCAGGAGTGCATGGGCAAACCACTCCAGGGTACTGACAAAGAGACGCGGCTGACAGACCGACTGGGCAGTGCGCAGAGAATTTTGTCCCAGTCTAGCCTGTAAAGCCTGGTTTGTCAGTCTGGAAACCCTCTGAGTGACAGGAGAGAAGCGACTTGAAGTCAGAGTCCGCACCTGCGCCACGCTACTGGACGTGCCCCTATCAAGGTGCGCGTGCACACGTGTGTACACACAGACACATCCATCTCCTGCCTGGCAGCGACACGCTGTCTGGCACTCAGCCCAGCTTGTAAATCAGGGGCTGCAATAAAAGCAGAACAACAGCATTTCTGACAAGCAGGGCAGTATTTACGAGCATCTGCAGCCCTCCTTCACCTCCTAATTTGGACATTGTCCTTATGAAACATTCCTCCTTCCCCCCCAGCTTCCAAGCGAATGGGGCAGCTCCCAGGGCTCCTGGGCTGGACTCCGGTGGAGAGCAGTGCGTGCTACAACCGGAACTTGGAGAAAAAAGTCCCCAAAGCATGTGAGCTTGCTTGTTGTGGAGCGTGACTCCAGGGGAACCCATCACCACAGAGCACAGCCAGCCAGGCCGCCAGTCGGTTTCAAAGCAGATTCAGACACTGATACGCCGTCGAAAGCTCCTCGGCTAGCCCCAGCCTCTCTCCCGTGCCACCTCATCCAAGCTCTTTACTGTTTCAGTGTCACCTTTTCCAGGTTTTGGCCTTGCCACCCACCTTTCTCTCACTAGCTCTTGAGTTTTCTCACCAGCCTTCTGGGTTTGATCCCTGGTTTGAGGGGTTTTTACACAGAAAACTGCCCTGGGACACAGGTCTGGTGCTGGTTTGTCTGTGCACACTGTGCTACTGCCACTCAGAGACTATTCTGAGGCTTTATGGGGTTCAACCTCTTTATTATGGAGCCGAATTTAATTTCCATTGCCAGAGCTGGAGACGCAGCATTTACCAACTGATCTGTTTCTGTTAATTATTTATTGGGGTTTTGGCTCTGCCCGTAGCTGCTTATTGAGGGGAGAAGGCCATTGCACAAGACACAGAGTTGGGAGAGTCCCCATCCCAAATACTTGGGTCCAGAGCCTTGGAAGGCACGTTTTGACTTCACGGGGCAACGGGAAGCTGGAGCCTGAGCACACTTGAAGATCTGGGCCTTAGAAAGGACAGTGAAAAAGCTGGATTATTACCCAATTTCACAGGTGGGAACTGGGCATGGCGGTGACCTAGAGAGTCCACAGCAAAGCTGGGCTTTGGATCTAGATCTCCTGAATTCAGCACAATATATTAGCCACACGAGACGTTCATGCTGCCCCCGTGCACGGGATGAGCTAATGCCCAGACTCCGCAGCCATCCAGGGCTGCAGCTTGCTGGCAGAAGCCGGAGCAAACACCCACCTCCCTCCCCAGCACACTGATCCCCTTTGCTCTGGGGTGACTGGGAGGGAACAAGCCCACCGAGCATCTCCTTGGATCCTTCCTGCCATGAGGTTTTTTCCTCTCCTGTGCCTGCTATGTTTCAAACCCTCTCCTCACCCGCAGCAGAGGTGTCACAACATGCCTGTGTCTGAGACCTTGGAGAGAGGGGTGGAAGGAGGGGAGGCTGTGGTAAGCTAGTGCTTACAGCCGTCTCCAGTGCTCACACATCAGTGCAGCCCTTTCTGGGGGTGGTTAATCCACACACAGACCACATTAGCCTTGTGGAGAGCTTCGTCCCACAGTGGAGATAACGAGTTTGAGGAGAGGAGGGGTGCACAGGGGGCTGGTTGGTGGTAGGGGGGATTGTTTCATGCTCTCCCTCATCCATTTCCCTGCTCGTCTCTAAAGGGCAGGCCAGAGCCTGTAATTTGTGGGGATGAAGAGGCTGGTTCCCTGGGCAGTTAGAGACTTGGAGACTGGAAGTTCCTCCCCAGCAGCGTCTGCCACCACAGCTCTGGGCTTGGGTTACTTACTGGGAGGTCTTCAAAGCAGGAGAGTGGAAGTGGGGAGCAAAACAGAACTGTCAGCCCCTTCCTCTACTGCAATGGCTGTTGCAGCAAGCTGAGCCTAGAGAGAAGGGAGCCAAAGTAGCATGCCCCCCACCCAGAAAGCCCTGTGTGGTCCTTGAGAGCTGGACCTGCTCACTGCCTGGGTCATTGGGTCACAATTTTGGGTCAAAATTGTAGGATAATATCGGAATAATTAGCAATACTTAGTTCTTTGCATTGCAGAGGGACTTAGAGGCCCTCAGTTAAGAGACTGGCCCTACCTCAAAAGCAAGGCATGGACTGGGAAAGCTGGAAAGCAAACCATCCGAGCAAAGCACAGAACGAGGTGCTGTATCTCCTGGGTCCTAGGCCATTACCTTCCCCAGCAAGGTGCACCACTTCCATCCCAAGAATGCAGAGAACTACAGTAGGACACAGGGCTGCAGAGCCTTCCTTTTTCTCCCCTGGAAGGGACCGGAGGCCAAACCAAATGAGCCACCCCCAAGGCTGACCAGGAGGCGTTACAGTAAGACCATTCCTGAGCCAATGATGCCTCCGCTGCAGCACCCCCTTGGCTTGGCTTGGTCCTGCCTGGAAACTGGAATTGAAACACTGCTTGATCCAGCGAGAGTTCAATCAACATACTCCTTCCTGTGCATCTCCTGGTTTCCTCCAGTGGGAAAGTTGTCCCCCTTCTTCCCAAAACGCAGAGGCTTGCAATCTGAAGGGCTCCAAGCCTGTGGAGCTGTCATGAATGAACACACTCTCTAGTCACAAGCGCAGATTTTCTGGCACGTTCCCGACCTCACCCCGTAGCCTTTTTCACCAGACGGTGGGCTGCGTGGCCAGGCTGTGCGTCTCCTAGCTGTGTTTGCCCCTCACAAGGCAAGGACGATAGCAGTTCTAGGCCGACCCTTGCTTCTCTTCCCAGAAAAGAAGAAACTTTCTCACTGGGAAGAAAAATAAATGTTTCGTTTTCTGTGTTTTTCTGGGAAAGCATCCAGATACAAGGAAGGAGGGGAAAAAAAAAAACCCCAACCAAGTCCCAATATTCCCTGTTTCAGATCAACTGGAAAAATAAAGTTCATTCTTGGAAAGAGAGCAAAGGAAATGGTTTAATCTCAGACTGGTTCCAGTTCCAAACTGGTTTTGCTTGTGCACACGCTGAGCCCCTCCCAAGTGCCCTGGTAGTTTCCCAGGGGAGGGAACCTCTTTAGAACCAGCAGCGTAATTCAAGATGGGTCCTGCTGCCCCAGAGCTGTAATTTACCCTGTGTACTTCAGACACCGACATCCTTAGAGCCTAAAAAATCACCCTTTGCTGCTGCTGGGATAGAGCACCGTGCTGGTGGTGGTGGGAACTGCAATTGCTAGAAGGAACCAGGACAAGTTGGGGTTCCAAATCCATCTGTGGCAATTAAAACACCACCAGTGACACACAGTCCTCGGGGAAGCCAAGGGGATTGTAATGACCAAATGCACTCATGCTCTCACAAGGGCTGTGAAACACAGAAACAGGGTCCAACTCCCCTCTCATCAATGCCAATATAAACCTGAAGTAAATCCACCAAAATTTATACTGGCCTGAGTAAAAGGAGCTTCCAGCCAAGTAACTTTTCCTGTCCTTGACAGCAGGTTTCTCCTTCACTGAATTTTTCTGTCATGACTGGAGCATTAGCACTGTGAACTCCTTCCAGCAATGCCCCGGCAGTGTCAGGAGGACCATTCCCAAGAGGAACGCCGTGGCGTTTAGTTGGAAGATCCACACGGCCACGCTGTATCTGTGCTACCTGAAGACCAGGAAATGCAACCAAGCCGTCGAGAGGGCTGTGATCAGAGGAAAACGCGCAGTGACAAACTCACCCCTGGGACTGCAGGGGCCTTTGCAGGCCTCACATTGCATTATGAAACTTTCTTTACCATCAGCATCTTCCCTTTAGCTGCCACCTCAAGTTTGGTGCCAGGGACGCTATGACCAGCATAAGCCTCGCAGCCCTGAGAAACGGCAAAACTGCCGTCCGCCGCAGCGGGCGTCTCAGCAGGCTCCATCCCCATGGTGCAACTCCTTGTCCCCCCAGCAGACCGGTAGATTTACACCCCCGTAGCTACTAGATTCATGACTACATCAGCTCCAAGTGTCATTTGTTGGTTAAAACCGATGAAAATTTCCAACTGCACTTTTCATTCCGGGCAGTAGAAGCAAGAACTGTAGGATCTGGGCTACGAGGCAGCTTAAATGCCAAGATGCCAAGACAGTACCCGCGTTGGTTATGTCCCTGCCTCTGCTTTGTATCCCTGCCAGCTCCCGTGACCAGCCTGCTCTAAGGCTGGCGACCAGAGGCCTAGCCACAGCAAGCGCCTGTCTCTGGAGGGCCCTCCCAGGAGGAAATGTGGTTTCACAGTGGCTGCTTGTCCGTGGGATCTATTTGGAGACACGACCCCGCCTTCCCAAGGGCTTGATGGATGACCAGCCAGGAGGATAAAAGGCTTTCCTCTTAAAGAAGCCCAGCTAAATATAAACCCTTGCTGGCTTTAATGTGTCTTGAGCACTAACTAAAACCATCTGCCATGGTAAAGCTGCTCTCCCAGGCCCAACCATTGTCTCACATGCAGCTCCACACCCCGGAAGCCTGCAACAGGCCAGGATGATGCGGACGGGAGCGGGATGGAGATGCAGCCCAGGTTGTGGTGCAGCAGAGACTCTGGGTTGCTCCAGGCTCAGCAATGTCCCGTGGGAGCCAGCTACAACGCAGGGCACTCCCAAGGCTGTTTCAATTCATGAGGAGGGTAAGGGGCTGGTTTAGCCTGAACTTTGCTTGGGGCAATGCAAAAGCAGCTCAACACCTCTACCCTTCCTCCCCTTGGCTGTGCAGAGGCTGTTCCCTGGGAAGCAGCATAGAGTCTACGCTGGGATGGCCAGAGTTGAAGTCTCTTGGCAAAACAAAGTGGAGGGACTCCAGCGTTGACACCCCCCTGCAGCTCAGCTCAGCAATAAGAGGTTTCCTAGAAGTCAGGGGTGACGTAGTGAGGCTGTTAGAGGGAATCTGTAGAGGAATCTGGGGTTAATAAGCATTTCTTAGCCCTGAGATGCAGCACAATGAGAAGTCTGGTTTAGCCAAAAGCAGCAAGGAGAAACCTAGCTCATTCTACCAACAGCTTGTGGTGATACTGTGGTGGAATGAGTATCCTTACTGCAGGGACATGCATGGGAAAGACCTGAGGACGGACAGTTAGGTAAGAGCCCTCCCAGGGCTTGGACATGACCGGTTTGCAGTGGAAGGAAGCTCTCATGACCTCTTGCTGCTGTCTGGAAAACGTTCTGTCACTATTACAGTGTTATTCAGCCCACAAAGTGCTAAGCAAGCCCAATACCAGCTCATAAGAACAAAAGTGGAAAATGAAGGGACTTGTAAGTCACTTTAAAGAAAGAGAAGCTGCGCTTTCAGTGCAGCTCTGTAGAACCAGGGCCACCATCGGCTTCACTGGTGCTCCAAAGACGGAACTGGGCCCACCACTAAAACCATGAGGGGTAAGGGGCTGAAACTGAAAGAGGGAGATTGAGATGGGGCATCAGGAAGAAGTTCTTCCCAGAGAGGGTGGGGGGCACTGGGACAGGTTGCCCAGAGAAGCTGTGGATGCCCCATCCCTGGAAGTGTCCAAGGCCAGGCTGGATGAGGCTGGGAGCAACCTGGGCTATGGAGGGTGTCCCTGCCCATGGCAGGGGGTGGGGCTGGGTGGGCTTTAAGGTCCCTTCCAACCCAAACCATCCTGTGATGTTATGAGTCTCTGCACATTTAGGCATCAAACTCAGTTCTTCAGTGCAAACCACCTGATGATTAGACCCAGTGGGGAAAGAGCGAGCTCCACAGCTCCACATTCACCTGCTCCACAAAAAGACCAGACGGCACCATTCTTCCATGCCAGCCACAAGCCCGTCCACCCGCTCCCCTGCCTCCCTCGCCCTGCTCTCCCCACCCTCAGCCGCCCAAGGGACCGGTGCTCTCGCAGCCTCATGCAGGGAGAGCTGTGGTCTGTGCTGCGCCAGGGCTCCCTGCCAGCCTTCGCCAATGGCTCCTACGCCTCCGAGCCCAGTTTAGAAGCCTCGTTTTACTGCTTCCCAAACACAGCGGGTTCGGCTCAGTGCACCTTCTCCGGTTTACTCTGCGGAGGATGCGGGCTTGAAATAGAAAAAGGAAGGGACACCTAAAAATAAAACATAATTACAGAGGGAAAGGGTGTTTGGAGTTCAGAGCTCTTGGCCCTGCTGGTAAGCAGTAACTGAGGCTCCAGGCTCACTGTTCTTATATAGATGGGCAGATTTTAACCTCTCAGGAGGGATCCGAGATACCAGTAGCTGCCTTGAGCCCCAAAAGCCCAAACGTGCCTGTGGGGAAGCCCTGTGACAGTCAGAGATACCGGCAACCCCTGCTAGAGCTCTGAGAGGTGTCCGTACCAGCCAAACACATGCTGTCCTGTCCTGAGTGAGCACAGAGCTCGCTTCATCCCTTTGGGACACCTACAAGAGTGCAATGCGAGGCTCTTGGAGCGCCCCAAGGTCCCACCCCGGAGCTGAGGTAGGGTGAAAGGATGGGCACCAGCCTTAGCGAGGTTTGTCAGGGCTGCCCCTGGGCTGGAGGTACCTGCCTTGCTCCCTTGGTTGGCAGTATGTGGGGTGTGAAGAGCTTCTACCAGTCTGGGGGGAATGTGAGAGCAAGCCATGGGCTGAATCCAAGGCAGCTGGAATCCTCTGCTTGGTGCCTGCCCTCGTCCAAGCCCGACAGAGAACCGAAGGGGATGAAAGGCATTTCTCAACCCGAGTGTCACCACAGCTGATGAAGGAAGAGCTCAACGCCCAACTGACTGTTCCATGCAGGGAAGGGGTTTGCCGAGCCCCTGACATCTCCCACAAGCTGCAGTTTGAACTTTTCGGGGTAGAGGACTAGGGCAAGGATGACAGAAGAAACAGCCTGTGCCTGCCACCAAAACAACACACTGAAGGGATTTCCCCGTGGAGGCCCAGATCCAGCCCTGCTGGTGTAAGCAAATGGGATCCCGCTGAGCTGAAGAGGAATTGGGCATTTGCTGTCATCTGTGAATGTTGCTTATAGAGCTAACATACGCTTACACCAGGACTGTGTTTGGCCCTGAAACCTCGAATATGAGGATGGCAAGGCAGCACAGAGGCTCCTGCTTCTGAGGATCACAGGCAGGTGCGGGGCAATGGGAAATTTTCAGCATTTAAGTCCTGTTTGCTACTACTTTGTTATAATATAGACACTCTCCTGCTGCCTAGCTGTCCCTCTGAGGCAGTCCAGCCACTAGTGAATGGCTTTCTCAGCATCTAGCCCCATCTCCTTTTTACAGGTGATGAACTCCAGGGAGAAAACAAGTGTCTTTTTCAGTGGATGGCCAAGACAAACTAGTCCTGAGGCCCTTTGCCCTGACTGCGAATTCACACTCCTTTCTCTCACCGACAGGAATCCACCTTTGGGATGGAGCACAGGAGCCACGCAGCAATTCCTCTTATCAGATTCGGGTAAGTAGTATCCTGAGCTATCACAGCGCAATTAATGACCTAAGCCATCAGGTTTGAATCTGGTCTGGCTGAGAGCATCTCCACTAGCATTGTCCCCCCCCCACACTCCTAGCCTGCCTGGGAGTGACTCAGAGGGAACAGAATCACCTGCTGAATCATCAGCAAAACTTCCTGCACTAGCCGGCTCCGTGGGGAGAACTCCCAGGCAGAAATCAACTGACCAAGCCAAACACCGCTTCGCTTTGGGAGCTGCTGGCCAAGAAACGATGGGGCCTGCCCAGGGTGTCTCTGCTCAGTAACACTCCTGACAGCAGGATTTCTTGTTCAGCAGGGTTTCCCGATTTAATGTGATTAGCAAACCTGTGAAGACCCCAGGGTATTCAGGGAATTAGCTGTGTGCTAGCTGCTGTCACAGAGCCCCTTCCCAACAGCCGGCAGGGAACGGGAGCCCAAGGAGAAGGGACTTGCCTGAGGTCGCACAGCCAGCTGCAGGCTGAGCTCGGAAGAGCACCCACCTCCCCATGTCACCCATCTCCAAGCCTGCGTTCAGTCCCGCAGACATTACAGCCTCTGGCTGAATTCTGCCACGCTGGGCTTTCCGGGTGCTCCCACTGCACCCCATCGGTGGTTTCACACAGGAACAAGATAGGACAGGCAGTGCTTCCCCCATGCCACATCCTTTCCCTTTGCCTGAGGAGGCTTGGTTATCTCGTCTCCTCAGCCTGATAGTCTCCGTCTGTCCGTCTGGGCAGGACAGAAGCTCTGCCTGTTGACTGCACATCGTCTGCGTCTGTCTGGCAGCCTTGGCTCTCCCTTGTTCCATTGACTGCTCCCAGCGCTGTCTCTGTCTGCCTGTCTCCCTGCTCAGGAGAGCAAGCCTGGCTCCCCGCTGCCGTGCCTCTGGCGTTCTGGCAGCACCTCTCCGTGTGTGGGAGGAGGTGGTGGAGTAAGGGAAGAGCTCAGAGCTTAACGCGACGCAAACCGGATGCTGCAGAGCCCTTACCCAGCTTTGGAAAGTGGAGGACCTGCCTGGGCCAGGAGCAGGGGCAGGCACAGGCCCTGGCTGGAGACACGGGAGCCGTGCAGCTGCGACTACATCACGCGACAGGGATGCAAAACCAGGCAGGGATAACATCTCCAGTGCCACCCTCCCTCAGACCAAGGTAGATCTGCACATGCCAGAAGTCAAAACCAACAGCAATAGGGATGGTGAGCCTGCAAAAGTGGGTGAAAGCGTGTAGCATGTGGGAAATTGTTTTGCAGTGACATTATGGCTTTACGAGATGCAGCAACGCTAAAGGGGGCCCTTTGTCGGTAAGAAGGGCATATGCTCCAGTGATGACTTTAGGAATAAGAACCCCCCCTTTTATCCAGCCCTTGTCTCCAGTGAGTGCTTTAGGGCAGGCATTTTCCACCAGCCTTTCTGATGCTGGGCTCTGCTGGGAGCTGAGGTGGGGTCATGGCAGGAAGACATTCCCAGGGCAGGAAAGGTAGAAAAATAAAAACCACTGCAGTAGCAGTCTGATGGTTACCAGTGCGGGAGATCACACAGATTCACAGAGCGTTAGGGGTTGGAAGGGACCTCTAGAGATCATCTAGTCCAACCCCACCTCACACAGTCCTCACTACCGTAACGAGCACGCTGTAATTGTTGTAGGAGACCACGTACTGTGCAGGGAAACGGAAACAGAGAACGACACAGCCAAGTTGGGCCACGGGTAATCTGTGGAGGGGCAAATGCGGTCCGTGAAATCTCAGCTGGTGACCCATCCTCTCTTGGAGCTGGCCGAAGTCATGGCTGACCATGTTATGTCTCAATTCGTCAAGGCTCACCCTCCGTCTTTCTCATTAATACGTCAATTAAAACATGCGGACTGGAAATGCGGGGCTCGCCCTGCTGTGCTGACCACTGCTGAGGAGTTATGGCTCCCTGGCTCCCACGGCTGCAGCCCATCTGCCTCAACCCCAGAGGGCTCTCAGCCACCTCAGGCCAAGCCCACTGACTCCAGCAGGTTGTGGCTGATGAAAACGGGGAGAACAATGCCTGATTTCACGTAGTTCCCGCTCTCACCAGTGCAGCCTCCACACTTGTTTTTCAAAAGCAGCAGGTTAGCAGTGTTCCTCTAGCAGACCCCACTGTGTCCCCCAAATGACAGAATAATCACAGGAAAGGCAGTAAAAGGGAAGACGCTTGTCCCACCCAGCACATCTCTCTAGGGTCAAGAGAAGACAGTCTTCCCAGGTCTTTTCCTAGTGACCCTGGTGATGGGATTTCAGGGCTACAGAAACACACCAAAGGCTCAAGGGCTCGTGGTTTGTTTTTTGTTTCTGACAGTCTTCCTATACTTCCCCTCTCTTTCATCCCGTCAGTTCCAGTTATTTACCTTTCTGTGTCCCCTAAGAAATCTGTCTCCCTCCTTGGGCATCTTCCAAGAATGCCTATCAGCCCCTCCCCAGCATCTGATTCAGTCTCCTGTCACAAACCAGTCCCTCAAGCTCTGGACCAGTTTACTACTGTCCTCTGAACTTTGTCAGTGGTCATCTTCCGGCCGGAAGGCTAAAATTTTCCACAGGGTTTACTGCCCACAGTCAGAACCAGATTTTCAACAACATGCGGCGCATCAGCTTGGAGCTGGTCACGGTGAAGAAGCCACCTGCTCCGTCAGGGAGATGAGATGTTGGTCCTTCGGAAGAGCTGGCACACTCCCTCGCCTCCCCACACCTTCACATCCCGCAGCGTGTCCCACCGCTTGTGCGTTCAGCGGTGCAATGATGTCTGTGTGTAATTAGGGCACCGAGGCGCTAATATAATGGAAATAAAGAAAACCATGAGTTCTAGAGCTGCAGCAGATCCCACCTTCGGGCCGAGAGTGTTTGAAAAGGGGAAGATTTGGGGCATTCTTTTCATAGACGGGCAGAGCTCTGGGGCAGGTTTAGTCGATTTTAGTGAAAACAGCAAAACCAGAGGAGCTGGACTTGGAGCGACCCCCCTCAAAGCCCCTCTTGGTGCAGGGGGCAGAGCCGCCTGTTGCTGGCTGCACATACTGCAGGCAGCGGGTGATGCAAGCGCTCCCTGGGCGAATGCACAGCACGGCATCCACACCAATACCCAGCCCTCCGGGACGTGTTCAGCCACCCACTCCAGTGCCGAACGGTGAGCCAGGCACCGCGGGGCCTGTGGGGCTGGCAGCCCACGGGTTAAGCTGGGGTAGTCACGTCCTGGCAGGGCCCGGAGCAGATGCGCTGCCCGGGGACACTGACGGTGGAAGGCCAGTGCCATCTACGGGCCGCATCCTGCCTTGTCCCAGTGCTGACCGGGGACGAGGGCTGGCTGCTGCCAGCAGTCAGGGCAGAAGCGGGAGAACTGCTGCATGCAGAGGGTGCCCAGCCGGAGGGGCTCGGGGGTGCTGGCAGGGAAGCGGTCACCCAGGGAAAGCTCATCCAGCTCCGGGGCCCCCAACATAAGGATATCGACTGGTGAGGGCAGAGGAGGCCACGGGGATGCTCCGAGGGCTGGAGCCCCTCTGCCATGGGGACAGGCTGGGGGAGTTGGGGGGTTCAGCCTGGAGAAGGGAAGCTCTGGGGAGACCTCAGAGCCCCTTCCAGTGCCTGGGGGGCTACAAGAAAGCTGTGTGTGTGTGTGTGCTTTTCCCGAGGGCAGGGAGTGACAGGACAAGGGGTAACGGGTTTGAATGGAAAGAGGGAGATGGAGATGGGCCATCAGGAAGGAATTCTTCCCAGAGAGGGTGGGGGGCATTGGGACAGGTTGCCCAGAGAAGCTGTGGGTGCCCCATCCCTGGAAGTGTCCAAGGCCAGGCTGGATGAGGTTTGGAGCAACCTGGGCTAGTGGAGGGTGTCCCTGTCCATGGCAGGGGGGTTGGAACTAGATGGTCTTTGAGGTCCTTCCCAACCCAAACCATCCTGTGATTCTATGAAAAGAGATGGGTCACGTCCCCTTGCAGCAGCGGCACCTGCCTGGGTTCCCATCTGGCAGGCTGGCTTCCAGTTGAAGCATCTGGGATGATACCGAAACCTCCCTGATAGGAGAAAAATAGATGTCCTGTCCCTGAGAGTTACAGAGGGGGTCGGCACTGCCAAGCTTGTACACTGCTTCATACAGGGGGAGAGGAGAGCGGTACTTGTCACGTAAACAGGAACGAAAGCACAGGGTGCAGCCATGCAGCCCGTGCCAAAGCTGGGAAGGACAGCCCAGGTTTTCTCCCAGGCACCAGTCAATGCTCTGAGTGCGTGTGCACCTTTCCTAAAGCACGAGCTGCACTGCCGGCCTCCAAAGCTGGCAGCTAAAAACACGACCGGGCAGTGCAGAAGTGATGACTCTCACTGTGCCCTTCCTGCAAACCAAATACCCCGGTTATCTGCCCAGAAAACAGAGAGATGGCTAGATAGAAGTGAAACTGAGCGCCCAGGAGAAGCGTAGATGGGCCTCCTTGCTGTTTGTAAGGAAGCGACCTCCCCTGCCCTGGGAAGGCAGGATGCTCTGCTGCCCTCGGAGCAAGCCAGGCCTTGCTGTAAAACCTGGACTGCACTGACATTGTGCTGGGGATTTCCAGGGAGTTTTGCCGTGGCTTGGATTCAGCCATGTATGCAATGCCTCTTCTACTAGCTAAGCATGATGAATTAATCAAATTTAAACGAGAAAAAATAATCCAGTAGCTTTTAAAACCCTTCTGATCAACTGCTGGTGATTCTGGAAAAGAAAGAGGTGCGTGATCAGAGCACTCCTGGGCTGGTAATGTAATCCTCTAATAAATACATCCCTCATCTGGTGGGTGGGAGACAGATTTTAGGATTCTTCAATGTGATCTGAATCCAACTGGTCTGGGAAATGGATTTCTCACAGCCTCACCAGCCTCTGCTTTTTAGTGGAACACTTGAGAAGAATTAGCTCTCGTGGTGAGCTCGAACAGGTGATCTTAAACTGCAGTTGTCACGCACCAGCAAAAGCTTTCTGCTTCCAGACTTTCTTGGAATGATAATATTCCTTATCTATATGTGGTTGAATTAGGCAAATTAATAATATACAAAAATGAAGAAAATAAGAAGTATTTGGGATCTGTGTAAGACATCTTAATGTTAGCCAACAGCATCACCCCATCACAGGGCTTGCTAGAGGTCAACAAACATCCAGGAAGTAGACCCAGCTCCACACGCATCTCGTTTTCTAACAGCCGTCTCTGACCCGCTTCCCAGTGATTTTACTACACGGTGGCTTTGTGCAGTGGGGCAGTGTGAATAGCAAACTCCTCCGGAACGAGCGGGTAGACCGCCACCTCTGCCGGGCATTAGCGTAAATGACTCCACGTGGCCCGGGACGATGTGAAAGTGTCCTTGTGCGTGCGTCTCAGGTTTGTGCTTGGAAAGTGGACACAGGCTCAGATAAGACAACCTCCACTTGCCCTTTTTCCTACTCTAGAAACGACACAAATACCTGTCTGCCCAAGGGCCCCTGAAAACTGAACTACCCGAAAGTAGCAAAGCCATTCTCTGAAACAGCAGCTCCAGCAACTCTAAAATCAGTCAGAAGAGGGGTAGTCTTGGCCAATATTAAACTTAGTCCCTGAATTTTGTTGTTGTTCCCCATCTGATTCCTGTTTTTCTCACACAAGGACCAAGTCTGTCAAAGAAAGATCGCCTATAGACCTCTGATCGCCAGTCTCCAATGCCAGCGTTAAGTAATAGAGTGGCTCAAGCAGCGAGTGATTTATCTCCCTGGAAGCAGAGCAATTGGCCTGCATGGAAAACTCCCTAGTGAGATGGAAAGCAAACAACTATTTTGATCCAGCGTATTGGCTCATCAGGAACGCGCTGAATTTGCCAACAAACATGGTTTACTGACATCCTGTTTCTCTCCGGCTGCTCCAAGGGGTCAATCTGCATCTCCAGAGGTGGGAGAAACACGACTGAAGCTTTCTGTTTTCACTTCTCCAGCCAAGAAACTGTCCTCAGGCCACTGTGGTGAAAGGATGCACGGCCAGATGAGGATGTCCCAGGTGGCCACTAACTGGGGGAGCCTGAGAAGGGTAGACGCTGCCTCGACGTCTTCTTCCGCCGTGGCTGGGGTGACCTGTGCTTCGCTGCACTACAGAGCTGCAGTCGCGTGGCTATGACATTGATCCCTGGTCAAAGCAGGGCTGTGGTTGCCTTCATTCGTATCTCAAACACCTCTGCTGAGGCACAGCCCTCTACGGAGGAGTCCACACCACACCGATTCCTCTCCAGAAGACTCAGCAGTTGCCAGAGTTAGAGAATCAATCCATGGCTGAGCTCAGGGAAGAACCCTGGAGTTCTGGAGTGACATAGTGACACAGAATCATGGGATGGTTTGGAAGGGGGACCTTAAAGCCCACCCAGTGCCACCCCCTGCTATGGGCAGGGACACCTTCCATAGCCCAGGTTGCTCCAAGCCTCATCCAGCCTGGCCTTGGACACTCCCAGGGATGACAGACGTGGAAGTGGGTCGGAATTTTTCATTTCCCGGTGGAACACAGCTGATGCCCCACTCTAGAAACTGCGCTACGGCGAGGTGGGATTGGTGATTGCTAACCCGGAGCTTTCAGCAAGGAAGAGAGTAGATGTGAGAGGCACGCTGAGGGTCTCATGTCAGAGGGCACTGCTTCCCCGTTTTAACTCCAAACCAGGGGGGAGGTTCCCTTTCTCTGAGTCCTCACGAGACCATGAGACCAGCAGTTAGTCTAAACGTTAACCTGACACAGCCCACCACAGTGGGTAGCAAAGACTTGGCAGCGCAGTAGGAGTCTCTAACCTGGCCTGAGGGGACAGCAGGAACATGAGGGACGTGCAGCTGGGGTTAATTCGCTGGAAAGGGATCAAGGACTTGGCACTGACAAAACAGGAGCGTTCTGTAAACAAAATCTACAGCGGGGCTATTGCTACAGAGAAAATCAGAGTGCACTTTCACTGGGGAGGAGAGGGGAGGTCACAGGAGGAGGGATTGTGCCAGCGATTTGCTCAGCAACCTGCAGAAAACGGTATTAAATTAGAACAACGCTGCAACAGTTTTGTTCCACAGGTACCGATCTTACACAAAAACGGGACCTAAAACCACCTTTGCCACTTGTTTTTCCCTGAGCTGCAGTTCTGGTAACGTTCGTCTCAGGAGAAGCAGCGAAGAGCTCCTTAGAGGGGTTTTTTCACATGAATAGAAACAGCCTCATGATCTCTCAACAGAATTTGCAGTGCCGGCTGGCTGTTCCGTTAGTTAAATGACGCCCAGCAGAGCTGAAACCCGCTGATCTTTTTGTGCTAGATGTGGAAAACAAGAGCTGCTGCCCAGGTAACATCCTCTCAGAGTGCTTCGGCTGACATGTAAAACCACAGAGCTTCCTTCTTCAGACCAGCTGCTGGGTAAGGGTGGGTGGGGGTGGCTGACACACGGATCCCTCCACCTCCCCCACCCTCTCTTCCTACACTTGTTAGCATACCTCTGCCCGTGTTAAAGACCGAGCGCGGTTTTAAGCCCTAACTCGGTCTCCTCGTTGCTCTCCACCGAAAAGCACCCGCTGTGGAAGAGCCCGATGTACCGCCGGCTGCCCCAGCACCAGGGGAACTGAACACCCAGAGGGTGAATGTTCTGACAGGTCCCTTGCAGCCACCCCCACCGAACGGAGCTGTGCTAAGGCGCATTGGCTTTTCAAGACTGTCGGTTGTCTAGTGCCGCACGTAGCTCAGCATCTTCATTCCTTTGCCGATCGATTGCTATAAATACCAGAGTAAGTCACCTAGAAGCCTCTCTGGGTGTTTTTCCTTCCTGCTACTAATAGATGAGGTTGGATTATGGTAACTTGTGGATGTGTGTCCGAAGTAGGCACAAGTTATTTTACCACTGCTCAGCACATGAGGTGACGGTGACGCTGGGGAAGGGTGTCCAGTTTAACAGCTCTCTTTGAATCTGAAACCTTTCGCTGCAGAAAACTCACAAAGAGCCTTTGAGATCTATTCACTTCCTGGGGATGTTTTCTTTTCCTTTTGTTTTCTCCCTTTTTGCTACACCTCTGCTGCCATCCCAGACTCGGGTCTGGGTGTTTTCTTGTGGTGTGTGGGCAGGAGCTCAGGGGAAGGGGGGAAAAAAGCAGACCTAATTACAGGGGATGCTCGCAAAAATAGAGCTGCTTTTCCCCTTGTCTGTGAGCTGGTGTGAGAGGTCAGTGTTCTAGTTCTTTCCATAGTTTTGGAACAACAGGAGGGCGGAGTTACCGGCAGATGGACTGTTTGACAAGGGTTTAAACTAAGCTCGGAGTTACACAGCCATCACAATAGAAACAACTGAAGTAATTTTACATATTTAGCTTCCTTTCTTTCCTGCTTCCCTGCTGTCTCTTTTCCTCTAGCGTTCTTTATAGGAATATCAACCACCTATTCCTTCCCTGCAGTTCCTCAGCGCGGCCACAACATGACCACATCCTGCCCCAAACAATTCCATCAAAAAGGAAGAGCCAGCAGAACTGCCAGTGGCAGCGACGGCCCGATTCCTGCAGATCCACCCAGATCTCACTGAAGGGAAAGAGGCACCGGCTTGTCTCATCGCGACACAAACTCTTACTGTACCAGTATTGCAGGAATCTGGGGGGAAAACGGTGAGCAGGGGCCTTGTGCTCTCCAATGAAACGGTCCAGGGATGGAATGAGTGAAGGACGGAGAGGTTCGGAGCACGTCGGAGATGCGGCGCGGCGCCCACATACACTGAGCTGGTACAACAGAGGGCAGCAAGCGAAGCGCAGGATTAAGCCAAAGCAGCTGGTGGAGAGGGAGCAGTGGCAGCAGGATCCCGATGCCCCTTCCCTTTGTCTGTTCTCCACGCTACAAAATGCTGCTCATGCAACGGCAGCCCCGAAGGACTCGGGGAGTTTGCCTGCTCCTAACAGAAACTGGATCTCCAAAGCACAGAGCGTGATGAGCGAACGAGACCAGTTCCCATAGGAAGCTGTAGTTCCGTCTGTTGTCGTGCCCTTTCTAAATTCTTATTTTTGGGGGGTTTAACTGTAAAAACTTGCCTTGCCCTGGGCAGAAGTTCAACTTGGAAAACTTCCATGCTGAAACAGCTTTACTTTCTTTGTCCTTTGAAGAAATTCAGAGGAAGAAATAATTTAGCTATGCCCAAGGTCAAAAGAGCGTTTTCCAGTGGCGGATTCTGAGAAAGTCCTGGCCTCGCTCACGCTAGGCTGGAGCTGCAGTTAAAGTGCGTGTGACTGCACCCGAGAAAGCCCTTTGCAGGGCTCCTTCTTTGTTAAGGTCAGCACATCTCCGCAGCCATTGTGCTGCCAGAGTCTGGATTCAAGGACGAGGCTGGGGAGAGGCTGGACTATTGCATCTTTGAACTGTTCGCTGCTTCCCAGGGCTGACGGAAGTTTTGGGATAGCACCCTGTTAAAGCAGCCCCGCGGCTGCTCTGATAGACACAGGGATGAGCAGAGGATACAGCAGGGCCCTGGACGGCTTCGGGACGCTCCCGTAAACCCTAACTGAACACTCGAGGAGGGTACACAATTTGCAGAGAACTGTTTCTTTACAGAGGTAGGAGATATGATAATTAGTGATGGCATACGTTGTTGAGGCAGTCATTAACCTTGAACATGAACCTCTGACTCCTGTCAGACGCGTTATTGGGTTCAACTGATCTGAGATTTGAGCCAGA
This sequence comes from Rhynochetos jubatus, assembly GCA_027574665.1. Classification (NCBI taxonomy): domain Eukaryota; kingdom Metazoa; phylum Chordata; class Aves; order Eurypygiformes; family Rhynochetidae; genus Rhynochetos; species Rhynochetos jubatus. The sequence goes on from CM050673.1 coordinate 5,272,883, forward strand.
CAAGCAGTTCCTACACTGGTTGGCACAAGAGCCAAGAACCCCTCTTCCTGTGAAATCTTAAACCTAAGGGTTAGTTTCCAGGGATTCTTAAACACACAAGTTGTGCATTAACTAGATCAATTAACTTCAGTTCAGCTTCCTAAAGCTGAAACAATTGCGAATCCATCTCCAGAGGAGAGGGTATGTTCGTGCTGTTTGTCTGAAACAGAGCAACTGCATGTCGTGAAGCTTTGACTCTGGAACAGCAGCCCAAGGTCCATGCAGAGAAGCGTGGGCAAAACCCCCTGGAAAGCAGATGGCAGAGTCATTCCTGTCGGTTTGTGCCGACACCTGCACTTCAGCGGGGAGACTAAAACAGAAAGTGGAGTTAACAACGGCATGTGGAAACAGCAAGTAAGCGGGGGAGAAGCTGCAGACTAGAGGGACTGTCAGCAAACCAGCAGTGGAGTCGCTGGAATTTAAGCAAAGGGGCAGAAGTCATGGGAAGTTCTCTGGGAAACAAACTCAGCAGGAAACAATAGCGTTATAGAAGTACACACACTGGCTACTGCCACACCCATAAAGCTTGCAAAGGGCTATTTCTCATTTACTGACAGCACAGAGACACAAAGGTTTTTACACTTCGCCTCTACCGAATTACCTGGGGTTACAGAAGTGCATTAGATGACATCCATCGTCAGTGACACGGATGATGGGATCAAGGGCACCCTCAGCAAGTTTGCTGATGACATCGAGCTGTGTGGGGCGGTGACACACTGGAGGGAAGGGATGGCATCCAGAGGGGCCTGGACAGGCTGGAGGGGTGGGACTGTGTCAGCCTCATGGAGTTCAACCAGGCCAAGGGCAAGGTCCTGCACCTGGGTCAGGGCAATCCCAGCACAAGGCCAGGCTGGGTGGAGAATGGATTCAAAGCAGCCCTGAGGAGAAGGACTTGGGGGCACTGGGGGATGAAAAGCTGAACATGAGCCAGCCATGTGTGCTGGCATCTCAGAAAGCCAACCAGATCCTGGGCTGTATCCAGAGCAGCGTGGCCAGCAGGGCGAGGGAGGGGATTCTCCCCCTCTGCTCTGCTCTGGTGAGACCCCACCTGGAGTTCTGTATCCAGCTGTGGAGTCCCCAGCATAAGAAGGATATAGACCAGTTGAAAAGAGTCCAGAGGAGGCCACAGAGATGCTCTGAGGGCTGGAGCCCCTCTGCCATGGGGACAGGCTGGGGGAGTTGGGGGGTTCAGCCTGGAGAAGGGAAGGCTCCGGGGAGACCTCAGAGCCCCTTCCAGTGCCTGGGGGGGCTACAAGGAAGCTGGGAGGAACTTTTTCCAAGGGCAGGGAGTGACAGGACAAGGGGTAACGGGTTTAAACGAAAAGAGGGAGATTGAGATGGGCCATCAGGAAGGAATTCTTCCCAGAGAGGGTGGGGGGCACTGGGACAGGCTGCCCAGAGAAGCTGTGGGTGCCCCATCCCTGGGAGTGTCCAAGGCCAGGCTGGGTCAGGCTTGGAGCAACCTGGGCTAGTGGAAGGTGTCCCTGCCCATGGCAGGGGGTGGGACTGGGTGGGCTTTAAGGTCCCTTCCAACCCAAAACAGTCTGTGATTCTAGGATTCAAACCAAACAAGCTTCATTGTTGGCCCCAAAAAAAGGATGAGTTTGATGTGAAAGCATCAGGACTGAGCACTGGAAGACCCAGGTTTCTGTCTCATTCTTTGGGAGGGTACCTCTGGTTCTGGACACATACCCTGAGGCTGTCAAAACCAGCAGATTCCTTGTGAGTGTTATCTGCTCCAACTGTTCACCTTTACTGGCATTCAGAAATCTTACTTGATGTGCTGACTTTCAGTTCCACAGCCAGGTCTTGTCTCTGGGTCATAGAGGTGAAGTGGTCTGGCTCTCAGCTTCTCGGTCTTGCATTAAATTTGTGTTTGTGCTGGGGTTTCTTTGGGTCTATCACAGAAAAAACCTCTGTAGGGTCACCATGGGGCTTAAACTCACACATGTTCTCTGTTCCTGTGTCAGGTCAAGGCTAAACACAAGTGGTTATTTTATAAATGAGAAGAGAGGGGGGCGAGAAGGCATCCATTTAGGAAAACATACTGAAAGCACCATCCACTTTTTGGTAGCATCATAATTTTCAGGTGGGCTTCAAACTGCCCATACAGAACACAGCAGCTGCTATGAATAAACTCTGGGTGAAACTGAGCATGTCTCATGCTTTGCTCACTCAGAGATGTTTATGGCTATCTGTATGACTCACTGCTTAATTAGTGCTTGCGTTACCAAAGCACCCAGAGGTCTCAGTCAAGCATGGGACCCCGTGGTGTCAAGGGCTGTACGTATACAGTCACTGTCTCAGAGGAGTCACAGCATCGACAGACTGGACACAGGAAGGACTGGAGGGAAACAAAGCTGAGAGGGGCTGGCTGTCACACAGCAGAGCAGTGCGGGGAATAAAACCCTTGCTCTCTTGTCTGTCCAATTTACAAACTAAATGACACCACATTTCTGTGTGCTTGCAAGAAAAACAAATGCAACCCAAACAAAAACAAGGCAACTGCTGTTGTAGAAAACTGCTCAAAAAAGCAAAGCTCCCAAATCAGACCAAGACAGGAAGGTATTCCATCTCAGCTGGTTTGCTCCCGACGTCCCGGGCCATGCTCACCGACATGCCAGCCTCACTCTTAACAGCCCCCTGGCCCCTCCGCAGCTTAGAGCCCAGAGTCCGAAACATTCCCAACTCTAACTCCCATTGCGTTACGTACAAAAGCAGAATCTCTGGAAGGAGCTGGAGCAGGTAAATGTCATTAACAACTCTGTATCACAGATTGTATCAAAGACTCAAAGTGTTCGAGAGATGTGCTGAAAGTCACTGCTTTTTGAAGATCGGAGACTTCACTGCCCCAAGTCCTCCCACAGTACAAGAAGCAAGAAGGTCTGGTCATGGAAGCACAGAAGGAAAAGCTAAACATCTAGGGCCATCATTTTCAGGATAATCCTTCCTCCTTCCATGAACTTGTGACAGATGCTATCCCAGCTTTGCATGACATACTTCAGTTGCCAGTATCTGGCAACATCCATATATAAAGAAGGGAGATTGAGATGGGCCATCAGGAAGGAATTCTTCCCAGAGAGGGTGGGGGGCACTGGACAGGTTGCCCAGAGAAGCTGTGGGTGCCCCATCCCTGGGAGTGTCCAAGGCCAGGCTGGATGAGGCTGGGAGCAACCTGGGCTAGTGGAGGGTGTCCCTGCCCGTGGCAGGGGGTGGGGCTGGGGGGGCTTTAAGGTCCCTTCCAACCCAAACCAGTCTGTGATTCCTCACAGTACTCCTGGGCACAGCAAGCTCTGGAGTGAATACACAGTACAGGCTATTGCCGAAAGGTTCAACCTAAAGGCTGCTCCAGTCACCATCCGCAATACACCGGGCACAAAGACAGGTTCCAAATGAGTCCCTTGCACCATGAAGCAGCAGCTACATTTAACCAGAGATACAGAACAGCACCTGGCTGAAAAACAAATGAAAAGGTGTAACTTGAGCAGAGAACATGCTTTATTGAGAGTAGATACAAGAATAGCACATTCTACCACATCATGGGAACAGGGTTTAGCTTCTGCACAAGAACGGCCTTCTTCCCTACTCCACAAGAGATCTACTTCGTTGGACAGTTTCAGGAGTATCTGTAGTTAGTTACAATACAGGAGCAAAGGGCATGAGACAGCAAAATTCAGTAATGCCCACAAGGTATACAACACGTACTGATGACCTTTTTTCTTTTTTGAAGGAGGCAGAGAAAGGCAGACAACCATCAGAAGAGCAATAGAGAACTTTTCCACGTTAGGATGGGTCAGTGGTTAACAGGAAACGGCTCCTACCTACCGGTACACTGCAAGTGCTTCATTCCAGACACCATTCAGTGAGGAAGCACTGGAAGGTTTAAATGAAATCGGCACTATGTGATGCTGCCATCGTCTACCCCAAGACTGTCTCCCCTTCTAGTCACACTGGAGCCATATAGGAAGCCTGTGGCATAAGGACAGTGGTTATACTGGAAAGCTATTGTACAAGTTTCTTCCGGTGGTGGTGATGGGAGAGAGGAAGTAAAAGGTTTCTGTTTTACCAAGACAAACAAGAGTGCACTGTCAGAGAAGCAAACCATCCACACAGCTAACTGGAGCTGTCAGCGATGCACAGAGCGTACACTGTAGCCAATCCAACAACTGACGATATTTGCATTGTGGAGTTTCTGTGGCTGTTTGGACAAGGCTAGCAAAAATCTGTCTAAATTTTTTATTTCTTCAATCTAGAGAAAAAAAAAAAAATTCTCTCCAATACAAAGAGACCTAGAGTTGAAGGAAGACTGCTCTGGGAAAAATATCGCCAGTGAAATATACTGAACAAGCGGTTTCTGTAAAGGAACTCACTAACTCCAAGAGATAAACCAGGAAAAACCAGTAACTTATCATCAAAGAGGTCTCTCCCACAGACGTGGTACTGTGGCAGCTCCTGGAGCACATACCAGGAGCAGCTCTACAACATCTCAGACCATGATGTTCTCACACACTCGGCCTTGCTCCTCGGGGTAGCGCTAACAATCACACCATTCAGCCACAAGATCCGCCAGCTTCCCGCTGTACAACGTTAACTATGTGAAGACCTGCTATAGTATATGGGAAACACCGCCAAGAGAGGTGGCGTGTTACCTTACTAAAACTATTCGATAGATGGAATGGAACAGCCCATCAGGCAGGACTAGTTAAAAATGCTGAAATCAGTGTAACTGCAGCTTGTTGGAAAACCAGACTTTCCCCAAACAAGCATTATCTGACCTTGTTCAAAAGCCACAGAAGTGATCGCTGTTACTCAGAACACAAGGAACCTGAAGGAAGAAACAACCAGATTATAGACACAACACAACCTCATCAGAGTAAGAACATGAGGGTAAGACCAGTGACTGGACAGGTACAGTACCAGATATCAGAACTCCTTGGGCCAGTGCTGCTAGGAGCTTCGTTTGGGTCCTATACAGATCCAATCCTTGCAACCTCATTGAGGCCGAAACATAAAGTTCCTCAGAACCAGCGTCTGCGGTGTGCACAAAAGATCTGGGCCAGAACAGTACCAAGGGGAACTGATCTTTTGAGGGGGTACTGTACCAGCCAATCACAACAGCAACAGATACAACAGAGATCCCTAGGGTACTTCCTACTGCTGGGGTTCACTGGCTTCAGGAGTGACAGTTAAGTTCCCTTGGGAGGGGTCCATTTCAAACAGCTGGGATCCATTATCTTGTTGCTGTTGGATCTTTTTGCCTCTTTGGCTATCCATTCATCAATCAGATCCTAAGGAGAAGAGCATTAAAGGGCAGGTTAAAACAAACGATCCATGATGGAGAATCATCCATGGTACACCACCACACATCTAAGCCCACAGATCTGAAGGCGACTGTCCACTAACTGCTTTGCCTGACAGAAAGAACAATTCCTCCACAGTGCCTTCCCAAAGCTCTTTCAGTCACGCTGATAAGGCTACTTTTAGCGACAAAGTGAAGTCTCAGGGAGGGGCAAACAAAAGAGAAGCAGTCACATTTGGGGATTTATAAATCACTTGTCTTAGTGGGTACAAACAGGGCTCATTCAGGATTCCATTAATTCCTTTCTAAGCCATCCACTTGCCCAATAAAGGGCAGGCACGATGAGGAGCACGATGGGAATGTCGGTCCATTGCTCCCCTAAAAAGCCGCTTACGATGAGCGACGTTGTTCTGTGCATCAGAAAAGGAAGGTCACTACAGCGTATTCCTACACTGAAGAACCAGGGTGGATGCTCACGTCGTGTTTTATCCGTTACTGCACTTGAAAATCCCCCACCAGAAGCAAGAGGCTGGAAAACCCAGCGCGATGCAAAGGAAATCCAGATTTCAGCAAGTTCCTATGAATCTAAACGCTAAATATGAGGAAACAAGAACGCAGCAACAGCCATCCCAACCCTTACCTGTCTTTTTAGGACCAGGTGTTTCCCCTTCCAGTACTTGAGCATCTGAAGCGCCTGCAACGTGCTGACGATGTCGACAGGGTTCACAGCAGTCTCCTGGCTGATTTCTGCAAAACGGTATCGGTTTACGTTACAAGAGAAACAAATTCCTCTGCGACAGCCTCTAACTGTTAGTTCTCAACTACGACTCCTGTGTAACTCCTTTTGAAGCGACAGACACAGAAGGCCTAAGGAGGACCACACAGTACGGCTGTTGCTGCCAGACCTGTACCCCGGTTACCCGTAGCGCTGCTACTCAATGTGCTTTTGCCTCTTTCACTCTTGAGGACAGCGACTGCAGATAGCTTGAGGACCCACCGGGTAAGGCTGCAAGCCACGCAGAGCTGTACAGAACAGCCCAGCTCACCCGAAAACTGAAAGCCAGCCCAGACACCACAATGGTTTAGTGACACTAATTCTAGGGTCCAAGTTAACAAGGTGTAATCCTCTGAAAGAAGACCTAGCTGCTTCTTCAGAACTACCTTGGTGTCTCTGCGAAACGCTGCATGCTCCTAGGTGCCACAAACATAAAAATGCTATTAAAAAGTCCAAATAGCATTTTTTCAAGGCATTTGAAAACCGCTCAGTGGAGCCATTTTTCTTTTTAAAATTAACATTCTAATCTACAGCCGGATAGAAGTTCTTTGCTGAATCGTTTTTAAAGAAAAGCAGCCAGTGCATACTTTCAGAACTCTGCAAGCTGGCTTATCGTTAACGGTGGCAGGACTGGAAAGGCGCCATACCCGATTATAGGAATATTCCACTGCGCTGCTCCACAAACACCCGTAGGAATGAGTCAGGCATGACCTGCCCCGTATTTGAGGAAAACGGGTGAGTGCGACGCACAGGTATGTTCCTGAACCAAAGCACCACAAGCTTATTTAGCTTGAAAACATACCTTTTATAGAGATTTCTTTTCCTTGGAAATTATGCAGGTAACGAAGCAGAACTTCCTTCCAGTAACTACGGTAGCTGATGAGACCTAAATCAGACAGAGGACGTTCCGGAGAGCCAACTTTTTCTTCTACTTTAGAAAGCAAATAGCCTGTAAAGGAAAGCAAACTTATTTATCCTTCCGGAACTACTCTCTCCTGGCTGTCACCCTCTTCATCACATGCAGAAATTGGCCATAACGAAAACTGCTCAACCACCACCACAGATACTTTGGGTTTCCTGGGGAAATTGCCACGTTGGACAGGATGTTTTGAGAATTTCTCCACTTACTGAAGTCAATGAGCATTTTGCCGTAACCTTGCCTCATATACTGAGGCATCGTCAGGATACAGGAAACATTGTAGTTGAGAAAAGAGTTTTTCTCCTAAAAACAAGGAGAGAGAAGATAGATGAACAGGTCCAGATCTGTACAAACAATGGGCATACCATAATCCCAACAGACTGAACAAGCCTGTGCAACTGATACAATACAAGGTGGAAGGAGCAACAGCAGAAAAACCTGCCTAACAACAAGTAACACGATCATCCTTCAGCTACCAACCTGGCTTAGTGTCCTTATTAGCCACTAAATTGGGTGTTGGGTGCACAGTTTTAAGCCTGGAATGGCTGGCCATGGAACTGTACCTGAGAAGGAGCCAGTAACACTCTCACTACTCTGTCACCTACCAGCAACAAGAAAGCGACATAACAGCAGCGTTAGAAACACATGGTGTATACTGAAATGTTCAGACAACGAGGCTCAGACGCGCTTATCCTCAGAGCAATGCAGACTCTTCGTTCGCGCGTTGTTTTTTCAGAAATTTAATCTGTTTGGACTCAAGTGATTCAGGGAATATAGTTTCCTGAGCTTTATCTGGGAGAATATTCTCCTACCTATAGGATTTCACTGAGTGAAATATCTAAACAGGCAGCTGCATGGCACAATATCACCACGTCCAGAAGGGTCATCGCTTCTTCTGTACTTAAGAACCGCCAGGAAACATATTTCACCAAGGTGCAGCAGAGGTTAAGCAAACAGATTGGGTGGGTTTTAGGTACGCAACGTATCTGAGCCAACAGTTGACAAAACTGGCTCCTGTCCTAAGCTTGGCCAGCGACGTCACTTGTGGGATCTCCTTAAGTCACCTGAGTTACATCTCAGCTTCTCCACCCCAGAGTTTTTATTCCTTCAGGTACTTTATTAAAAAACAAAACAACACCCAAACAACCCAACACGGTGACTAATGCCTGTTTTAACCTATTTTTCTCTACATTTATTTACATCTGGATGAGGCTTGGAGCAACTTGGTCTAGTGGAAGGTGTCCCGGCCCACAGGAGGGGGGTTGGAACTGGATGGTCTTTATGGCCCCTTCTAACCCAAACCATTCTGTGATTTTCTTTATCATTACTTTTGCCTCCATTTAAGACACCATTATGCTTCCGAGCAACAGCAGTTCATTAGAGATGATCTGGCCTTTGCCAGCAGTGAGAAAAGGTGCTACAGCAAAGCACCTGCAATCCCTGCAGCAAACAACTGCAAGCCAAGCAAAGAACAATCCATGCAGATCAGGCTTGAAACTTTAAAAGCAACAAATCCTGAGACTGCAAAAACTCAGAGGGAAGATTCAGTACTGATAATTGTTGTCCTAAATCTCATTCTAGTGAGGTGGTAACACATAAGCGTGTGTTTTCAACTAACCTTGGAGAAATACCCTATCAGGTGACAGCCAGTGTTGTCAGCTTCTGTCATGACATAGAAGAGGAAGGGTTCAACATCGTAGTACAGTGTTTTGTGGTCCAAGAAAAGTTTTGCCAGCAGACACAGGTTTTGACAGTAGATCTAGAAGCAAAAGGAGAATAGGATACACCCATCTGTTACAGTGGAACAACCCAAGAGCGGCCAAAAGCAGGCACACACGGGTAACGACAAGAAAATTCTGAATCATCTATGAAATGACGTCAAACAGAGCAGCTGGGCAAGGAAACAATTCCATTTGTGATGCTACTTGATATCGCAGTCATCAATTCCCACCCTTAGGAAGCTAAGCTTATCAATCTCTGAACACTCAAAACATCACTTCTGGAGTGAAGGGGAGCAGAGGGTTGGATCTCCGCTTGCTTGACTGCCTTGTACTAACCCCATGCCTCAAGGTTCTCTCTAGTAACGAGAAAAGCCACATCCTAACATCTGGCAGTGCCAAATTTAGCTTTTGAGTTTGTTTCTTTAAGGCCAGACACAGACAGAGACAAGACACAAGTCTGGGGCCACCACCTGGCTCTGAATCTGCAGTTGCAGATCCAGGTTTTGCCCTCCAGGTCAGGGTTCAGCAACACCAGGCTGCTTCCCACTCCAACCCCAATCTGACTGACCGCTCACAGAAGGGAGACGGGCAATCCGCGGCCAAGCACAGAAATCTCCCCAACAACTTTCAGAAAGGGATCTAGACACACATCGCCACGCATGGTGAGAGACAACAGATGGAACTGCCGGAGCACAACGGGGCTGAGGAACAGCCACAGAGAAAACGCAGACAGAACTACGGCCAGAACAGGCAGATCAGACTCTGGTAGCCTTTCTGCAGTTAGAGGGAGAAAGGGCCATTTGCATCCTGTCTCTCCTCAGGAAAAGCAAACATGTCTGGCACGTTTGAAAGAGACTCCACACTCCAAAGCAGCCTAACGATCACAGTTAGTTACCTTGTTCTTTTTCCCATCCACTTCAAACACGGAAATGGAGCCTTTGCGGTAGATTTCGTCACCCGGTGGATGTTTCCAAACACATTTTGCCTGTGACAGGAAAACAAAGTTAGAGTGACCCTACTGTTTTACAAGCGGAGAAGGTTAGAACAGCTACTGGAAATACCAGGAAACATGCAGTCTTCTCACCTCCTAAAGCAACCAACCGAGGTAGCAACACTCTTGTTTTAAAACAACGTTTACATGCTGACATCAGATTTAAAGTTCACGGAATCAGCTCTGCTCTAGCCCTTACCATGTGTCTGCGCAGTATTGTCTGGCTCTTCATATACTTGAGACAGAACTCGCACATGTAGAGACGTCCCAGACGAGCATACTCCTCTGGGTAGGGAGAATGATACCAGGTATCCAGCTCATAACGACCAAAAGCGATTGTTTTAATCATATTGCTGCCTTCTGTGATCTGGCCCTGGAGTCGCAACTTTTCCTATGAATGAAAAAATGATTATTAAAAAAAAAAATAAAAGTAGGTAGAGGAAGAGGGCCCTAGTTATTTCCCTCAGTCTTCCAAATTCATCTTTCAGTGTGACCATGTTTAATGACCCCTCCCCCAGACCTCTCCTCAATCAAACTGTACTGCCCTGTCCACAAGCAGTACAGTTACTGGCTGTTCCTTCCATTGGGAATTGTCCTGTGAACCAGCACGCAGCAGCACGCTAACACTAGGATCATTCTCTTTCCTGTCATGAAAGCCATGTAGGACCCTTGCCACTTCATGCTCCTTCCCTAATCTGCAGGGAGAGGATACAGCTATCGCTGCGCCTCAGATGCAGTTGCCACTGGTGACCATCCAAGCACCATTCTGCTCATCTCTGGAGATGGAAGGTGGCTTTGGAAAGCACCAACAGACGTGTTGTGGCTTAGCCCCAGCCAATAACTAAGCACTGCACAGCCGCTCACTCACCTCCTGCTTCCCCCAGTGGGATGAGGGAGAGGACTGGGACAAGGGCAGTATAAGAAACTGAAGAAGCCCTTAATTTAATATAAACACTGCTTGACTGCCACTAAACACATCAGTGTGTTATCAACATGCTTCTCAGCATAAATTCAAACCAGGCTCGCACTAAAAACAGTGTTATCAACATTCTTCTCAACACAAAACCAAAACACAGCCTCACACAGGCTCCTGTGAAAAAAATAACTGTCCCGGCCAAAACCAGCACCAGAAGCCTCAGCAATACGAGGGTGTGAGCTCCCTTCCAGTCACCAGCTACTGTCACGACGACTTCTGTCTTTTTGTCATCACTCCTAGGCCATTCTTTCAGCAAGGGCAGCTGTCCATTCTCACTAAAAACACCCATTACACAGGACTGTTACTAATTACTCCTCCTGCAGGCACTGCAGCGTTCCTGACTGCAAACGCTTAGCTCCAGCTGTACTCTCAGCAAACCCTCTGAATAACCGGCACTCTAACATTATCCCCAGCGTAACCTCGCTGACTTGGCTGGGCCCTAGCTGCTTTTCTTCCCGGTTCTGACTATCTGCACAGCAGGCATTCATGTTTCTAACAAAGACATCTGCTAGGAGATATAACATGAGTTAGAAGTCTCACCAGGTCTTCAGATGCCCGTGCTTGCGCTCTTCGGAAAAGCTCGAGGTCATACTCACTCGTCAGGTTTTCAAGCAGAGGTTCCCTGGTGTTGCCGTACGTTTGTCTGTGCTCCTACAGTAAAAGAAGAGGGTTTGCTGCCATGCTGTTACTAGGCTGTCAGATCTTGCAGCTTTTCTAGCTGAGAACATTGCAGGATGACTGAGAAAACCAAACTCCTGCGTAGTGGTCTCACTCCAGACAGGAGAGAATGAATGAAGCTATTGCTTTTACCATGTATTTTTCTTTTTGCTCCTTGCTTAGCCCCGAGTTCCTCTTCTTCCTGAGCTCAGCTACTTTCTCTTTGTATCGCAGCTGTCTCTCTGTCGGTGCCTGAAAGAAACCAGAGGTGGAAACCTTCCCTAGGCCTCACCCACTAATTCTCTTCACCTTCCCACCCTAAAGGACCTCTGTCCTGGCTGTTGTTTCATGAGGTTTGTTGCCTCTGAACCAAATCCTGTGCTAATAAGAGGGCGTTGCAGGTACAGCACAGGTATGTAAAATAGGAAATGCTTCTTCCTACCACAGCTTGCCTCTGCCAGTGCACCTCAGTGCCACGAGACAGGGCGCACTCCTTATGCGCTGCTAATCGTGGGGAAAAGCTCAGAGCTGACTCATTAATTCATCTTGACTCAAGTCCAAGACCTGGGAACTGAAAAACGTAATTCCCCTGGTTTTATTCTTTTCTATTTAGTCAGAGTAAAATTGTAGTTTACAGTTCTGCAGGAATTCTCTTGTCCTACACATCAAAGCAGGCAGGAAAGATCATCCTGAGAACAGCTCCAGCCTCCTTTGTATTCCTGGCCAGTGCCACCTCTCTGCTCTCACTAGCTGCTCCGGTCTCTCGTTTAAGGGATACAATGAATTGCTCGCGCTGGAACAAATTGGAGGTGACAAATGGGGAGCGTCAGGACTCAGCACAATCGCTAATCCGAGCAGCGGAGAGGGGAGATCAAGTTAGAATCGTCGTTGCTGACAACCAGCTGAGGTTTGTACACTCCTAACGAAGCAGCCACTCCATTACGTGCAGACTGCCTACCTGGTGTCTGGTGGCGTGCCTGTTGTTGTCATCCTGCCGATGGGCCAGCATTCGCTCCTCAATCTGCTTATCCCGGCTCTGCGCTCGCACCTGGAAGCCAAAACTCATCTGTCAATGCTACAGCAAACTACTCTCAAAGCCTTAACCCTTTCCATTTCTCCTTTAGGTGAACTTTACAGCTGCTTTGATACACAAACGCTGTTGTCTCACAGCTAAAGACAAAGTTGAAATACGTTAACTCTGTTTGCTGTTCACAAATGACAGCTCTTGGCATTTTGTTTCAAAAAATACGTAAGGAAAACAGAAGACTCGTCTACCTTGCACTCATCTGCTGAGAGGTTATGGTATAGCGGGCATCCCGATATGGAGAAGTGTCGCTCATGTTTTCCAGTTAGGTGTCCTGCAAAGGACCAGGGGGAAAAAAAACAAAACAACTTTCACCATATGATCATGAAGAAGTTAAAAAAGCAGCCCAAATGGACAGATACCTCATACGAGCTTCTCAAGGAGCATGCTCAGTCTATTCCTGGTGTAATATAAAGAGCACACTTCATGGTTCCTACACAAGGTGCAGGAACAAAGAAGGACAACCTTTTCCGTGCTAACTCAAAAACTGCATGCCATGCAGGCAGCCGGGTACACTAGAAGTCTGCAATCAATTGTTTCTGCAAACCTGCTTCTGACAGAGACCAGACTCTGCATTTTCCTCCCACACCTGTGCTCACACTCCTAACTTGTTCTTTACCCTATCATCCCCCAAAAACACCTCCAGGAAGAATACACCTGCAGATATGCTCGATACCCCTTCTCTGTACCCACTTCTGATCCTAATTAAGTGCATATTGTTAGGATGCATAACTCAACTGAACGGGCCTTTGAGTATCACAGCAGGAAGGCAAAAAACAAGAGATTAATCCTGGAGCTGAAATTACCTAAAGAGTTACAACCAGGAGTGGGACATTTCATGTTGAAATTGTAGCTTTCATGGAAGCGGCGGCGCTTAGGGCGGTGAGACAGGTCACTTCCAGAATCCTTCATGGACATGTCCTTGGCAATGCTCTCATCATGGGATACATTTGGACTGGAGATATCAATATCAGACTCTGAGGAAGGGGCATTCCCGGTGGGGGTACGAGGTGGAGACTCATCGTGATCCGCTGCATTTTTAGTGTCTGAATAAGGATCAAGATGTTACAAATTTGCCTGAAAGAAAGCTTTCAAAAAAATATGTAAAGCAACTCCGGACAGCTGTCTCAAACTCTCTATCTCCAGGATATTACACCGTGCCCTCAGAGAACGGAGTCACACACTCTTCCCAACAGCGTTTTGCAAACTTTCAACACCTCACGTACCTCTGTCAGAAAAGTCAACCACTTGCTCAGTCTCCGACCCAGAGGAGCGAGTCTGCCGGAGCGGGTATTTCTTTGGAGTCACAGGAGCAGGCTGCTGCTGGCTGCGGGTTACCCTCCTCGTAGAATAGACAGGCTCTTCTGCTCCAAACGATGGCGGATTACGAACTGGACTGGAATCTAATTCCATAGAAACACCATAATTACACCCACAGTAACCACGGTAAGCCAGGCTTGCCTCACACGTGCTCTGAAGTCTGTAATAGCCACATCTGAGAGCTGGGTATCACCACAGAGTTCTGTCCTACCGCTCACCACTGTGTGTCATCAAAGACACGCTCTGTTCTTCCCACCTTAAATCCTTTGATGCTTTTACCGACACTGACAAATCTGGAATTAGATCAGCTTTCTCTGGACTTAATTACAAACCAGCTCACACTTGGAAAGCTAAAGAACCGTTAGTTTAGATAAGAACTACCAGTGTTTAGATATCCCTTGGGAATAGCAAGGCTGCCTCTGGTGTGGAGCTGTATTTGGGACCCTGCGTGTGGTTTTGTGATCCTATGCTGCTCATAGGGACTACAGAACGATTGTTCTGCATGAAAATAATGCGTACGTAACCTAGGAATATCATAGGCATCCCACACACCCCCAGAACACCTTTCCTCTTCTTTTTAAGACCTAATTACCAGATGATTGTGCACGTGTATTCCTTATCTGCAATGAAATTTGTTGCAAAACAGGTTCTTTTGTCACAGCGTATACATGGAGCAATGGGAAGAAGTTATTATCTGCTGTCCTCTCCACCCCCTGATGCCAGCTGATTAACTAACAACCAAGAAATGACTACACTAACACTAAAAAAATGAGGAGGTGGACACATACAACGTTTCCTCTCACAATCTGGCTGCCAAAGCAGAAGCATACAAAATAGCTGGCAACACGTCGATTACATTTACTGCAGAGTAGGGTCAGCATCAGCAAGTCATGAAAATACATCTTCCCTTGCAGCACAGGAAACCCCAAACAAACAAAGCAAGCAAACAAAACCAGCTTTCACCCCCAAACACTCTCACTCTAACTTGGCTCTGGTACCAATGTAACTCACTAGATAGATAGCAAATTTGTAGAGTTCTTGGAAAAATTAGGCAAAGCTGGCAGCAGAATCATGGTGTTCGGTTCCCAATTCCGTTAACAAGTAGACACCTTTACTTTGAACAGAGCATACTCGAGTTTTGACTACCATCAACACTGTAATCTTTAGATTATGGTCCCTCATTCATGCAGTATGCACTTATAAAGACTGCTTTGTGCTGTGGTACGTTAACAGCCCATGAAAAAAGCTGTATGTTTTTATTTAGGTATAAACTCCACGTATTTAAGTTCTACAGGTCAGAACTTAAATTGAGTACTCAGTTCATTGAGCCTCTTGTGGCTTAAGGGGCTGCTTTTCTTCACCTCATTTAAGAAACTAAAGCATTTACCTTGAGAGCTTTGACTGAGTCTGGCTGAGGAACGGGTCACGCGGGCAGATCGTCGTGACGTGCCATCACTTTCCGAGCTGTCTGTATGCTCAGGATCAGTAGAGAAATCAGAGTCTTCTGTTCCATCTGAGCTACTGCCCGCATTCCTCTGCAACACCACAGACCCAGACATTAGCACCGGAGCATTTAAACTTGTATGTTGTATTTATACTGCTAAATTAAAAAAAAAAACACTCCGGAAAAATATTTCAGTTTAATAAACATGCAGTGTCAGACAGTGCCTTCAGTAAAAAAGTTTCTGCAAACTGATCTGCTAAGAAAAATCACAGTAGCACCTGATTTTGTTTAAAGCAAAAGGTAAATGAAAGTTCAAGGCTGGAAGGATATAGAACCACAGAATGGTTTGGGTTGGAAGGGACCTTAAACATCATCTAGTTCCAACCCCCCTGCCACGGGCAGGGACACCCTCCACTAGCCCAGGGTGCTCCCAGCCTCATCCAGCCTGGCCTTGGACACTGCCAGGGATGGGGCATCCACAGCTTCTCTGGGCCACCTGTCCCAGTGCTCCCCACCCTCTGCGGGAAGAATTTCTTCCCCATATCTGAACCTCCCCGCTTTCAATTTAAACCCGTTACCCCTTGTCCTATCACTGTGCTCTGAGCTGACCATCCTCAGTTCACCCTGCCAAACCAACAGTGCTCCCGTACCATCTGCCTCTTTAACACAGCAGAGGCTGCCCCGCAGAGCACAGGGCACCCCGGCGTCGAAAACAGATGGGCTCCAGCAACGGCCAAACCGACTCTTCACCACTCGGAAGCTCAGGGCGGTGTCAGGGCTCCCGCGGAAGCATGGCACTCAGGGAAGAGGCTGGGCCGAGAGAGGCTGCGAATGCAGCTGTATGCACCTTGTCCTGGACCCTGCAGCAGGCGGCGGACGGGGCGGCTCTCTGAGGGAAGCAGGCCTCAGGAGCTGGCGGGCAGCCACCAGGCCTCCAAAGATCGCCCGGCAGCCCTAACCGGACAGCCAAGGCGTGGGGGCACCCATACGTCAGGTCAGGTCAGGGCGGGCGGACGCGCGGAGCGCGGGCGGAGATACCCCCAAGGCGGCCGGCAGCCCTAAGGGGAGGGCAAGGAGGCCGAGGCCAGTACTGGCGCCCGCCTGAGGAGAAGGGCGGGGGCGGCTGTTTGGGCCCCGCGCACACGGTGGCGGGAGCGCGGCCGCCGCGCCGCTTTGTTTTGCGCCCAGCGGAGACTCGCCGTTCCCCACCAATCACAACGCGCGCGGGCGGGGCCGAAAAGGTGAACCCGCCAATGACAGCTTGGACGGCAAAAAGGTGTGACCGCCGGGCGTGACTGACGGCAGCCGCCAGCCTATCAGCGCAAGCCTCGCTCCCACAGAAACACCAACCGGGGGGGGCGGAGTGGGATGGGGGAAGGGAGAGAGGGAGAAACAAGGCACGCGCGGGGAGGTGACCGTTGAGGGCGTAGATGGGCAGCGGCGGAAGCCAGTCAGCGGCCAGCCCGGCAGGGCAGTCCGACCACTACGCGACCAGCTCTCCAACGACCTGCCCAATCGGAAAAGCCAAGAGGCGGATCGCGCAGCAGGCGCGCGGGGGGGGAACGGTAACCGTCGAGGGCAATGACTGACAAACCCAAGAGCCAATCAGCGCCCAGTGTGCCCGTGCGGGAGCCACTCAGGGAGCGAGCGGGGCAGGCTCAGGGGGGGCTGAAGGCCGCTATTTTCCCCTCAGCTTTGTGCCCGTGAGAGGTGGCGGAGGGGGCGCAGAAACGGGGAAAGCTGCGCTCCGAGCTCGCCAGTCCCCCCCGCCGGGTGTCTCCGCAGTTCCCCGGCCACACTCACCTTCCTGCGCGGCATCCTCGGAGGGGGCGGGGGCAACGAGGTTGGCTGGTCCCCGGCGCCCCCGCCCCGCGAAGCGGCAGTCGCCGCCGTGTTAGCACTGGCGGGCTCCGTGGTGACAGCCGTGTCTCCCGTCCTGCGGCACGTCTGCTCCGGCGGCGCCAGCCCGCTCCCGCCACCGCCAGTCCCTGTTCCCTGCTCGGTCCCTCACGCTTCCGCCGGGACACGGTCCACACCCCCCAGTCACGTGATCCCGAGCCAGCCTCACGCCAGCGGGGGCTGCCATCTTGGATTAGGACAGGTATCCCAACAGCACCGCTGGCAGTGAAGCTATCCGCGGCCATCTTGGGTTTGGGCTGAGGGCTCTTGGCGGCGCCCGGCGCGGCGGCCATCTTGGCTCCGGGTGTGAAGTCAGCGGGCTCGCGGGGACTGAAGCGGGTGTTGTCCCCAGGGAGCCATGTTGGGTTCGGGCATCCCGAGCCCTCCCGCTGGGACCATCTTGGGGCCGGGCAGAAGCGCGTCGCTGGGTCCATGGAGTGATTGGGTGGAGGAAGGCGGTGAGTCCCTATTGCTCTTGAGGCGGAGAGCGCCGCGCCTTTGGCTGCCGGCCTCCCTCCTGCTGAGGGGGGTGCCGCCGCCTGCCCTGCGTGCGGCCTGCTAGAGGGAGAGGCCTTCTCCGGGCCTTTCCGCGCTGGGCTGGCCCGGGGCGGGCCGTCGCAGCGGCCTAGCGGGCCTGGGCGGGCCTGGCAGGGCTGTGCGGCTTTGGGCTGTCACTCGGGAGGGCTGTTAGGGTTAATTAGTCTTTACGCTCTCAAAGTATCGTCGGGGGGTGGATTTTTTTGGTGAAGCATTGCCTGTGTAGTTCTCCCACGGACAAATTGCTGCTGGTCGTGCTTCTGCCCAGAGTTGCTGAGGCACCTTGTGGTTCCTTGAGGCGGCTCTTGCTAACTCGGGCCTGTGGCTGGCCTGGAGCAGCGGGTTCACCCTCGTGTGGTGCTCTGCGCAGGGCAGGCACTGCAGGAGCTGTTTCCCTGGCTGTAATGAGGCAGATAGCTGGTTAAACATGGTACCTCAATAACGTTAATGTGATACAACACTGGCTGTGAGCTGCAGAATATTGCCCGATGTAAAGACCTGGGGAAAAAGAAGGGTCACACACATGATTTCTTTACAGCTACAGTTATCTCTAGGGATTATGAAATTCTCAGGGCCTAATCCTATAATCCTCATGAGTGCATGTCATCCTTAGTCATGCAAGTAATACCATTTCTCTCATTCCAAATTGTTATTGCTTCTAGGTGTATCCAGTCTTCCTGTGAAACATTGAAAAGCAAACCTGAAGAAGTCAAGATGAAATACCTCTGCTTTTGCCCAAGCAGAGAGGAATGGGAAGCAGTATGTGTGGTATGTGAAGTGGGAGCATAGGTGTTGGTTGCAAATAAGCGTCCGTTTGATCTCAGAGTCGTACACGTTAAGCCCAGGAAAACTGTGGGTGCATGAACAACTCATTAGTACGGCTGGTTAGTAAGTGAACCAATTTGCAGACCTCCTGAAAGGTGGTTGCAGGAGGAAACAGTGCTGCACAAATGCATGAGTTCTTCCTACGTTATAAGAAAAAGAAAAGTCTTCCTGGAATTTAACAGAATTTTAAATTGCACTTGAGCCAAAATCTAGTGACAGGCCAATGAACATCATGCTCTCAAGTTATTAGGCTGACTTGAAATGTTTAAGATAAATTTGGGATGAGCTAAAGCATCACTTCAGAGGGCAAGAGGAAGGGGAACAAAGAGAAGTAGTGCACTATTTAATGGAAACAAAAGGGAGGAGTGAGTCTGAACACTTTGTGGTTGCACGTGTCCTGTGTATTTTCTATGAGACAAAGCTCAGGCCTCACGGATGTGAGTGTGTCTGAAGGGCTCTGGTGGAAATATGGGCAGTTGGAGCAATAAAAGGATTTCAGAGAGCTTATAGATGGCAACTTTATCTTTTTTTCTTGCATTAAACAGAATCTGCCTACAGTAGAAAAATGCCAGTTAGCTTCAAGACTGGTTCTACCAACATATTTGGACCTCGAAAATACCCAAATTCAATTGCAGATTTGCTTGGATGAAAAAAGACTAAAGGATACAATGACCATGTGAAAAGCTGCACGTTAGCACATCCCATTGAAATGGTTGCCTGCTGATGACAGCTAAAGGATTCCTCTTTCCAAAACTCTGAGCTGTAGTGCTTAGTTGTATCAGAGAGGCAAAATCTTGATTAGAGCTTCTAGGTGTTAGTGAAACTGATGCCTGAAACAGGCTGGTGGTGTGAGTGCGTGTTAGCAGGATGTTACTGGAAAAGCAAAGCCAACAGGGGTGGGTGGTGTTTACTAACTTTCCTAGAGATGGCAGTACTTGAACAGAAGCCAGGAATCCGGTTCCCCATTGCTGTCTTATCGTCTCCCGGTAATTAAAATGGGAATGCAAACTGTAAGTCCTCTGTGCAGTTTGAACACCGAAGCGACCGAAGTCTGAGAGTATCCGGTGCGTGTGGAGGACGGGGGCAGCGAGAAGGGCAAACCGCCTGACTTTTGCTGAGCTGTCTCATGCTCTCAGAAGAGCAACAATCTGATGGTACAACCACAGCGAGAACTTTTCTGGACGTGTGTATCAACCAATAGAACAGGCTGCAAGGGTTTAACTTACTGCTGCTGCGCTTCCGTTCAAACTCCAGCCCCGACTTGGGAAGCTTATGGCAGAAATAAATACCTATTGTTCATTAATTTGCACGTGAAGGATGTGTCCGGCCCTCGGCAGTGTGCCGGTGGTGGGTACTGAGGAAGCTCTGGCCCTGGCATTTGTTGGAGCTGAAACTGCGGGTCTGTTGGAGAGGAAAAACACGTGGGAGGAGAGGCTGGCATGTGCTGGCAGGTGCCTTCCATGTGGGCATCGCCACTAGGTGTCAGCTCATGGAGGCACTGGGCACCCTGAGCAGGCTACGAAGGCTGAGAATCCTGGGGAGGAGAGGGAACGATTTCTTCAGGGTGCAGAACTGGTGTAGCTTCTGCTTCCAAGGGTCTTCAGGGGGGTTCAGCTCTGTTTAGTAAGGTTCTTGAGACAGACTTGCTGTCTCTTCACTGCATGAGAATTTTCCAGGTAGGAAATACTAATTTCCTGATGCTACAGCAGAAGAAAGTTCAGCAGGTGTTGGATGACTTGAAATTTCATGATAGATTGCACAAAAGTGATTTTTGGCTTTTAAATCCTGGGTTATTAACTGTATGTAGGTGCCAGATTGTCACTGATGGAGTTGGCTTCCTGGAATCTCCTGGCCCTGAAGATCTAGTGGAAGATGCCCCTGCCCATGGCAGGGGGGTGGAACTAGATAATCCTTAAGGTCCCGTCCAACCCAAACCATGCTGTGATTCTGTGGTCTCGCTCAATCTGTTGATACCTCTCCAGGCCTTCAGCCTCACTAAAACTCTTTGGAATTTAGGCTTAAGTACATTCACTGTTGTATTAAAAAATTATAATAATAATAATCACAATGAAAAGGGAATTTTCACCCAAACCAATTTCCATAAACAGGTACAGGCATCAATAGGTGGAAATTAGGTTTAAAACTCTCATCTCCTGCCTGGGTTCCCACTTGCTCTGGAGACATGGCATTGAGTGAGCTGCCTGCAGGATCTTAATATAGCATCACTTATAGTGGGGATAACAGAAAGTAGCCTTGGTTACGTAGGAATTGGTCTGAAGCAGAAGAAATGCTTGTAGAGTACTTCAGGTTTTTGAGTTGCCCAGTGCTTTATAGGTGTTGAAGCATTCACTTGAACTGCTTTGTGTGTTAGTTGCTGTGATGCTTCCTGCAGGGCTACTTTACCTGCTTAAGTGGATTTTAAGGCAAGAGAGAGAAACGCTGTATAATGAAAATACGCTGTAAAAATACCTGAAGTGCTATACTTGAATCAATCTTACTTGCTTTTAGGTATCATCTCAGTCCAGCTCGGGGGGCTGGAGTTACAGACAGACTAGGATAATGATGAAGTGCTGCAAAAATCCAGCGCGTTGTCACAGAGATATGAAGATCCAGGACAGCTGCTGCTTTTACCTTCATGTTTTCAGAAGGTGAGTAGAGGAGGCTTCCCTCTGGTTTGGGTTCCAGCTTAACATTTTAAAATGTCTGGGTTTTAGGTAAGTCTGGGCAGTAAGAGCAGCATCAGGGAAGCCAAGCGTGTAAAGCTCGAAGAATTCCTGATCCAATCTGATGTGTCTTAAAGACCCACCTGGGAGTGGGTTGCTGTCTCTCCCAAAGGCACTTTATCTATAGAGTACCTGAGGGCTAGCTGTTTGCTGGCTGTAGTTTTTGGTCAGGGCCTGAGCAACCCCATCTCTGCCTGGCTCTGAGCAGGGGTTGGAGCCTAAATTATTGTGTCACTAGTTGAGAAGCTTGAACTTAGTTCTTAACAAAGTACAGCGAGTGACATGCAGCCAGGTTCAATGTGTTTGCAAATGGCAGACAGTGCACGGCACAGAATTTATGTGCTGTGGAACCTGGGGTAGCAACGAGCTTGGCCCTGTGTATCTTTGAGTCTTGCCTCTTCAGTAGTGAACAGAAGTCCAGCTCTGCAGCAGGCCTCGGTACATCTCAGAAACAAACCCAACAGCGGTAGCTCTGTATAGTTCAGACAAGCCTAGTGATGAAGTAGTCTAGGCTGTGGGATTTATTTGCAGATTGGCATTGTATTTTTTTACTTTCACATTAAAAAAACCCAATGCATCAGCAGTTGCACATCAGGAGAACTCCATTTTGTGAGGATGTGTTTGCAGACAGTTCAGCAAACAGCTGGGGTGGGAGCATGTATGTTTGTTTTTTAAAGCCTGAAGCTGGTTTAGATCTGACTGGATACTGGCCTGTAGTATAGATAGTCGGAGAAACCCCTGTACAGAGAACCGTGGCCTTGTACCGTGCGTTGAGCTGAGGGTCTCGCAGAACTCAACTAGCTGTAGATGGATAGGGGTGTTGCAGCAAACTTGAACAGAATCCATGCATTTGCTCTTTCCCTGGGGCTCTGGCATGCAGACATCTGAGTGGAGCCTGTGTTTTCTGGCATCGGGAGCAAGGTCAATCCAGTTTGGCCTACGTCTCTCTCTTTTTTTTTTTTTTTAATGGAAAAAAGATCTAGTCTGAGTTTTGCTGAAAGCAGAAGTTTGTCACTTAGTTACAGCTGAATATAGCCACACTTCCTGGTTCCCTCCCTTCCCTGGGTCTCATAGTATAATCTGATTATTAAATAGTGGCAATAAAAATACATTTTGCCCTGGTAGGACTAAAGCCTATTGATAGCTGGATATTTTTATGCCATCCTTGTCCTGTTCTGGCCAAAATGGGTTACTTTTTTTTGGATTCTCTTGTCTGCTTTTAGATTTGTGATCTGCTCCTTTAATACATTCCTTCCAGTCTAGGCAGTGCTCTCCAACTGCCTGGCACCAATGTTAATGCTTTGCTTTCTAATCAATCAAGCCCACTGCATGCTTCCTTAAAGGAAAACTCTGCTCATGTTGTTCAGCCCAATGACACAGACTTTCACAGGTGTAAGGAACATTTGTCACCAAAAATGACACTGGAGCGGGAAGTAAAGGCGAAACTTTATCCTGTTTGGCATTTCTGAGCCTATCCTGTGGGCAGTTCTCTTTCACAAAACCGACTGTGGTACTGTGGGCAACTAGCCACAGACTTTGTAGCTCAGTTTCCAGCTGACATGAGTGTCTTGACTGTAATAACTTTGGGGATGTTAAGAACAGGTTATATGCGAGTGTATTAGGTGCAGAATTCATCTTTGCTTGCTCCACTAATTAGAGTGGTCACAGATTCGCAGTGTTTGGGGTTGGAAGGGACCTCTAGCGATCATCCAGTCCAACCCCCTGCCATAGCAGGATCCCCCAGAGCAGATCCCACAGGAACAAGTCCAGGGGCCTTGGAAAGGCTCCAGGGAAGGAGACTCCCCCCTCTCTGGGCAGCCTGTCCCAGGGCTCTGTCACCCTCACAGGGCAGAAGGGTTTCCTCATGTTCAGGCTGAACCTTCTGTTTCCCAGTTGATGGCCATCGCCCCCAGTCCTGTCACTGGACACCCCTGAGCAGAGCCTGGCCCCCTCCCCCTGACACCCCCCTTTAGCTATTGATCAGCATTGATCAGATCCCCTCAGCCTCCTCTTCTCCAGCTGGACAGCCCCAGCTCTCCCAGCCTTCCCTCACATGGAAGGGGCTCCAGGCCCTTCCCCATCTCAGTGACCCTGTGCTGGGGCCTCTCCAGCAGCTCCTTGTCCTCCTGGAGCTGAGGAGCCCAGACCTGGACACAGCACTCCAGGGGAGGCTGCACCAGTGCAGAGTAGAGGGGGAGGAGAACTTCCATGGTTGCTAATCACCATGTCCTGTGCCTCAAGTAGTTGCCTGCCGTAGTGGAGGGATAATTTAGGATATGCCTACTGTTTAGATCCAGCACGAAAATAGGAAGCAGATAACAGAGAAACCAGATGTCACCCCAAACTAAAGGGTGGAGTATGCTTGGAGGCTCAGCCAAAGGCCAAGAAATCAAGCTGCCTTAAGACAAAGGAGTGGGAGAGGACTGGGGTAACACCAGGTGGAAGTAAGAACCAGAGCTGGGCAAAATGCTTTTGAGAACATGGGCTACTCCCAGTTTGGTACCACCATTGCTGGGATGGTCTGATTGACTCCCATAGCAAATACACATCCATTTAGCTTCTCCTCTGTTTAGGCAGGGTTATCCTTCCCTGGGAGACTGAAACCGAAGGTGTGAAAGAAACAGCAAATTGAATGGAAATTGCTGCCGCAGACTGGATGGAGAATGGGAGGATGTATCTGGAGGAAGCAGGTGACAAGATGGGGGCAGTAGCTTTCACACCCATTTGTATTCCGTGATACACTCGCTGTCCTTTATACCTCTCATTAGAAAACACCATGTTGTCTGGCTTGGAGGAATCTGTCAGATAAGTAAAGGTGGGGGTGAGCGATGCTAGTGCTTTCTGGGGGCTCATGTCCGGTTAGAAGTACGCTGCTGCAAAATGGCTGTTCCTCAGATGAGGTTTATGTGCCAGCTGGAACTGCTGATTTCCTTTGAAACTCCTGTTTTTGTAATTATTTGTGGCAAAAAAAAAAAACCAGTTTCTTCCCATCTGAGCTTCTGGCTCGCTGAGCGTTGAGGTGAGCCAAGTAGGTTATTTTCTTCAGCGTCTGCATTTTTTCCTAATTACATTGTGCCAGTTGTTACCGCACAGTTTTATTTACCTGTCCTTCCAAATTCCTAGGTTCCATGGTCTGGAAATGTTCAGCAGCGCTTCTTGGGGAGCTTGCCCTGGGGCAGCCTTGTATCTATGAGGGAACAGTGTTGGTGTGCCAGCTGCAGCCCTGTGTGTAAACCTTTTTTGTTTCTAGGTCACGTTTCTAACACTTTCTCGTCTAATTCGGTTTCAGGAAGTAGAAGGGTAGTGCTGTGTGACTGAGCTGCCGTGCTTGGCCAGACTGTAGCTGGTGGGTGAACTTAAGCTCTGATTGCTGACGCTCTTCTGTGCAAGCTGAGGAACCATGGGTTTGCCTATCCTAAAAGCAGAAAGCGTCCTTGAACACACATCCTCCAAAGCAAGCTGTCGTTCCTTAGCAGTGAGCGTTTTACATCGAATGCAGCCCATGTTATCCTGGGAAATCTTAAATCTCTGATGCTGGTTAACTCCTGAATCCATGTGGGTGGGCATGAGGGGAGAAACGAGATCACCTTAAGAGGTAGGTGGGATCTACCAGCATAGATCACAAGTCCTGGTGTCTCCTGGGTGTGGGGTGTCCTGCTGCAGACAACCTTTGTGTGTCACTTGGAACTGTCAAATGCCAGCTCCTGCACAGATGCACGGCCTGGCACAAAGCAGCGGGTTGCTCTGAATGCTGTCAGCACTGACAGCACTATAAAAGATTGGAAATCGCGTACCCAAAGTTCTGGAAGAGTGTGATGAAAAGATCCCAAAGCATGTAACAACCTTTATCCCTGCTGTGTCTGTTTTCCAGCAGGAGAAGCTGCAGGGTCACGGCAGTGAGATGATCAGGTGGCTCTCGTAGTGGGTAGAAGGAACTGGAGCAGCAGCGGAGGACGTTGTGGCAGCAGGTATGAGACACGCTTTATTACAGCTGTAGTTCTGAGTCCTTTGCCTGTTCCGAATTGATTTGTCGCTACTTGACTGACTTGCTCTCCTTGCATTTGTTTACATGCTCTATCATGAGTGCAGGACATCAGTGATTACTCTTAAGTGCACTCTTTCTTTCTGGTGTATTGATGATTCATACTATGAGGAGAGACTTCCTGCCTCTCCATGACTTAGTGAAATGATCTATTTCATAACGTCTCCTTACTCTTAGCAGGGCTTGTGCTCTGTTCCCAAAACTCCCACTGTTTTCACTGCGAGCATGACCAGACTGTGAAATAGCTTGGCTGGTCTGCTGAATAATCTGTTAGTCTCTTTTAATAAACTGCAGTTTTATTTATCTTGCTGCTCTTTAGAGCTTTTCATCTCAAAACATTTGAGTGCAGAAACTGTCCACTAGTGAAACGCAGCCATCTCTCTTGGGGAGAGAGTGGGAGGCAGACAGGCAGGCATTTTACTCCACAGTTTAGAGTGAGAGGAATTTTGTTCAAGGACAATGAGGGAAAGCTTAGCTTGTATGCTGAATGACCCTTTGATCTTCCACGTTCATGCTTAGCTGATCAGGACTTTAAATCTAAGCTCTGTCTCCCTCCTACCCACAGCAAACAGCCAGAAATATAATCTCATTTAGGACTGGAGCGCTGGACCAGAATGACAGGACTGCAGTGGCAACTGTTCAGCCTTACATGTTTCCTATTTGCCTGTCACTTCCTCGAGTGACACCGACAGAAAGCTAAGGAATGGGGGGTGGCAGCTCTGGGATGTGTAGTAGGGGGTGCACAAAGGGGGGAAGGGAAGGCCAGGCCTGCTACACAAAAATATTCTCCTGCATGGCTGTAAATCCCGAGGAACTGGACAGTGCTGCAGTGTGAAAAGGTGACTTTGTGGAACACGCCGAGTAGGTCTGTCCATAGCCATGAGATGCATTTGATAGTTGTGAAGCTGTGATGTTTGCTAACGTGATGAAATGAGTGGCTTTCCGAGGCTCTGAAGGCTGAGGATGGTTAACTGGTGGCGTGGTCGGTGGCTCTCCTGCGCAGGGAGGGAATGTGACAGGAGCTGCAGCGGCAGAAGTAACGGAAACAAGCAGGCAGAGTCTGAGAAGTTGGATCCTTGACCTGCAGCCCCTGAGCAGTTGTAAAAGACTGTGTTACTTCTGCTACTACGCAGCACATCGTTAGGAGCCTTAATTACGGCGAGATGACCGCATTGCGTAGGCCAAAGCGTAGCCTGCAGGAATGTAGGAACTTGAATTTTATATCCCTTGCTCTGTGGTGTGTGTCTTTGTTGGGGAAAGATACAGAAGGGCCTGTTCTCGTTGCAAATAGACTTGGCTGGCTGATAATGTGCAGCTCAGCTGAGCTAGAATGGCTGTAGCCCGTGTGATAGGTAACAGCTGGTGCTTTCTTGCCTCTTCCCACATACTAAAACAAAACGTGGGGTTTTAAACCTTGAGGGAAGCATTTGGTGAAAGCAAAACTTGGACTTGAGACCGACCAGTGCCTAGCTTAGCCGTGCTGAACCACTTCATGTTGTTGTTTCAGTATTCCTTGCTGTATTTATAGCATGAGGTACGGTGAGAACAATCAGAGGCACAGCTGTGTGACCTCCTCTGCTGAAACAAAACAGCACAGAGGAGGCAATATTTTTAGTTTGGTCCAGCTGTGGGTACTGAGTTCAAATTGCAGTGCCTTAAAAAGACAGCGTGGCAGAGAAACTGAAAGGTGAATTTGAATTTCTAGGTTGGAAGGATCCTCTCTGAAGGCTTCCTAGAAAAGTTGAGCTACCAGTCCGTCAGTGGAAAAAGAACGTGGTCAAAAATCCTCTACTTGGCATTTATAACCATTTTTCATTGCAGTTTTCTGTTCTTTTGAACACCTGTACTTTGGTAGTTTCCTCTCTGTTTCTTTTTCTTACATTTAGTTTCCTGTTTCTTTGCTAATAGCTAATATGGGCCTTGGGAAGGAAATATTTTCAGGAAGGGTGTCTTTAATGAGAAGAAATGTCTGTGTACAGGGTTAGCAGCAAGCTTGCAGAGATCATGGCATGGTTTTACCTTGTCTCTGCAGTGGGAGCTGGGAGGGGGAGGACTGGGGAGAACAGACGCTGGAGGACTCTAGTTCAACACGTAATTTTAGGTTGAAAGTTCAGGTGAACAGAGAAACACTTGAGCTGTCTCTGGTGAATGGTGTTCACTCTCAGAAATGCCCCCTGACACTGCTGCTGTTCTGGAATGTTCCCCTACCCTTAGGGCAGTCCCGAGCAGAGATCATTGTGACTGAGTTTCCACCTTATCAGAGATCTCGCAGCAGTCCCTGCTAGGAGAGATAGGGGTGATTAGTTTGATGAGTGGCATTTTGTTTGTTTACTAAGACCTAATAACCAAAGCTGTGGTTTCTGCCTCATCTCTGCTTCCATCAGGAGGTATGTTCTGCCTTCAGCGACTGCAGTATGGCAATACACACCACCTCTTCCCCCCCGCAGGGCTTTTCTAGAAGCAAGAAGATGGCACTGTCTAGTTTCCCATCTGTTGCCTGATTACATGCAAATAGAAACAGCTGGCCTTGTGAGCAGAGATACAGGAAGAAGATGGGGTGTGCTGCTCTGCTGCGATAGCCACTGGGGGAGACCAACTGTCTGCTGCTGTCACCACCTCTCCTCTCCAGAGAGGTTGGCACCAAGCCCGGGCTACTTTGCCACCTCATGCCTTTTCTTCCCTTTCTTATCTAGCCAGGCCACAGCTTCCCAGGCTCCTGGGTTAGATAGATCAGCCCCACCCTTTTCACTTGGATAGATGCTTCTTTTCCCTAAAGCCACAGAACTGCGGGCGTCTGGAGGCAGAAGGCCTGGACCTGCAGCAGGTAGAGCCTGCTTGCGGGTTTAGTAGAGGTATGGCGAGTGGAAAGGGTGAACTGACCTTTACTTGAGGACTAGTTAGACACTAAATATGCTTTAGGGGGCGAGCACAAGGAAAGAAAAGCCTGCATGTCATGATGTCTTTCCAAGAAACGGTGTAATCATAAGCTTTAAATGGAAGACATGATCAGAAGTGATACTTGAGGAACACTAAGTCAGGGAGTGGTGAACGAGTGGCTGCTGAGAGCCCTGGGCAGGTGGAAGGACCTTTTCCTCTGTCCCTGCCAGGTGTGAGACTGCAGGGACAAACAGAGGTGAGGAACCTGAGCTTGCAAAAGGCTGTGGAGCCAAATTCCCAAATACTTAGCACCAGGGAAAACTGTATCTTTGATACTTCTGGCTTCAGCTTTGCCTCCCCCAAAATCCTTGGCACCCCAAATCCTGGGCATTCTGGCCCTATGCAGAGCTTTGTCATTCCTGAGGCCATATTCCCCCCCCAGCCTTGCTGGGCCCATGGCAGGGGTGCGTTCACAGGTTTGTGTCTCTCTCAGTGGCAGCTAATTCCTGCAGGCGATGTGAGATGGGAACAGAGGTTTTCTAGAAGCCTGAGCTCAGCAAAGCTCGCTTGAGTCAAAGGCATGTGGTGGTGGGAGCGACAGGGAACCAACCCAAGGACAAGGGTCCTCATCCAGCTCCCGTTGGAGCCGCGAGCAGGCTGGGAAGCAAGTCACATCCTTGGTACAAAATGCAGAACGCGAGCTGGGGGGGTGTGACCCTCCCCAACCCCCGCGAGGGCCTGCACCCCTCCGGCTCCACCGGCCCCGTGAAGCCACATCTGCCAGCCCGTACCTGTGTCTTGACAGCACTAGTCATGCTCTGTGACCAGCACAAAACCCACCAACTTCATCATTTTGGTTTCTGTTCTCCTTTTTCCAGCTCTGTTTCTTTAACCCCTGCATTCAGCCTGGGAGGGGTCGCGGTGAGCCGTCTTCGGGGCTGAGGGGCACGCAGAAGTGGAAGCGCACCCAGCGGTACGGCTGGCGTTAGAACGTTCCGCAGCGGGTTTTTCTAGTTCGGGGCCAAATGACGGCCGTGACCTTCACTGTGCGTAGAGGGAACAACCTCTAAAAGCAGATCAAAGCCTCGGCTCCTCTCGGCCGGCGGGAGGGGGTGTGCGTGCAGCGGGCCCCGAGAGCTCAGGGCTGCCAACCCGCGCGGCCCTCCTGGCTATCGCGACGCCTTCTGCCCGCCTCTCCCCGGTCTCGGCACCCGGCATGGCCCCCGCTGCGGGGGGGGAACGCGGCTCGCCGCGGGGTGCGAAGGCCCGGGAGGGCTGCGCCTTGCGCTTCCCGGTGCCCTGGGGACTGGGGGGAGGGAGGAGGCCGCGCCGGGACGCTCGCTCCCAAGGTGAAAGAGAAACCGGGCCGGCCCACGTGACCCGCCACCGCCGGACGCAGAACACAAACACTGGGCCGGGCAGCTCTGATTCGTCTAGGGGGAAAGGGGCGGGGCCTCAGGAGAGGCACGTGATTGGCCCCCCGCAGCAGAGTGCGCGTTACGCGACTATCGCCTGTCGCGATTGGTTCTGCCGCCGCTACGGGGCGGGAGAGAGGGCGCGGCTTGAGCGTCTTTTTCTCTCACTTGATTGGCTTTGGCGCGAGGGATGGCGCATGCTAAGGGTGGCCGCTTTTCTGATTGGCTGTCGTTCCAGCGCGTGCGGAGGAGGAGTTTGAAGGGCTCTTTAATAGGCTTCCGTTAGCTAAGGCGGGTCGGTTGGCTGCCGATACCCAATGATCGCCGGCCCCCTGCCGCCGGTCCCGCCCCCGCCGCGCTGATAAATAGCGTTGGCGGAGTCGGAGGGTCAGTGCGGTGGGAGGCGCGGGCGGGTCGGGCCGGGCCGGGCCGGGCATGGCGGGGGCGGGCGGCGGCTCCTGCTGCCGCGGTGGGACGGGGGGTCTACAGCCGCTCCGTGCCACCGTCCCCTTCCAGCTCCAGCAGCGCCGCGGAGACGGGGGCCGGGCAGGTAACGGCGGGCGGAGGCGAGCACCCCCGGTGTGCAACCGGCTCTACGGGCAGCCTCGGGGCTGCTTCGGGGGGAGCCTGCGGGGCACCGGGTGTGGCGGACGGGCCCGGGATGGAGTTCCGCTTCGTCGGTTCCCGGCGGCGCCGGGTGGCCAGTCCCGGTGCGAGCCGCTGCGCAGCGTGCCCCTGCGGGGGAGCGTCTCTTCAGCGTGCGCTTGGCCCCTGCAGCGGGGGGTCCCGGTGCTGTACGCGCCGAGACTTCCGGGGCCGCGGAGGCAGCGTCAGGATTAGCGAAAGTTACCGTGTGCTCGGGAGGCTTCTCCTAAGTGATGCTGCGTGGGTGGAAGTGAAAGAGAAATGAGAGAAGCGAGGGCAGAGGAGAGGGGAAAACAAAACCGGGAGTGGGGACGGGGACACACCAAAGCCACCGAACGAAGGAAAAGTTCGGGCCGCGGCCCCGAAACAGCCGAGACCTGTAAAACGCTGCCCGTGGGCTGTGCTCGCACACGCGAGCTGTGAGCTTTGATCCCCGGCCCCGCGGGGCCAGCAGGTCTCCCTCCGGGCGGGTGGGACGTGTCCCTGCTTGCGGTTTCCCGTGACAATGAGTTGCCTATTTGGAGGTGGTTTCACGAAAAACTGAGCCCTGTGTTTCACGCAGCTGGTCTGGTTTGATAAAGAAGCGATAATTTGATTTGGGCTAATGGCAATTCATCACTAATTGCATTGCTGAGATTTTTCTCACCGTTTCAGGAATGCCTATTTAAGTACAACTTTTCGGTCACTTAATAATGGTCTTTGGCTTTTCTTTAGGCACTTCCTACTTCTGGCTGCTGTTGGCTTCTTGCTTGGCTGGCCGTTGTCTCAAGAGCTATTAAAATAGCAGTGAACTCTATTTTGTGCTAAATGTAAGATTAAATGGGCTTCTGGAACAGCAAGAGGTAGTTGTCAGGCGTTGGCCAGCTGATCTTGGTGGCATCTGCTCGGTGCTGGTCTCTTGTTTGATGCAGCAACTACTTAATGTGCTTTGCAGGGGAGAGAGCTGCAGCCCATCCTGCAAGGAGAATTAATGGCCCTTCCTGACGCGCTGTGCATTTCACTACTTGAGACTTCCAGTCCTGCCACTGGCGGCGTTGGTATTGATCAGAGAAGCTGTTAAAAAGCTTTTTGCTTGATTTACGCTTGAAACGAGTTAATAAAATAAACTCTTTGGAGTGCTAGTCTCTCCTTCCCTCGCAGCAGTGTGCTGAAATCGAGGTGCAGTCCCTGTTAATAGGGCAGTTACTGAGTTGCTTCAGATGGTACAGGGAAAATGAAGCAAATCTCAAAGAAAGGAGAGCCAGGCTGCCCCGAGCTCTGGGTTATGTTAGAGCTCTGCACTGTCCCCACTCCGGAGCATGGTGGGTATCGCGCAGCTTTGAGGGCAAAATGGCTGGAGCTCCACTGACATGAACCAGAATTGCTGGTCTTCATTTCTTCCTGGCTCTCTGCCTCACTGTTCAGGCTGCAGGAGCTTGAATTTTTCCTCTTGATCACAGTCATTTCATCTACAGCTTTGGAAGTGTTTAAATTTCCATTGCTCTCAGCCTCATCTCTCAAGCTGCAGTTTGCTCCCTGTGTGTGTGGGAGCTGTAGCAGTAAACTGGCAGGATTTAACCGAAAACTGGTATGCTGGTGATTCATCATCTAATGCTTCTGCTCCTACCTTTTGGGAGCTCAGCGTGGAAATCTGTTGCTTTATCACATCTTTCCTCGCTTGGCTCCGCGGACTCCGCATCGCTCTCGAGCTGCGAGGCGGCTGGGGGTCTCTGTGCCTTGGGGTTTTAGGTGCGGGGTGATCTGGGGTCTGATCCTGCAGCTGCTCTGATAATAGAGGATCCCATTGAGCTGAGGAGCAGCTGCTGAGTCTCTCAAAGGGCTTCTGTTAAAAGAAAAAGCTGGGGGATGCCAGGAAGGAGGCCGAAGAATATTTTAAAAGGAGTTGACTTGCTGCTTAGAAATCCAAGAGGTCAGGTCCGGTAGTGGTGGATCTGATGTGTGTCGTAGGGGTCAGTGTTTGGGGGTCTTAAATGCCTTGTCTGGTCAGCACTGTGGCTTTCGGTGGTGCAGCAGGTGATGTGTTATGTTTGATCCCCTTCAGGTGCAGGCCAGAGCTGCCTGGTGGGTCCCTTTAGAGCCAGGTTGGGTGGCTCGGAGCCAGCTGCTGGGGTAGCCAGAGCCCTGCAGGTGCTGTCGCACGGCAGGGTTACGCTTTCTCTGGGGTGGAATGAGTTTTGTGGAGACTTTGAAGTTCAAATCAGTTAACGGCAATGCTCGTGCCGTTTGTGGTCTCACCTGTCACCTCCCGAGCCCACACGGAAGCACGTGCTGGAGAGTTTCCATGCTTGCACCCAGACCTCAGCTTCCCGAGACCTTCACACTGGTGAATCCCCTGCCGAGGCGTGACCCTGGTCCTCATCAGGCGCTGCAGGGCTGAAACTCGGTTTTCCCAAGCAAGACACAAGTCTTTATGCCTCTTTCTCAGTATAACACTACAAAAATAGGATTATTTAGTTTGCAGACCCGTTGGTGAATGTGAAGTTTTGAACACGAGCGGGTGAGTAGTTCTGGTCACCTGAATTGGTTCATACGTGGAGGGGGGGAAGATGGAATGCGGTGGGAAAAGCCAATTCATGTCGTGTTACTGGCTGAGCAGACTACTTCAATGTGCTGCTCAATGTGTAGGAGGTGAAACGGGAGGAGTAGCTGTACCCGGAGTTACCACCAACTGCTTTGCTGAACAGCGTTAGAGTGGATTGCTCCGGAGGAGAAAGGGTCGCTGCCTGCCTGGTTATCCATGACACTGGCACCAGTGAGGGATGCAGGCCTTCGCCCATAATCCTCGGTGGTTGGTTGGGGTGTTTCATGTCTGGTGCTTCATGTGTTTCACGTTACACCAACACTTTATTGATAGTCTGTCTTCACCAGGATTCAGGTAAATTCACCGATTTTCCCGCCGCCACCCCTACAACCCCAGAATTCTGTAGCTTTTCAGGAAGTTACTGTTGGCCGAGCTGACTCATCTGGATGGGATTTTGTTGCTTGCGTGCTGAACTTGCCTGATTTTGAGATGTCCAGTTGTTTTTGCTGTGTGGATCCTGCTAGAGGGACTGAGCAGACTGCCAAATATCTTTATTTGGTATCTGAATTAAGCCTGTGCCTGGTGTATATTATCGAGGCAGCCGAGTGGGACACTGTTTGTAGGCAATGCTGTCTGAGTGTATGCTTAACAAAATGCAAATGCTTCTTTAGGAATAAAAATGGCTGTTTACCACTTGAACGTGCCGTGGGGTTGCTGCCCGCGTGGCAGCGGTACAGCAGAGCTGCTAACAATCGCTTTCCCTCCTGCAGGCATCACATAATGAGTGGGGGGGGTCTCCTATCCCCCCTCAATCATAGTAATTGAATATTTGAAGCACTGCAGGCCTTAGTGGTTGGTATCCGATAGGGTTTTGTGTCCTGAGGGATGGGTCTAAAGGGCTTTCATTACCAAAATAGTGATCCAGATGTTTGTGGTGTCTGCTCTGGAGTTTTCTTTGATGCTGTTCAACACCTGTAGTTGTTCAGGGGGTGCTTAAGCACATGAACAAGGGACACACAGGTTCATGGTGTCTGTATCCTGCACCCAGCTTGGAAAAAGCCCATCCTAGAGCAGTAGAAGTAGCAGCTGGGTTGGTATTAACGCTCCAAAAGAAACAGACTCTCAAGCAGGGGTGTGGAGCGCTGTCGTGGGAAAACTGTGCTGCTGCGCTGTGCAAACAGCTGCTTCGACAAGCCTTGCATTTCCAAATTTGGGGATTCATCACTGAAGTAATTCTGCCTTTGCCCTTAGGGTTTTGCTGTGGGTAAGCAGGCTGATAGAATTAAAGGGTTAAGCACAGGTAGGAAGCTGTAGGGCCTGGTTGAGGGGTGGGAAGAAGTTGATGTCCTGGTGCTGCACTATCCGGGAAGAATCCTGCCTCTGTCCTATGGAATCAACTCAGCCTTTGTGCGAAATGCTGAGCACAATACGTGGCTCAGGTTTGGAGGCAGAGCACTGCAGGTGGCTTTGTTTAATGTAGAACGAGTTTCTGGCAGGGTAATTGGAGCCCGTTGGTGGTACTGCAGTCCTCAGCTGATACAGATCATCCCTTCAATCTAAACTGGCTGCTCCCAGTTTGTTAGCCTCTGGATACGGGTGTGGGAAAGGGGAAACAAAGGACACATCTATAACTAATCTTGACTTCTGTTGACATTCTGTGGGTGAAACAAGTTTTTCCCTGCTTTAAAGTGCTGGAGATGACATTTAAAAGCTGATTTGGAAGGGGAAGGGGTGGCACTGCGCTTGATCTGTCCCTCCTCTCGCAGAATGCTCCAGAGGAACTAGGAAGCTCTTGGGTCATTTACCCTGGATGGATCTTTATTTGTGAATCTCTTCTTTCAGCTGGGGCTTATCTAACAGTCCATGGGCTGTAGCAAGGTTTTCAGCAGTTGTTGGGTGAGAACTGAAGGAACCTGGGCACGGGTTTGTGCAGGGGAGCAGCAGTTCTGTTCCAGGTGTGGTGAAGGTTTTACTGTCCGACTGCACGCTGCGAAACGGAGAAACAAGCACTTGGCCTGACCCTGTGAGAGAAATAACGTCGAGCACCCAAGGGCAATGAGTTTGCCTTATGCAAAGCTTAGGGGATGTGGAAATACGGCACAAACGGCAGCGCTGGCTGCACCGAGCTGATCTTGGCACTTCCCTCGCGGCTCCCGCAGTTTCAGACGACGATACTGATTTAGTGGGATTCGCAGTTGTACAAGAAGGATCTCCAAGAAAGACCGATAGTGTTGAGCCTGTAACAATATTCCTGCTTGGAATGTATATTAAACAGGCCTTTTTTCATTAAAAATTAAGCTTGTGGTGCTGCCGTTCAAACCACCTGATAATGCGGGGTTGGCTGTAGAGGAAATGAGGACAGTATCAAAGCAGGTTGTGTGGTTAGCCCATTCTTTGAAAATAACGGGAGAGGGTTGTTGCCGTGCTTGCCTGGAACCTGCTGTATGACTCTGGGCAAGTTGCTTCCCCTCCCTGTGCCTCGGTTTCTCATGGTTTGTCTGCCATCCTTTCAGGCTGGAAGCGTTCAGGAACGGGAATTACGGAGTTTGTACTGTTCCTGGCGTGCTCGAGCCCGAGGCTGCTGTACGCGTAACGCTGTTGTGCCTGCAGTGTTCAGGCTGGCTTTGGTATCCTGCTTCCCGGTTCGCAGAGGTATGAGGAAGGTGATCAGAGGTTTAGCAGGGGTGGTTTTTTCCTTTCTCCTGGTGAAAAAGTGGTTTTGGAAGCTTCGTGTTGGGCCCTCCAGGCAGATGGCTTAACTGCAACAAGCCGTACGGATGACTGTGAGTACAGGAGGAAGGCTTGTCATAAAGTGTTGATGTGATTTATGTCGTTATATGTATATGAAGGACAGAAGCTGCTTTCTCCTTGTTTTCCACCTTGTCTGTACCTGTAGAAATACCAAGGAGGTCTTACTCTGTCCTTTCCCCTTTTTTATCTGTGTTGGAAGATTTCCACAGGCTTGAGAATCCAAAGATTTCTCATCTTGGGAGTCAGAGCCCTGCCTTTTGCAGTGATCCTGATTCCTAGATGCTTCTCAGGAATTATTTAACTAGGGTTAACAAAAAAGGGAAAAAACCCAAACCCACAGCTCTGTCCTCATTGCCTGGGTTTCACCCTTCTGGTAGGGGGTGACAGGGATGATCCCAGTAGCTCCTTAGTCATCTGTATTCTGCGGGATCAGAGCGCACAAGTCCTCCGGTTCTAACGTTTGAACAAGTTCTTGCTTGTTTCTAAAGCACTCTCGCTGTTGGTGAGGCCGCCTGCCCACCTCTTCTCCCTAGTCGGTAAGCTTGGGAGCGCGCAGCCAGCCCGGCGGTGCTCCCAGCTGGCGTCGGCAGGGAAGAGGTGGCCTCGCTTGAAGATCCCACCGGAGCGGTGCCTTGCGTCAGGCTCGATTTAGGAAACGTGCGCTTCAACGGAAGACTTGGGGGATGTCGAAATTGTACAGGTTGTTTTATCGTTTGATGAACAAACTTAGAAAGAATTACGGGTGAAGAGTTCAGCTCTCTGTCTCCATCCGCTGGGTGATCAGCCGGGGGCCTTGAGCCACGCTGGAGGGAGTTGCTGTTTAACAGTGTGTCCAAAATTAAAAATAAAGACGGCTTGAACTGCTGGTCCCCTGTTCACTTCCTCCAATGGTATCTGCAGATGCTGTGTCCTCTGGGCAGCACTCTCCAGCTGTCCTCTAGGGCAGCCTGTAACCAGGGGAGGAATTACAAAGCCTGGAATTCCTTCCCTTGTGCTGCTGGGCCGCGGTGAAACCCTGGGGGCCCGAGCGAAGCGCTGGGTTCGCTCTGGGCCGTGTGGGATGGGAATCCAGCTCCCCAGCCTGGAGGTGTCTTGCTAGGATCCTCTTTGCCCCTGGGTTTTTGGCTTTCCTGATGCCCCCCCCATGGGTGAGTTGCTCCTTTCTGCATCGGGCAAATGCTGAAGCAGGGAAAGGGGCTGGCAGGATTTCTTAGAGGGCTGTTATTTGGAAACAGCGGGTACTTTTTTGGGTGTCCTGGGCTGTGCACGCACAGTTGGAGCGAGAGTCGTGCGGGGCGGTGTGGTTTAACCACAGCTTCTGCCTCTTCTCCGGAAGGTGCAATGGATTTCAGCGCTGGGAGGGTTTTGCATTTCTGTATTGGTGTGTACTGAGATGAGCAAAGAGCTGTGAAATCCCATCCTGGCATGGGCGTGAGTTTCCCTTCAGTTGTAAATCTTTAAAGGCAAAAGGACTATAATTTCACTGTATTGAGAGAGGTAGAGTAGTTCCTTTGCAGGGACTTGAAGTGAAAAGACGTGGTGCCGGTGGCTCTGCTGTGGATGTTAAGTCTTTGTGGGAGTGGCGGGGGGGTTGTGTGTCTCATTACCTTTTAATCTGCCTATAAATTCCAGGTTCATTCTCCTCTTTGAAGCCCCTTAACATTCAAACTGTTCTTTTTCTCTGCCCATAACTGTCAGTTACGACTGGTTGTCTTCCTGCATTCATCTTCCCCGTGGTGTTACTACTGAATGTAACTTTTCCTTCCTTGCTTTTGGGATAAAGTGGGATTCTTTTTTCCTCCCAGTTTTGTAGATGGTGTTTCCAGCCTTCCAAGTTTGCTTGTAGCCAGCCTGACGCCTGCCTTGTGCTGGAGAGCTCTGCAGCCCTGCTTGGCTTCCTTTGCTGGTGGGGGTTTTTGTGGACACCCCTCCGATGGTGTGGAGTCATAGCCTCGCTTGGCCTTTGGTACCTTGAGTAAGGATGTTCTGGCAGGCTTCTCTGCATCTCCTGCTCCATTTCTGGTTAAAGCTGGATCTTCCCCTTGTCTCCTCCACTGAAAGCCCTGTCTGTGTGTCTTTGTGGAGGGGGTGCTCTCTCCAGCTTCTGTGAATCATGGAATGGTTTGGGCTGGAAGAGACTGTAAAGACCATCTAGCTCCAGCCCCACTGCCACAGGCAGGGACACCCTCCACTAGCCCAGGTTGCTCCAAGCCTCATCCAGCCTGGCCTTGGACACTGCCAGGGATGGGGCACCCACAGCTTCTCTGGGCAACCTGTCTCAGTGCCTCCTCATTCTCTCCAGGAAGAATTTCTCCCCGATGGCCCATCTCAATCTCCCTCTTTCAATTTAAACCCATTACCCCTTGTCCTGTCACTCCCTACCCTTGGAAAAAGTGCCCCCCAGCTTTCTTGTAGCCCCCCCCAGGCACTGGAAGGGGCTCTGAGGAACTCACAGTCCAACACCTCTCCAGCTCTTGATCTCGGTGCCAGTCGTGGAAGCCAGCTCTGAGCCTGCGCGAGTTCCTGTGAAATGCTTCTCTTCTCTAGCAGATCTGTAGTGTACTAAGCACAGGATGTTAAATTTCATTAAGAACAAGTAAAACTGCCTGTCCATCTCCTTTTAGCCTTTCCGGGAGGAAAAGGAGCTGGTCTTCAATCTCCTTTGAAAGGAGATGGAAACGGGGTGTAGCGTTGCAGCTTCAGTTGTGATCTTCATTTCACTCACGCTACCGCCACCGGTCACTGCGCTGGGAATGCCCAGCTGGGTGGGCTCGGGCCTCAGATGGCTTTTCTGGAGTGGCGTCTTGCCGGGTGAGGTTGGATCCGGCGCCGTTCCCAACGCGGTTTGTGGATCGCTGTGTTCATCCTCTGTGGGTCTCGCACATGTCTCTCGTTCAGGTACGTTTGAAGTCAAAGGGAAGATGCTGGATTTCTGGCTGTACCAGCCTCTCCTCCTGCTCCATCTGATGGAGATGCTGTAGCTAAGACCTGCCCCGTGCCAAAGCTGTTGGTTGGAGCTGTAGCTTGGCAAGCAGCACAGTCCTTAAGAGCACCTTATATTCATCTTTCAGTGCTCCAGCACGGTGGGATAACTCCACCACCACAGCAACGCCCCTGTGGTGTCCCTTCTGCTTCTGCCACCTGAACTGTGTCCGAGTAGCTGGTGTGCAAAAGTTTTGTACTGAGATCTCCTGGCTAGATTGTCTAGGAAGATGCTGAAGATCGAGGAAGTGGCGCTGGGGTGCGGGAGGGGCACTGATACACATCCAGTAGCCTGGTTTGATGTGAATATTTTGTCTACGAGCTGTTTCTGTGTCACAGGGTCCTGCTGTGGTTTGACAGGCCCATGAGAAATTCAGCTTAAGCATTGGTTATCTTACTGCCCCACCCCCAGATCAAGAGCATCATCTGAATGCGATGTGGTGGTGTAAAGAGCATTGAAAGGGGTAGATGGGGGAAGCTGATACAGTAACTTAAATAATTAGCAGTAATTGCTGTGACACTGGGGCGGACTGACAGTTGCTTAGGTGCCATCTCAGCTAAACTCTCTGGAAAGCTTCCAACGCTTTAATTGAGCCAGTAAGCTGAAAACTGCATCCAGACCTGATAGGTACGCCTAGGTGTTACGGAAAGCAGGGAAAGCTTCTGCGTGGTGAGGCCCCAGCCTGTCCTTCCAGGGTTAACTTGATATTTAAACATGGGCTGTGATTTCTATGCTTCGTTGCTTTAAGATAGACCTTTGCAGGGCCAGATTCCAAAAATGTCAGGGGCTGGACAGCGTGTCCCTAAATCTGTAAACATTCTTCTGATACTAAAGGGTCAATTTCCCCAGGGTGGAATCTGGAGGGAGGAGGAAGAAAACTTCCCGACTCCCAAAGAGCAGCAATGGGAACTGTGTTTTTTTTCTTGCCATGGTTTTTCATGGAGCTGCCAGTATTCTTTATTGGAAAGTGACCCTGGAAACTTTTAGAAGTTTACTAAAGGCCTTTATTTTCTCCTTTTCGATGCAGAGATGGGCTGGCCTAGAGAGACTGTTTAGGAAGCTCTGAGCTCACTGGTGTTGATGTGGTTGCGAGAGGCCAGGGATGCTGCAAATCTAGACCTCCAGGACCGAAAACTTTCTACTCACAGATGCTGACGTTGCACCAGCCTCTAGCTTGTGGCTGCGTGAAAGCCCCGTGCAGCAAGTGGAGGCCAAATGGCTCCTGGAGATACGATGACGGTTCTGTTATCTGCGGCAGCTTCACTGTCGCGTGAAAAGTAAAAGCGCCACAACCTGACGCTGCTCAGCTGTGGAGCAGGCTTGGACGGGCTCCAGAGCTCGTGGCCAGGTGGCAGCTGTGCAGGCTCAGGGTGAGGGATGATAATAGCACCGAGCTGTAAACAGGACGCTCCACCCTGCCTCGGCGCTGCTCGCGCACCCTCCTCCTCGTGCCCGAAACGCTGCGCAGTACACGCAGCCTCTGCACCCTAAGGAGGGGCAGCCTGCTCCTGGCAGCACCCTGCCCTGCGTCTCCTGGCTGCCCCTGCCCTTCAGGCTTCCCAAAAACAGGCCGAATTGGTGGGTAGCTGAGTTTAATTTCATGAAGAGGAGCAGCAGTTCCTGCTCTTGGTACATGAGTCACAGAAGCGTTTGGGTGAGAAGGGACCTTTAAAGGTGGTCTGCCCCCCGCAGTGAGCAGGGACATCTCCAACCAGATCAGGTTGCTCAGAGCCCTGTCCAGCTGGACATCGAATGTTTCCAGGGATGGGACATCTCCCACCTCTCTGGGCAGCCTGTGCCAGGGTTTCACTGCCTGCATTGTAAAAATCAAAGCATCCTTATATCTGGTGTAAATTCACCCTCTTTCAGTTTAAAACCATCACCCCTTGTCCTGTCACTGCAGGCCCTGCTAAAGTCTGACCCCATCTTTCTTAGAAGCCCCCCATAAATACTGGAAGGCCACAGTAAGTTCTCCCTGGAGCCTTCTCTTCTCCAGGTCTTCTCTTAATAGCTTCAGCCATTGGGCAGCCGTTGTACCAAATTGATGCGGTCGTCGCCGTAGGAGGCCACGTCTCCTCCGCTCTCAGTCATGTCTGTCCTTGAGCTCTCTCTGGCCAGTTCTGACTGTTGCCCTGTTGAAGGTTTGGAGTACAAAGGGACCCCAGTCCCTCTGAATTTGATGGATATCACGGAGGGCCTTTTGGAGAGCTGGGGTGGGGGGGGGGAACGTGGGCTCTCCAAGCAGCCCGGATGGGGAGGGCAGCTGAAGCTGAGTAGTGGAGGCGCAGGTAACACAGCCTGTGGGGGCAATGAGGCCCTGGAGAGCAAATACTAACGAGTTTCTAAATTAGCGGTAGGTGTCCTACTGGTAACCGTTGGAGCAGGGAGCGGGCCTTGAAATGCCAGCTGGGCCCAACACAATAAGCCTTTAATCCAGTGTGGACCTTACGAGGTGTGGCTGCCGTGCAGGGACTAATGCTTCGCTTGCCCTCCCACGTGGCGCTTTGTTCCTACCCTTTTTCTCACCCAGAATTCGAATTCCACTGCTCAAACGGTATTTTAGCTGATAAAAAGGCTGTGTTTAACAGGCCACGTCCCTGGTCTGAGCCGTGAGCCTGCAGTGGGTGCACGGAGGTGTTCGGCAAAGGCAGCGCTGCGCTGAACGGCGTTAACGTTGGGTTTAGTGCGGTTAACTCGCTGCCTGCCTGCTGTGCCCTCGTTTTGGGGAGAAAAGAGAGAATGTCTATACATAGAGCACCTGGAGCAGAGCTGTGCGTGGCCTGAATACCTTGCCAGGAGGCCACGGGGCTGGCTGTAATGTGGGCCGTAATTTGCATGTCTAATCAAACCGAAATGCAAACAGACTTCCCTGCTGGCTTGAACTTGCCTCTTTCTTGCTCCCGTTTTGGGTTTTGGTGCTGACACTTTTCCAGCTGTGAGGGGGTGACGGTGGCTGTGCTGTCTGCCCGTGGGCCGTGCCGTGGTCCCGTCTAGTTTGGAGCTGGTGGGATGCGATGGAGGAGACGGGGAGGGCGCGTGCTGCGCGTCTCCCCTTGCCATAGGCTGCCAAGAGGGATGCTTGGTTCTCCGTCCTCGCGCAGGCGTGGCGCTGGTGTGCGCGGCTGCTGACGCAAACTTGAACCAGCCGTGCTTACAAAGCATTTGTGTTAGTGATTTATGAGGGTGACGACTGAACGGGCCCCGTGGCCATCGCGGGAGGCACCAGACTCAGCTCCTGGCTTCGAGCTGCCGGCGATGGGTTATGACGGTGAACAGGTTGCGCGTCTTGCTTTTGGGTCTTTATGAATGAACGCGCCCATCGAGTGCTCACGTGGTCCCGCCAGAGGATCCCAAACTTTGCAGACGTTCTCTTGGCCTCCTTGGAACTGGAAGCGTGGTAGCATGCTTCCTTGGGGAAACTGAGGCACACAGATGGCCTTTTGCTGCGGGGTCCTTCTGTGGGGAAGGGCCTGGGTTGTCCAGCTGGTAAGAAACACGGCCTCACGGCCAGCATAGCTGGGGGGTTCTATACTGTTCGTGCAAAAGCGACGTGGATGTGCCAAGTACTCCACTCGGTTGTGGAGCAGCACCCTCAGCTTCGCCTGGAATGTCTGATCAGTGATTTCAAGCAGCCACTTCAGGACTGCAATAAAATCTGCTTCTGAAGAAGCAAGCTCTTGGTGCTGACTGAGTGGGAACACAGCTCCCTGGAGCAGAGGAGTGAGGAGGAGGGCGGATTGGGCGCTCAATCCACCAGCCCTTGCTGGCCTGCTCCACTGAAGTGGCCTTTCTGTTGCTGCTTGTTGTCGAGAGCTGACTTGGAGCAGCCTGTCCTGAGGCCGGGGTGGCTGCCGGGCGTTGACAGGGCAGAGCCGCTGCTGCTGAGAGAGCGGGAGTTCCCTGGGCATGTTACAAGCACTGGGACTCTGGTTTCCAAAAAGTAAACGGGCTTCTCCAGGCCGTACGTGCCACTCGTGATCTTCACAGCAGACATGGGGTGGTTAATTGTGATAGCTGTGCTAAATCGTGGCTTTAAAAGGCTAATTTTCATTTCTCTCCCCCTTGTCCAGCGAGCGTTCCCTGTGCTGCTGCTGTTGAGAAGAGCTGCCGTCCCCGGCAGCCCCGTGTGCGGCGCACCTCTTCGCTGGACACCATCGTGGGCTCCTACCTGTTGGGACAGTGGCCGCGGGACGCTGAAGGAGCTTCTGCTTCGTGCATGAATGACAAAGCTACCCAGGTAGAAACACCTGCAGGTTTGCCCTTGGGGTCTCTGGGCCAGGAGAGCGTTGGAGGACTGAAATGAGCCGTGAGAGCTTGGGGTGAACAGGGAAGGTGTTAACCTTCCACCCGTCCAGCTGCGACTTTCTAGGAAGGCTTTTTTCACCCCCCTTTTGCTTCTCGGCTTCACTTTGGTGCAGATTTAGAATTTCCTTGGCCTTGTTTGGAGGCAGATGGCCTCTGGCTTTCTTCTCAGCGCTGGCTCAGTGCTACTCGTTTCTTCTGACTGGCGGTTCTGGGCCAATTCCTTATATAACACCCGTGGGCTGCCTGCCACTGGCCGGGGAAGTCAGGGGTGCTCCGGCAGAAGGGCTCGCTAGCATGAGCGCCGCAGCTCTCTGCTGCAGAATGGAAAAGCTCCAGACCTCGAGGAACTCTTAGCAACCTGTAAATATTACTGTACGGCAGCAAACAGCTCTCGCCTGTCTGCAGAGGTGAAAGAATTGAGAAGGATAAGAGCATCCGTTTGCTTCACGAGCTGTTTATTTAGCACGTTCTGTCTCTGTTAACTCGCTCTTTGATCTCGGCTGTTCAGCACTTTGTTACTGGGCCCTTTGCGGGAAATTCTCAATTGGATTCCAACTTCCATTGTCCTTTTCCAAAGTATTCTTGCCCGCTTTTGTTCCCAGTGCGAGTGCCCGAGAGCGCTGCTGAGGGCAGAGGCCACGCTGGAAAGGAAGGGAGAGAATCTGACTGTTTCTGAGTCGGGGA
Source organism: Rhynochetos jubatus (assembly GCA_027574665.1). NCBI lineage: Eukaryota > Metazoa > Chordata > Aves > Eurypygiformes > Rhynochetidae > Rhynochetos > Rhynochetos jubatus. Next base: position 5,316,315 of record CM050673.1, read on the forward strand.
AGCACTCTCTTCCTTTCTGCCTTCATCCCAGGGGTGGGAGCGCTTGCCCCGCAGTGTTTTGGGGCTAACTAGTTTTTCTTGTGTGTGGCCTTTTTGGGGAAAGAGTTGGAGGAAAGGGGCAGCTCCTCCTCGGAATGGGAGACGCCACGGTGTTACTTGAGGCTCTGAGCGTGGAGCTGGTCCCTCGTGGGCAGGGAACGGGCTGGGTGTGCCCCACCCTGATCAGCTCTCTGCAAATGCTGGGTTTTACCTTGCAGCACGCCTGTGACCGGAGATACGAGCAGTGATCCCCATGCGAACCTCTGTCCCAAGCAACTTGGCTGTTGGAAGCTGGGCATAAAGGCCTCGGTTCTAGGCCGCCCTGCACAGTAGCAAACCATTCCTCGTCGTAACTCTGGGACGTCGCCCCTCCTGCCATCTTCGCGGGCCTAATAGCTACCGCGCTTGGGGCTTTCTCCAGCAGCCGGTACGCGTTTACTGCCCTCTCGCCCGGCTCCTGGTCAGCTGTTGCAGAGCTCTGGAGATCGGCTATCGTACGGTGGTTAAGCGAGAGCTCGAGCGCAGGTGCGCGGCGCGGGGGTGAGGATGGCAGCGCTGTACACGATTGGAGCTTGTGGCTTTGTCTCGCTGCGCAAAGCGTTTTTTTTGTTCTCTCCTTTTTCGGAGGAAGCGGTTTTGCCACAGTTAGTACGAAAGGTTCTGTAATTTCCTTCTGCCTGCCAGAGGTGAGACGCGATTGCGCTCTTCGTTGTCAGCCCTTCCTATTGCAAACAGCGTCTTTTTCTTCCTTTTTAGGCCCTCTTCTTTCGTGAGTGCTCTGGGTATCGCGGCAATAGGCTGCAATAAGTGACTCCTCAAACGGGGCTCAGGGGGCTTCCCGTGACGCGCCCTGGAGAGCAGGACTGTTCGTTGCAGCTGGAGTTCAGCTTCCCACAGACTTGTTTCTTGCAGTAACGTGGGACAGGGCTGCGGGCTTGTCTCTTAGACCTTTGCCTCTTCTTAGCTTGCTTGTGTGGGATATAAAATGACACAGTGTTTTGGGATAATGGCCAGATGATGATGTTTGAGCTGTTTAGGAGAGAATAGTTGAGGTAGGAAATGAGATCAGATGTGCCATGTGCTGAAACTGGTCTCTGCCGTGGGATTTCCGATCGCCTTGGACTGTTCCTCGGCCCGTTCTGGCACGGGGATGGTGGTGACCAACGGCTCTGAGCTTAGCAGGACCTCGGAGCAGCGGCTCGGGCTGAACAGATTTTGTCTCTCAAACCAAATTGGACACTAAATCCACTACAACAACTCCTGCGCCACAATTTCCATCGCTCATTCCAGCTGTGGGGAAGGCAGTGGGCCCTGCGTGCAGTGTGTGTGTAAGGAGGGGTTTCAGTCAGAGCCTGTTACCTCAGGAGAGGGTTGGATTTCTGCCTAGGAGTCACCTGTGTCCCTCCCAGATGGGGAAACCTGTTCCCTCTCCTTGTAACCTGCCTCAGTGCTGTGCTTCAAGTAGATGTGAAAACCTGTCCTGAGCCAAGAGGCTTCCAGCATCCCCATGATGCAGCGGGGCCCTTTAAAACAGCTGCTGCTCTTGCAGCCTCTGGGGAGATCAGCGAAGCTGCTCGGGGAGGAACTAACTGTTCTCAGGCCCTTGCACCTTCTGGCAGCCCGTGGCTGAGGAGGGAAGGATCCAAAGCCTCCCACAGAAACGGCAGGCAGCAGGGACACGGGGTGAGCGTTGTGAGGCACCGAAATGTGATGCTGAGGGAAAAAATGATGGCTGGTCTTGAAAATGATGTGCCTTGGGATTGTTCCGATCCTGGAGAGGGCTGAGTTCAGCGGAAGGAAGTTCACACCCTTTGCTGATCAGATTAACAGCCCTTTCTGATTTCCATTGATATTCAACATGTTGCTTGGAAAACAGCTGTGGGATGTGCTGAGGCTGTTTTTTCTGCATGAAGAGAATCAGCTGAGAGCTGCCAGCCCCGCAGCCGGAGGGACGCGAGCCGCAGAGGCAGCCGGGTTCTTCCAGCGCCCCGGCAGCAGTCAGTCTGCAGGCCACGCTCTGGTTTTGGTTACGCCTTTGAACTCCGATACGGGAGCCTGAGGTCTCAGAAGCGGAGTTATGTGTTCTCGCGGTTGGGTGAGGCTTTTCCTCTTGGTAACGCTGCTTTGTACAACGAGTGCCTGAAACCTTACGTCACCCTTCGTCGGACGGGAGCCTGTGCAGGTGGCGTGAGGGGCGGGTTACGGTTGTTTCTCCGGAGGAATGGTTTGGTTTGCTTTATCTCACCAGGTATTTGTGGTGATTAAAGCCCTGGCTCTGGGCAGGTCTGTTGCCATGTAGGTCTGAAATCCAGTTTCCCAGTGAGCACAAATCTGGCCAAAATGACTTTGTTTTGGCAAATATAAATACATGGGGCGTCTCCTAATGCCCGTTACTGGGTGCTGTGTGAACGGGGGGGATGCAGGAACAGGACTGAATGGGCAGTAGTTGGTCGCTTGCTCTTAGGACTCCACCACCAGTCTCAGACCAGTCCGTGTTGCGATTATTCTCAGCCGTGTTTCTCATCACTTCAGACTCCGGTGTCCTGGCACGATGCGGAAGTGGGGAAAGTCAGCTTCGGCGCTCACAAGCGTTCTGCGTCTTGGGGTAGCACAGATCACCGCAGAGAGGTAAACCAGACCACTCCCAGCGCTCGAGCGAGATCCGTGTTGGTTGCTGATGGGTTGGAGGGGAGCGGGAGGATGGGACACGGTTGAAGATCAGTATCCTTTGAAGATCCCTTGTTCCTGTCCCTAACACTCTGGGATTCAAATGGAGCCTGGTCTTGGCTTCCTCTAGCAGGCAGCTGTTGTAAAGTAGCTCTGCTGAAACACAGTGCATTGCTCCTCGGTGTTGTGGTGTATGTGGGTGCTGGTGGGGCCTGGTTCCTGACTCCGGGGGTTGGAGGTGACCCACATCCTCCAGGGGAAGGGCACTGGGACGGGGGATTCTGGCCCAGCCTCTGAGAGGTGGCTGGAGCTACCACTTGTGTGGTTGAAACAGTCTCTTTTGGTACTTCCTCGTGGGTTGGAAGGCACGGGGAGGAGGGAGACCAGGCCTGATCCCTGCTGGTGGGGTGTTGGCTTGACTGGTTCTGTAGCTGAAACTCTGTCTGCTAGATTGCCAAACTGAAGCAACAGCTCCAGCGGACAAAGCTGAATGGCAGAAGTGGCAAAGAAAAGGAGAAGAGCTCCCCGCTCCAGGGAGACCACGCAGTCCTCGGACTGCTCCGGGTATGTTCACCTCTCCCCCTGCTCCGCTGTCACAGTATGTCTTAGTGGGGAACAAACCCCTTTGGGCGGGTGTCTGAGCTGTTCTCAGACTTCTGCTCTCGTGCCTGAGAAGGGAGATAGTTTTCACCTCCTGCCTCTGCACTGTGTCCCTGTTCTTTGACCTGTGCTCAGTGAGTTTACAACCTGCCCCCCCATGGCAGGGAGGTGGAACTAGATGATCTTTAAGGTCCCTTCCAACCCAAACCATTCCATGATTCTACATGACTCTGCTGTCAGCCTTCTCCTGTTGACCTCCTGGAAGTCTTGGCTGAGTCCTGTGGAAACAGGGTGTAACTGCTGAGCTTGTGCGGATACAGCGATAACTTTCTCCATTCTGGATCGTTACAGGACTCTCCTTCAGGCTTCCTTTCTCCATCTCCCGTTCTGAAGCTCAGCCCCTGCATGCACAGGAGCCTGGAAGGGCTAAACCAGGAGCTGGAGGAAGTGTTTGTGAAGGAACAGGGAGACGAAGAGCTGCTGCGGGTAAGTGAAGGTCACAGGATTGACCTGAGACTTCCGGGTGGTCTGGGAAATCCTTTTCCCTAAAGACACTGCCCGTATCTCTTTGTTGGCCGCGGGGATGGTCTCTGTGTCTGGTTTTAGTTCGTTCTAGGCATGGAACTGTCTGACTTGGGTCAAGTGGCTGCTGGCTTCCCCCTTAAAACTTGCTGGTGCTGCGAGAGATCAGCCAGCAGCAATCTCAGGAGAGGTGATGCCTCATGGTCAGCTTTAAGACACTTTGGCGGTCAAGGCTGCTCCGTACTGCGCAGGTGTGGGAGAGCTGATCCCCGATGCCTCATGGACTTAAGCCCGTTACAGGCTACTGAAGGGCCTGTGTCCTGCGGGTTGCAGAAGGCTCCCTGAAGCAGAGGCTCTGCCCGTATCTGGCACCCCAAGTGGCTTAACTGCTGTTAAACCTCTTAATGGGTGACAGGGTTTCTTTCTCCACTAAGACTTTGCTTTCTCCCTAGATTTTGGATGTCCCAGACGGCCACAGGGCACCAGCGCCCGCCCAGAGAGGCTCTGGAGATGCCTTCCTGACCCTGGAGCCCAGCAGCGGCAGCTGTAGCAGCCTCTCTCTTTCTCCTTCCCCTTCCGTGCCTCTCCGCCCTTCCTCGCACACCCCGGTGAGACTGGCAGCAGAAGAGCCCTCCTCTGCGGTGGATGAGGCGCAGCCAGACCCGAAGGAGAAAGGTAAACCCTGAAGGCAGATGGGCTGGGGGTCAGGGGAGACACAGGGGGCCAGGGCTATGCAAAGCTGGGTGCTGTGGCTCCTCCCTGGTCTGGGTGCTGGGCTGGAAGCTGCAGCTGAGATGGGAGAGAGGGTCTCAGCCCTTTTGGCTGAACTGCGTGGGCTTCGGAAGCTCTGGTAATAACCCCCCAGGCGGGTGGTTTCCAGTACTGATGGAGGATGTGAGCTGGGAACTGCCCAGATGAGACGCTGCGGCTGGGGTGTGTGTAGCCTGCAGCCCCGGGGTCTGAAGGAAGGTATTCTGTGGTGTTAAAGCACTGTTGGATTATTTTAACAATTGCTCAAATTCTGCCTTTTCTCCTCTCCTAGAGGAGGGCAGCCCCTCCCCAGTCCTGGCCTTCGCTTCTTCTCCTCGACCCAACCACAGCTACGTGTTCAAACGGGAACCTCCCGAGGGGTGCGAGAAGGTCCGGGCCTTCGAAGAAGCCTCGTGAGTATGAGGAGTTGTTGGCTGAGGAGAGCTGGGGTGGGGGCGGCCGAGGCTCCTCGTGCTGCTGTTGCCGCCCCTGCCCTGTTCTAGAAGCCGGGGAGCAGCCACTTCCCAACAAACCCGAAGCTGCTCAGGTCCTGGGGAGAAGGGCCGAAAGCTGAATCGCTCGGGAGGATCTCGGGATTCCTTGCCCTTCCCAGGCAGGAGTTTTTCTGGGCCAGCAGAGCCTGTTGAGGAGAAGAGGTGCTTCTCCTGTAAATCAGTGTGCTTCCAAACAAACCAGGCTCTGGGTGCCGGAGAAGCTGTGGGTGCCCCATCCCTGGGAGTGTCCAAGGCCAGGCTGGGTGAGGCTGGGAGCACCCTGGGACAGTGGAGGGTGTCCCTGCCCATGGCAGGGAGTGAGGCTGGGTGGGCTTTGGGGTCCCTTTCATCCCAAACCATTCCATGATTCTGTGCTGCTCTGTGCCTGGAGAGCAGTCCAGCTCGCAGAGGCAGTTCAGCTTTACCCAAGCTCTTGGAAGAGTTTTCCCTGCTGCTGCTCGGTGCCCTTGGAAGCGCCTGTTCCTAACCACGTTCCCCGTCTCCCTCCCCCAGCCCCGATCAGACTTTTCAGCCTTCCTGCCCAGATAAGAACAAAGTGCACTTCAACCCCACCGGTTCTGCCTTCTGCCCCGTCAGCCTGGTGAAGCCTCTCTTCCCAAACGTGGGGATCCTCTTCCGGGGTTTTCCAGCTTCTTCCAGCCCTGGCACGGGCACGTTTACATCCTGCCAGCCCGCAGCTCCCGCCCCGTTCCTGGGGGTGCGGAAGGACGCTGCAGTAGACGGCTTCAGCGAGGTGTCCAAGTCTCCCTCGCTGAATTACGAACACTGGAAGCGCGGCCAGCCGGAGGAGAGCGTCGTCTTCCACAGCTCTCTCGTGGTGTGAAGCCTTTGGGAAAGCCAGCCAGCGTTGGCAGCGCTGGCTCCTCCGCGCGTCTCTGCCAGCCTGGGGAGACCAGTGCCTTGCAGGTGGGATGTGAGAGCCAAGAGGCAGCCCTGGGATTGAGAACCGCGGCGGGCTTCCCCCGAGGACGATAAACCGTGAAGCACAGTGCCACGGCACCCCTCGCTGCTGGCGGGGCTCGTTCCTCCGGGCCTGCCCTGTTCAAAGCACTTTCCTGGGTTGAATTGTCTTTGTTTCCTGTGTGATTGTTTGGCTGGGGAAGAGCAGCCGGGCGCTGCTGCGGGGAGCAGAGCTGAACTCGTGCTCCATCGCTCTGCAAACGAGCTTGAGCTGGGAGCATTCAGGGAAGGGGCTTCCTAGCACCTGCAGCTGCCTGGGGTGGTTGAACCTGGGGAGCGGGAAGGGGAGAGAAGGGCCCTTGGATGTGTCAGAGCAGAAAATGTTGAGCCATGGTAACTGCAGATACGCATCCCCCTGGGGGCTGGAGAGCAGTGGATGGATCCCTGTCCTGCCTCCCATGGACACCTTTATCCCACAACAAGCCTGGAGCTTTAGGAATGCCGTGGTAAACGGGGGGAGCGCAGGTGGCTCAAGGCAGGCTTCCACGGACCTGCGCTCTGGGCAGCTGCTGTGACGGGGCCGGGGAGGTGTGAACTGCCGGCCTGGTTTCCCCCTGCGTGGGCAGGCGCCACGGCCGTGCGGCGGGAGGGAGGGGGTGGTGTTGCTGCTGTAGAGAAACTACCTGCTGCTTTGCAGCCGTGGGGCTGGCTGGGGCTGGCTCCTTGGGGTGGGATGGATGGAGGGGGTGGGGCGGGTCTGGGACCCCTCTGCCTCGCTGAGGCTCTGTAGGGAGCTGTGAGCACAGCTGGGCAGAGCCCGGAGCTGCCCCAGGATGGTGCCGTAGGTGGAGCGGTGTCACGGGGAGGCGGATTGGAAAGGCTCTTGGCAACGGGAGTTGGTTGTGTTCTGCCGCGAGGCGCGGGGTTGTGCTGAAGAAGCCTATTTTCTTGTATATGATGTAGAAACTATTTTCTTCTGAAGACACTATTTTTGCAGCTGTTTGAAGTTTGTATTTTATGTACGTATGGCAAAGCTTTAAGGAGGAGCGTTAGCCCGGGCGCTCTCGTTTCCAGAGGGGTTTTTTTGCAGATGCTGGTATTGCCGGTTAAAAGGAAACAAAATAAATATTTCAGGCATTGGGAGCACTGCTGTGGGATTTTTATGCGTTGGGCCTCAACTGGAGTCTCGGAGCGCGGAGCAGGCGGATGCTGGGGTGGCGAACAGGCTGCTGGCCTCTCGTCTGAAGCGGCAGCTGGAGCTCGGAGCCCTCGGTGCAGGGCTGGGCTGCCTCTGCCGGGGCTCCGTCCCCCCGGCTGGGGCTCAGGGCGAGGGTGCGAGGCTCGGGTGGCCCCGCGGAGCGCGCGGGCCTCGCTGTTCCGCAGCGGCAGCCGAGGCCGAGCGGCTGCCGCGTTACAGCCCCGCTCCCACAGCTGTGCTCGTCTTAGCAGCCCGAGAGCAGCTTCCGAATCGGGCCGCGGAAGGAAAACGCCTGCAGCCGCCAACTGATCGTCCTACAGCCCGGGCGGCTTTCAGCAGCTCCCGGGTGCGGCGGGGCAGAGCGGGGGCTGGCGGGGAGCCGGGGACGGGGGTGCGGGAGCGCCCGAGCCCGTGTTTGTCTCGGGGGCTTCACCGAGGGAGGGGTGAGAGGCGGCCGGGCCCCGGCTGTCCCGCTCGGGGGAGCCGGAGCTGCCGCCTGCCCGCAGGCACCGAAGCCGGGGGAGGGAGGGATGGAGGTAGAACCCGTCAGGTTTATTGTCCGCGCTGCCGGCCGCCGGCGCGCCCGGCTCCTGCTCCCGAGAGGCAGCCGCGGGGGTCCGAGGGTTGCCGGGCCGGAGGCCGGGCGGGCGGGCGCTAGGACCTGCGCGGCGACGCTGCCCGAGTCGCTCAGGCGACGGCGGGAACGCCAACCAGGCACCGCCCGTTAGCTCCGCCCCCGCCGGAGCAGCCAATCCTCGCCCTCCACATCGGCTTGCGTCATCTCAAGGGCCGCGCTCAGCGAAGGTCCCCGGCATGGGGCTGCCCCGGGCGCTGCCCGTCCCGAGGGGCGCCCCGCGGCCGTGACCGCGGCCGAGCCGCGGCGGGGATGGTCTCGGGGTGGCCCGGGGGGGCGTCTCGGCGCGTCCGTCCCGCCCGGTTCACCGAGCTGACCGCCCGCCTTTGCCCCACGGCGGGCCCGGCAGCGCGGCGGGCGGGCGGGCCCTGGTGTGCTGTCGGGCGCAGGCCGGGCGTATGAGGCAGCCCGCTCCGCCGCCGCCGCCGGTCGCGCTGCGGGATGTGGCCCTGGACGTGGCCCCGGCGCTGAGCGGCCGCGCTGCCGCCATGGGAGCGAGCGCCAACGGCGTGGCGCTGCCCGAGCGCCTCCGCCTGCCCGTCTGCTTCCTGGGCGTCTTCGCCTGCTACTTCTACTACGGCATCCTGCAGGAGAGCATGTGAGCGCGGGCGGGGGAGCCCCGGGGGGCGGGGGAGCCCCGGGGGGAGCTGCCCTCGCTGCGGGCCCCGGCGCGGGCTCAGCCCGGGGAGGCGGCCCGTCCGGTGGGTCCCCGGGGTAGGCAGCTCCGGGCCGGGCCCCGCCGGCGTCTCCCCGCGTCCCCGGGGGAGGCAGCTCCGGGCCGGGCCCCGCCGGCGTCTCCCCGGGGGAGGCAGCTCCGGGCCGGGCCCCGCCGGCGTCTCACCGTGTTCCGCTCTTGCAGCACGCGGGGGCGATACGGCGAAGGCACGAAGCAGGAGAAGTTCAAGTACGCGCTGACCCTGGTGTTCATCCAGTGCGTGATCAACGCCGCCTTCGCCAAGCTCCGTAAGTCGGGGGGGCGGGAGCTGCCGGCTGGCCCCGGGCACCCAGGGGCCGCGAGTCGCCGGTCGGGGTCCTTTACCCCCGCAGGGGACGGCGTTGGCTGACCCTCGCGTCCCTTAAAGCGCTTCGTGGCGGCGGTGGCCGCTCACAGCTCTCCCGACGCTCTCCTCTGCCTTCCTTCCAGTGATCCATTTCTTCGACTCCGTCAAAGCGGATCGCACTCGGAGCTGGCTGTACGCCGCGTGCTCCCTCTCCTACCTGGGCGCCATGGTTTCCAGCAACTCGGCTCTGCAGTTCGTCAGCTACCCGACTCAGGTGGAGCGGGCTGGGGGACGCGGGGCGACGTCCAGCCTGGCGCCGTTACCCCCGAGCGCGCGGGGCGCGTCACAGGGGGCCCCCGGCGGCTGACGCTGCGGAAGCACCGGCCGGGGAAAGGGCCGGGAGGGGAACAGAGTTCGGCGCTTCTTTTCCTGCAGCTGCGCCTGCGGGGCTGCGTCGCTGCGTTCCGCTCAGCGCTGGGTGTGGAGAGCGGGAACGGCCCGGGAATGACGGGAGTTTGCTCTTGGGGAGTTGGTGCCGATGCTGAAGGGCTCCCGATGGTTTCTCTGCTGTTGATTCAGCAGGTTCCCCTGTGCTTTCCGTCTCCTTTTTCCAAGCGCTCCGGTACGTTTTACCGGGGGCGCTCTGATCGCGTGGGGTCTCCTCTCGCCGCCCGCAGGGGTCGGCGTGCGGGTAGTTAACGCAGCCTTTCTTTTCCAGGTCCTCGGCAAATCTTGTAAGCCCATTCCAGGTACGCAAATCCCACGTTTCTTGTGCATTTGTGGATTTTTATACACACACCCCCCCGCCCCCGGCCCCGGGAGAACATCCGTTGTCAAAACTCTGCCCGTCCTGTCCCCTCGCAGGACAGCGCAGGCGGTGCTTGATCCGCGTGTCGTTCTCTGGCGCCAGGTTGAAATCCCACCGGGGGGGGGTGTTTGGGGGCGGTTTGTGATGTTGCTTCTTTACAGTCATGCTTTTAGGAGTGACTTTGCTGCGGAAGAAGTATCCGCTGGCCAAGTACCTCTGCGTCCTCTTGATAGTCGCAGGCGTGGCCCTGTTTCTGTACAAACCTAAAAAGGCGGCTGGGAGCGAGGACCACGTCTTTGGCTACGGAGAACTGCTCCTGGTGAGTACGGCCAACGCACGCGTGACCCCGCAGCGGGGAGGAGGAACAGGCAGTCACAGCGCAGATAAGGCCGTGTCCTTTGTGCCTCGAGCGTAGCTTAAAGCTGGCGTGGGAACGCTTCCACGGGAGGAGACCTGGGTTTGGGGGTGCAACTGCGCTGTGAGATCAGGGCGCGAGTACGTGCACGTCCCTCTTGGCGTGTGTTTTGAGGATACGTAATTGTGAGTGAGTAGGTGACTGGGATATGGACCGGTTGGAGCGAGGCCAGAGGAGGCCACGGGGATGCTCCGAGGGCTGGAGCCCCTCTGCCATGGGGCCAGGCTGGGGGAGTTGGGGGGTTCAGCCTGGAGAAGGAAAGGCTCCGGGTGGAGCTCAGAGCCCCTTCCAGTGCCTGGGGGGGTACAAGGAGGCTGGGAAGAACTTTTTCCAAGGGCAGGGAGCGACAGGACAAGGGGTAACGGGTTTAAACGGAAAGAGGGAGATTGAGATGGGCCATCAGGCAGGAATTCTTCCCAGAGAGGGTGGGGAGCACTGGGACAGGTTCCCAGAGAAGCTGTGGATGCCCCATCCCTGGCAGTGTCCAAGGCCAGGCTGGGTGAGGCTTGGAGCAACCTGGGCTAGCGGAGGGTGTCCCTGCCCATGGCAGGGGGGTTGGAACTGGATGATCTTTAAGGTCCCTTCCAACCCAAACCATTCTGGGATTCTGTGTTAAAAAAATTAAAAAGAGGGAGAATGTTCCAGGTTCCCCCCCTAAAGAAGAAACAACAGGGATTTTCCTTGCTCTCTCTTATCTCTGTCTCTTCTTGTAGCTGCTGTCGCTGACCTTGGATGGTCTGACCGGCGTATCTCAGGACCACATGCGAGCTCACTACCAAACGGGTTCCAATCACATGATGCTGAACGTTAATCTATGGTCCACCTTGTTCCTGGGGGCTGGTAAGGAAGGAACACCCTGCAAACGCCACAGCCACCACACCCAGAGACCACCCTGGCGCACCCCCTGGGAAGAGACCTTGTGTCAAGCTGCACAAATGGGCCTAGAAACACTTCCAATAACTTTATGGCTTGTTTTGGGGTTTGCTCTCTGTGTATACAGACCCGGGGCAGGTCCCTGTAGCTCTCCTCGTGCCCGCTAGAGGACACACTTCGTGCTCAGCGGAGCTGGTTTGCTTCCAAGAAGCCCTTGGGGCAGGCTCGGCCCTGTGCCCCCTGGGTTATAACCCCCCACCCTGAGAGCTCTTGCGCCGGCGGCGAAGCAAACCGTATCAGTGTAGCTTTCAGCTCCAATTAAGGAGTAGCGCTTCTAATTAATTGCTGGAGACTCGTCAGCATTGCATCAGCAGTTCAGGATTGCTTCCCTCACTAATCAACTAGGAAGGTGATCACTTTTTCTCCTCTTCTCTTCGTTTTCCACTGAGTGGAATTTAGTCTTTGCTTTTAGTAGCTCCTGTTGGGTTCTGAGCGTAAACCGCAGCTGCACGACGTAGGCGGTGGCTACTGGGGCTGCCTCGGGGCTCGTATTTGATGCTTCTCGTCGTGCTGGCTCTTCCAGGAATACTGTTCACCGGAGAGCTCTGGGAGTTCCTGAGTTTTACTGAGCGCTACCCCAGCATCATTTACAACATCCTGCTCTTCGGCCTGACAAGCGCGCTGGGTCAGGTAGGTAACGCTTCCCCTGTTCCGCAGCCTTCGCGGGGCCGTGCTTGCCCGTGACGGCAGAGTCAGGCCTCGCCTTCCGGCGCTCTGGGTGTGGCTTTCTGGGCGCGCTACCTTCAGCGTAAAACTGCTTTAAGCTTGCGTGCAGATAATCAGGAGTTGAAGTAAGATTCTTCCGGCTCTGGCTCAGTGCCTCTGCATCTGAAAATACGATCCGGGGGGTCTTTTCCGGTCGGAGTGACAAAAAGCGTCCGTTTGTGGTTTTTTTACAGAGTTTTATTTTCATGACTGTGGTATATTTCGGACCTCTGACTTGTTCCATCATCACCACGACCCGCAAGTTCTTCACCATCCTGGCATCCGTCGTTCTGTTTGCCAACCCCATCAGCCCCGTGCAGTGGGTGGGGACAGTGCTGGTGTTCCTGGGTAAGTCTGGGAAGCGGGCGCCGAGGGTCTTTCTCCGGGTGACTTTCCCAGGGGCGATGTGCGCACGGGGTTGTTTTATCTCCTCGCAGGCCTCGGACTTGATGCCAGATTTGGGAAGGGAGCGAAGAAGACATCGCACTGAGGAAACGGTTGATCGCTGCGGGCGGAATGGACTTTTAATTTATTGTCTTGTACCTCAGAATCTGTTGTGAAACTGGACTCAGGATGGGTGATCGGAAGGGGAGTGTTTGCATCTTTTTTTTGGTTTAGTTTTTTAATTCTGAATTGTCTTAAAAGTCAATTACTTTAGTTTTAACTCTAATGACGCTTTTTTTTTTCTGTAATCAAAGCTGCATTACTAGATCCTAGCAGCAGGATGAAATTCTTGCCTTAACAGGAAAAAAACCCTTCATATCTTTATTAAAGAAAAAGTGACGATGGCCACTTTTCCAGAACTTTCGTTTCAGTATCGTTGGCTGATCTCGGGGAGAAACAGCACACCTCTCTCCAAGGAGAGGGCTAGTCGTAGAATTATGTTAATTCTTTGGTGTGGCCTGGAAAGATCCCTGGATTAAAGGCCTGTGGTGAAGACAAACCCTTCTTCCGACTGATGGTGTGATTTTTCCGTAACCGAGTTGGCGGAGCAGCCCGTTGGACGCCTCCATTAGGATAATACGTGTAAACACTGAGGGGCGTTCTGTCCTTCCTCCGAGCCCTTCCAGAACAGAAACAACCCTTGGCATCTGTAAAAGCTTACAGGAAACCTGTTTAACCAGTGGGGCCCAAATTAATTCTTTTCATCCCGCCCCCCATCCCGCTGATGGAGGAACGGGACCCTCTGCTGCCAAAACCTCGCCAGGGTTGTGTGACCGGAGTGTTGAAAGGGCCCTTGTTAATTAACCGCCGTCGCGGTGAGCCTTCCAACGCCCGCTCCTGAGCGCAGAGGGGCTCCCCAGTGTTGTGTGGGGAGGAGTTGTTATCGTAACGATGCCTTCGGAGTTGGAGAGCAAAATTCTCCAAAGGGCAAACTTTACACATGAAAGCGTGTTTGTACCAGCTGTCGCTTGGTCTCCATCTGTTCTGTGGCTTTGGCCTTTTGCCCCTCCAGATGGGATCTTGATCTCTTTCCTGAGCGGCTGCTGTAAGTCTGTCCCCTGCTTCCCCCACACCTCCGGCATTCCTTACAACTTTTTTGGCCTCAAATTTGTTTTTCGTTTAATCTGTCTTACTATCTACTCCAGCCTGTTCCTTTCAGAATTAAACCCGAGGCTATTAAAGGGTTTTTCATTAAAGGGCACCTTCAGCTCTTTGCTAACTTAGCTTGTCTCAAAGGTCAGCTGATAAGTAGCCAACAAACGTGCTCTCGGTAGTAGAGAGTTGTGAAGTAAAAGCTTCTGTGAGGTGACCCCACGACTGCCACCTGCCCGACACCGTGTGCTGGCATCTGCTACTGTACGGAGACAGCAAGCCTTCCCTGAGGATGGCAAGCCTTTCCTGAAGACAGCAAGCCTTTCCTGAAGATGGCAAGCCTTCCCTGAGGATGGCAAGCCTTTCCTGAAGACGGCAAGCCTTCCCTGAAGACAGCAAGCCTTTCCTGAAGATGGCAAGCCTTCCCTGAGGATGGCAAGCCTTTCCTGAAGACAGCAAGCCTTTCCTGAAGATGGCAAGCCTTTCCTGAAGATGGCAAGCCTTCCCTGAAGACGGCAAGCCTTCCCTGAGGACGGCAAGCCTTCCCGGTATCTCTGAGGTAATGAATATTATTTCCATTTTTTCAAAGGGAGCAGAGAAATTGCATGACTTGTTCATGAATGCTGTGGCAGAGATAAAAATTTATTATCTTTTATGTCTTAATCATCTTTTCTCTGTATTTAGAGGACTTATGCTCCTCTACCTCTTATCATAGAACCACAGACTGGTTTGGGTTGGAAGGGACCCTAAAGCCCCCCCAGTGCCACCCCCTGCCACAGGCAGGGACACCCTCCACTAGCCCAGGTTGCTCCAAGCCTCATCCAGCCTGGCCTTGGACACTGCCAGGGATGGGGCACCCACAGCTTCTCTGGGCAACCTGTCCCAGTGCCCCCGACCCTCTCTGGGAAGAATTCCTTCCTGATGGCCCATCTCCATCTCCCTCTTTCAGTTTAAACCCGTCACCCCTTGTCCTGTCACTCCCTGCCCTTGGAAAAAGCCCCCCCAGCTTCCTTGCAGCCCCCCAGGCACTGGAAGGGGCTCTGAGTTCCCCCTGGTGCCTCCCCTTCCCCAGGCTGAACCCCCCAACTCCCCCAGCCTGTCCCCATGACAGAGGGGCTCCAGCCCTCGGATCATCCCCATGGCCTCCTCTGGATTCACTCCAACCGGTCGATCTCCTTCTGATGTTGAGATTTTTAGCATTATCTTAATTTTCACCAGTTCTCAAACACAGCAGCCAAAAGCAGCAGACAGACTGTAGGTTCTCAGCCCTATTAGTTTTGCAAACTTGTTTTCCCTTCTGTTAGCTCAGTTACCTTACGCAGGAATGGACCCAGCTCCCCGTCACCGTGCAGATACAGACACCTGAAAAACGCCTTCGGCCTGACTTACCCCCTCGCCCGTCCGCTTCCCCGCGATAACCTTGACGTTTCTGTTCAGCCGTGTCACCTGTTGGCAGTATTTGCGTCGTCGCTGTTAGAGCCGCTCCCGCGTTCCGGAGCGTGGGCTGCAAGCCAAAGGGAAGTCACCCTTGCTTGGGTTCGGCAGGAGCAGAATCGCTTGCTGGCGATCATTCTGTACTGACTAAAGCTCTGGAGGGAGCGAGCGAGCGGCAGCCTTTCTCCACTGTGCTGTCAGTTGGCCGGCGACCTCCTCTGTATTTACGGCACCTCAGGGCAAATTGCCTCTTCCGTCTGCGTGCTAAGACGACGTGCTCCGTTTGTTTCAAGGGGAACTTTTGCTCAAACCCACGGGGCTGTCCCCTTCCCCACAGCAGCAGCCTCCGTGTCCAGCAGAAGGAATGAAGCTGGGAGCTTCCTAGGATCTCTTTTCTCAGCCAAGATCTGTCTTTCCCAATATCTTCGACTTGTCTGTATTCAGAGCACAGATTTAAAGATCTGTCTGCCAAGGAGAAAGAAAATAAAGGAGATTTTCTCTCTCCTGATTGCTGCAGGCTCCCTTGACCCACTTTAGCTCTAAAGCCTGTTCCTGGTGTCGCCCCAGCTTGGTTCTCGCGGCACCTCTGACTCGTTGTCAGTAAGAATGTTTTTAAACAAAGGCAGCTCTTGTACCCACCTTGAGTCCGAATCCTTTGGATTGCCTTGGACAGCTTGCTGCCTTCCCTCCAGACCTCACGTACTGCCAGGTCCCAGAGGAGGCTACGAAAGCACTTCAGGAAGCTATTTTCAAACCAGCACTGGCTTTTCTACTTGGGCGGGTTTAACACCGCTGCCGCGGAACAGGTCCCCAGCTCTGAGCTGCCAGGAGGATGGCTGTAATGCCTCTCCCCGGCGACAGACCGCGTAGCGCATCCTGAGAAGCCTGCCTGGAGGATTCTGGGTACGTTCCTGCTTGAGTTCAGCTGTCTCTTTCTTTCAGGGCAGGTGAACTCCAAAGGAACTGACTTAGCATCCGATATGGTTTTCATCCTCTGCGTTCCTTTTTCCCACTGGTGGCTCCTCTTCAAGGCACCTTTTGCAGAGGGATAACTACGGTTGCCAGTTTTTTGGCTTTGCTGGTTTTTTATAAACTGCCGTGGCCTTCAGAGGCAACGCCTGAATCCCTGGTGAAGTGGCAGGAAAGGCTTTCTGTCTCGGAGGAAGAGATCAGCGATGTGCAAAGTGTGGGCAGAACTTGCTCCGCTTTATCTAGACACTGAGTAGCGTCTAGGGTATGGCTGAGCAAAGGAATCTCGGAGTACTCCAAGTTCTGCTTTGCTTATTCAGAGAAGGAAGTGTTCTGTGGTGGCATCTATAAGCAGCACTCAAGGAATCAGAGTGCCCAGGCTCTCCAACAGCCTGGGCTTCACCAGTTCTGCTATGACTTAGCATCCGCCTTTTTTTAGACATCCTCCAGTTTATGAGAAGGGTGCAAACGTAGCTAAATTAAAAAAGACTACCTTGTTCTTTTCAGGCCTGTGTGCTTGAGCCGTCTCTGTTTTCCCAGCTGTGAGCAAGCAATATTCTGTGATAATATTTTCCAAAATGAGAAGTTTTTGTAAGGTGCAAAACTTGACCCTTTGCAGCCAAGGTGGTGGGTGCTTTGAACGCTCGCTGTGTAATGCTTGGAGCTTGGGCTGACTTGCCAAGGGGCTACTAAAGGGAATGCTCGTGGTTTGCTCTTTCCTTAGCAGATGTGACTGGTCGTTCTCTGAAAAGAGGAAGGGAGATCAGTTGAGTTTAATTAATTAAGTGCCTTAGACAAAGCCCTGCAAGTGTGAAAGATGAAGGTCAGGCTGAGAAGTTTGGTCAGACTGAGAATCACAGGATGGTTTGGGCTGGAAGGGACCTTGAAGATCATCCAGTTCCAACCCCCCTGCCATGGGCAGGGACACCCCCCACTAGCCCAGGTTGCTCCCAGCCTCACCCAGCCTGGCCTTGGACACTCCCAGGGATGGGGCACCCACAGCTTCTCTGGGCAACCTGTCCCAGTGCCCCCCACCCTCTCCGGGAAGAATTCCTGCCTGGTATCTCATCTAAATCTCCCTGCTTTCGGTTTAAACCTGTAAGAGATTCCATCTTCCTCGCTTCTACTTTTTGTTGGCTCCAGAGTCCCAACCCTGAGTCCATGTCTGACTCGGCCAGTTACCAGCAGGGGGAACTCTGATTTCAATCATTTACCAGAAACACAAGGAGCAAAACAACCAAAAAAGCAGTTCTGCTTTAACTATCAACGTAACTGTATTTCTGGAGTCTTTGTGCTCACAGTAAAAACATAATGTGGAATTCAAGGTCTTCCTCCATCTTTATTCTGCTTAATTAATCCTTTTTGACCAGCAGCAGCGACTGCGCGGAGGCTGGGTTGGTAGAAGCTTTAAGGCAATCGGCTCTTCTGCAGGACGGCCTTGGGTACCCACAGTACGAGTGTGCACAGCCCTGCTTGTCCTCGTGGGACACGAGCAGCTGCCTTCCTGCACGGCACGGGCCGGTGACCTCACAGTCGGTGTGGTGGAAACCACTGCTACCAGAATTCTCCTCGGAACCCTGTCAGTTCTTGGCGGGTCCAGGGAGGCGAGGAGTCGCGTACTGAGAGTACGGAGCGCGTTGCGTCGCGGCGGTGTTTGTGCTGGTTGTCCCTCCAGGAGGAACTGGTTGATGTGTCGGCTGAGAAAGGTGAAGTTTTATTTCATCGCTGAGCGAGACACGGCATCCGCGGGGGGGGAAACTTAGCAGCTGCGCTCCTTTTCCTTTCATCTTCCTGGTTTTTACGAGCTCCTTCTGCAGCTCTGTCAGCAGATGGTTAAAAATCCCCAAATGTTTGGAGAGCACATCGAATGAGGCAGCTGATGCTGTGTGTGCGTGTACCGTGTAAAGGTGGGTATAATCGCCACACGCTGATGCTTTCCTGGTCACAGGATGGTAACGACTCACGCTGCACTGACACGCTTCAGGGCTAAGGATCTTTGCTTTGAAATCGATGGATTGTCAGTCGTGAAGATTCCGCTTAAAAACCCCACCCCAAGAGTCATTCTTCAGGAATAACTAGGGTTTATGCTGTGCCACCCCGGGTTGGTGATGATGTGAGTTTGTCCTGCAGGATCCCACTCTTGGAAAGGAAATGGGAATTCCTGACAGATCCCACGGACGGAAAAGCACAGGAGAGCCAAGATAGCACCCATCAGGGGAAGCACACGCCGGCTTTAGAGTCCCACTTCAGCCTGTAGTAAGTTTACGGTGACTAGCAGTGGGAAGTTTGTAAGGCCAGCAGGGGTGGGGTCCGTATTTGGAATACGTGCTCCGTAATAACCGGTGTGTTACTCAGAGTTACTGTTCAGAGCTAATAGAATTCCAGCAGCGGGGAGCCAGGGGGGCATCTAGGAAACAGGAAAAGCAGTCATTCCCTCAGACTGGAACTGAGGCGGCTGGATGTCGCGCTGCAGTGAGGTAGCGAAGGTTTTCAATATTTCAAGGAAAAAAAATTAAGATGAAAAAGTGTAGTTAAAGCTTCAGAATTACATTAGCAAAAATGGTCGTCTGGCTTTTGTCCTTTCTCTTGCCACGTTCTTCTGCAGTGCTTGCCTTCTCCTTTTCATTCTTTATGCACACAGAGGTTCCTGAAGCCTTTTAACACCCTCATGATCATCCCAGTTGTTACTTCGGTGAGGTCACAGCCTATTTCCAAAGTTTTTATGAGCGATTAACCCGTTTAACAAACCAGCTGTTCCGAAGACAGCATGGTTTCCATCCCGAGTCATTCAGTAGAGGTGTTTTGCTGGGAGAGTGTAAACAGAAAGACGGCTGGAGTCGGGGATGGCGGCGGGGTTTTTCCTGGAAGTAGGTTCGTGTGGGAGATTTCTTACAGGAGAGCGGATATATTGGTGAACAAAGCTACGTAGAGCTGGAGTGGGCCGTAGCCTGACTCCACAGCCTTGAAGCATACTTGAGGATGATAAAGGAAGAAACAAAAGGGATGAACAAAGACTTGGCAGAGAAAAGCGGAGTGTGGGATAGCCAATGGTGTGTTAGCCCAGGGCTCGTGGACAGCGCGTGGCGATTAGGTGTGGCCGATCACCTGGACCTATACGTGTGTGGGCAGCAAACTTTGAGCTCTGTATTAATGTAACGGGGAACACATAAACGGCTTCGCTTTACAGCTCTCATAGAGTTGTTGAAGTCCATTCATTGCCCGCAGGTTCGGGCCCTTTCCTGGGTCTTCGGTTCCTCCAAGAGCAGCACCAACGTGCAGCAGGAGGCATTCCCAAGGGCAGCGCAGCCCAGATGCTGACCAACCCGTAGAAGTGAAAATCCAGCCAGGTCGGTGGTGGGAACCTCCTGTCACTTGGAACAGGACGAAGACTTTCACTTGACTGAAACCCGAAAATGGGAATGAAGTGGAATATTTTCGTAGGCGGACGCAGTTTTGGGGACAGAAGGAAAGATTTCCATAGCAGGCCTCGCACATAGTGATTTGCTTTGCAGGTGGGACTAGCACCCCCCACCCTTTAATCAAATGTTGCTGTGACTTCCACTTTACAATGGGCAGGGGTTAAAGACACCGCTAAGGGGCCTTGCAGCGGGCCGGGAACGTGAATTAAGGGCATGCTAGGCCCGTTTGCAGTCGCCTCTTCCCAGTGACAGCAGAAACCGTCCTCCACAGGACTATTTCCAACCTAAAATTAAACATTACAAGGCGATAAGAATCTCAACCCTCTCGAACAGGAGGGATCGTCGTCTCCGGTTTCTGCGGACCGTTGAGTCTGCGTCCTCTGGCAGCACCGTCGCCTGACGTTCGGTAGCGAAACTTCTACAAGTCCCTTCTGAGGACAACGCAAGCTGCTTTCCAGGCAAAGGCTGCCGCTCTCGCTCCTTATCAGGTCTGGGGAGCGGCGTCTGCTTTCCAGACACATTCGCAGCCTGCTCTGGTTTGGTTTATTCTCAGAATCGTAGCGTCACCTTCTCCCTAGGCCCTGAGGGATCTCATTCAGCGAACGTGATAGGCCACAGCTTGTAAATGGGTTTTAGTGTGGTAAGAAAAACAAAACCCTGGCCTCGGGATTAAGAAAGAGAACAGCCATTTGGGTTAGCAGATTGTGCCCCTGCCTGAGGACCCGTGTGGCAGTCCCAAAGCCGAGAGTGTTGCAGTGATCGCTAAGGTTCTATTTCTGTACCAGCAGCGGGGCTGGACCTGCCCGGAGGGCGCTGACAGCCCCACCTGGAGGGATGTGAAACTGCTCTGAACACACCCCACTCGCCAACTCCTCTCAATAACGAGCCAGATCAAAACGGGCGCTAACTTCGTGCACAGTTTTGACACACGCTTTATTTTCTCTGGATTGATAAATTCTGAGCTGTCTTTTTTCCCTGCTGTCTATATTGCGTGAAGCATATTGTCACTTAAAAATCACAAGGGTGCCAGCTAAGATAGCTTCATTAATATTTCTAAGCAGCACGGCACCGTTACCTGATAACTGAGGAGATGCCCAGGAATAACTCCGTTGGTTTTGCAGCCAGTCGGTATTTTAGGAAGTGTTAATTTCCATAAACCTTGGGAACCCATACAGGATGCAACATTTCACTGTCTACAAACGTGCCCAGTCACAGAAAGGGATAGCACAGTCCGGTGAAGAACGTCGTTCTGTAAGCGCTGGAACTGGCAACGCCGAGTTCCCTACAGACTGGAGGTTTGGGGCTCCCGTTTAAGCTTTCTCCATGCTTGGTGTATTCCCAGTTTCTCCCCCCTGCGGATGCACTAGTGTTTGTTAAACTGTGGCACGATGTCTTGGGGCACTTGGGGAGGTCCCTTTTCTCTATCCAGCCCCTACTTTGCCCTGTGGGGTAGAATCCAACGATCTTTGAGGCCCCTACTTCTGTTTTTTGACCTTGGTGGGAAAACATGGCTGAATTAGCAGTTGCTGAGGGATGGGGTAGGAAGATAGGAATGTCAAACAACATAAGCTTTGTCTCCTTAAGAAATCACATTAAAGATAACGTGATCTTGCTATTAAAGACCAGGGATCTACAAAAGGGCCAAACTACTGCATGGATGACCTCAGTTTTGGTGGGTCTTCATGGCTTCGGAAGGCTTAGTTTTGAATCCACTGTTCTAGAAAGCACTTTTCTGTGCGGTACCTGAGTCATATCGAATTTCGGATGGAATTAAACATCTGAATACTCGTTACTGCCATCGTGGTCGCAGTAACTTCACGCCACAATAAACGTTGCAGGACAATGCTAACGGGAAGGCAGCAGCGAGGAACTGATCAGCCCCACGTTAAGCTCTTCAGTTCTGTGCGAAGAGCAGCAATATTTAAGTCACGGTACTTGCTCGAATTTGTGCAATGGAGTACATATCGACAGCCAACAGTAGCCTTTACGGTTGTGGGGAAAGCACAGATTTAGAGAGCTCGCCTCTCTTGCACCAGCATTGGGCAGTAGAACAGGACTAAACTGCCATGTAGTTATGAATCCCGGTGTGAGGTGGTTGGAAAACAGCTTAGTTTGTGAATACCTTAAAAATCCTGCCTTTTCCTTTACCGTTGTAATTCCCTGCAAGGTCCAGACTGCGTTGTTCCCTCTTTTCTGACTTGATTTCCTCCCTCTTTTGGGTGTTTTTTGGTAGCTGTTTGAGCCCTTTATGCTCATTCATACTTTCATGCTATACAGAGTGAAGCTTATCCTCGATTTTCAAGTCTTTTGTCCAATTATCTCCCTGTACCTGCAGACGGGGAAAGCAGCAGCGATAAAACCCTCTAGACTCTCTTGCAGCCCTCTAGACTCTCCTGCACTTCTCCACTTAAGGAAGATTGCCGTGATAACATTGAAGTTTAATTTTTGTTTGTGGAGAAAAGGCGCTTTGAATAAACCAAGGACCTTTGACGACGCTCCGAGCTCCTCCTGCTCTGCAGGTGCTAGCGGAGTTAACAGCGTCTTGGAGGAAGGAAAATAATTTCACAGACCATTAGGGCTGGTGGGAAGCAGCAGGATCAGGTTTTAATGAATACAGGATCAAAAGCATCTTAAAGCAAACCAGCCCTGAAAACAAGAGCAGGCTCATCAGGGAAGACAGGAGATGCTTCTAACGAGAAACAAAGCACCAACTCAAAGACATTAGGGAGTCGCTTTCTCACAATAATGCATTTTAAAGTATAATTTCCTCTTCTAAAAAAATGAGCTTTGATACTTTTCCAATCCATGTAAAAATAGCACTATGAACAGATTCCCTGCAATTAAAATCTCCAAGTCAAAGTTTGTTCCAAAGAAGGTCAAGATTCTTTAAACAATGTTCGTTTGCTCGCAAATAAAAGTAGTTTTTAATCACAGCAACAGTGACTAAGTTATCTTACAGTATTTGGAAGTCAGGAAAGCAAATTTGGACAAGAAATATGCCTAGCAGTAAACTCTGACCTGAGAATGGTTCCAAATGGATCCAGATGTAATGAAACCAGGAGCTAATTGCTTGAGTGCTCAGGCAAGGACTGTTTTGAGCACGTGCATCGCCAGAAACTGGCAACACTTTAGTGAACTCGCAGGGAAGAAAGGGCGGCACCTGAAAAATTTAGGTGCCTGTAATTTTATACATCTGTTGCAAAAGATGTGGGTTTCAGTCATAGTTTTGAATCTGGATGCCTAAAACCCACCTAATTCCTATAGTCTTCTGGGTTTCTGCTTTGGTATCGGGAGCAAGGAGTTTCCCAATTTTGCCTTTCTACTTTTTAGTATGAATAAGCTGCTTCTCTACCTTTTTAAAAGCTTAAAAAGCTGGATAATATCCAGCTTGCCCTCCTACTCCATGCGACACTGACAGTTACTTAATCTGTAGTGCAGGAAAAGTGGGGATACCGGACTCTATCTAGCTCGGTACCTGCTATTCTGTTGCAAATTGAATTTTGAGGGAAAGGGATGCCAAAGAAAAATCTCACCAGTTTCCTTTCCCTGGAGGATGCTCAGACTTACATGGTTCAAAGAAGTCAGTATCTCAGAAGCTTTTCCTTTCATCACAAACCGTATCAGCACTTACTGTCCTCTGGTGTGCTCTGCTAGTGCCAAAGCTGAGACTCCTTTGACTACGTAAATTATAAGGTGGGCTTTGGCTACGTTAGGTGTATGGCTCTACAGGTGAGAGCACGACGTTTTCCAGAGGATGGAGATACCCTAGCAGAACTCAGACTGGAAGGACAACCTGTTAGATACTAGATTTTTAATTGGCTGTGACACAAATATTACTATTGCACAATGAAACCATGAAAGCCTGTAATATCAAGATTCTTTTCATGTCTTAAGTTTAAAACAAATCATCAGTAACCGTATCCTCAAACCCAGCAAGGATCCCGTTGCTGGTTGTGACGCTACCGTAGCATTCCTTTGGCATGACGTGCGGGAAATGAGTTGCGTAGATGTCTCACTGGTGTAAGGAGAGGTGAACCAAGCAACGAGCGATGTTTCTGTGACTCTTGCATACATAAAAGCCTCATTAAGTCTCCCCAGTGATTGGAGATGGGTTTTGTGTAGAAAGGTTTTGTTTGTTTTTGTAACAAAGTAGCAAATACAGGAAATAATTAAATAACTGTGTTTTCATACTCTCCTGATCATCAGGAGCCTTATATGAGATTTTAATTAGTGCTGCATTTTCAATAACTCTGTATCCGTACGTGTTGCAGATTCTTTCCTGGATAACAGGGAGATAATTATGAGAATCTTGTTTTTCAGCCTCTCACTAAAGGGATGGCTGATATATTTAATCATGATGTAGAAATGCTGGCAGCTTTCTCCGAGTTCAGCCTCTCTCTAATTACATTTCTAGATTTTTAGTAAATTGAAAGGGAAAAACGTAGGAACAAAATAATTAAAACCAAAGAGGAAGTGAATATTAAAAAGCAGGAGCTATTTAAAATTCTCGCACACAAGTCTTTCAGGGACATCAGTTTAATCAGCTCCACGTAAAAAAATCGAACGTACACATACACAGACGTAGCACCTCCAAGCCCGTACGTACAGCAGCACTCAGTGGTTCTTCTCCTGCAGGAAAAAGCCCCACCAAGCTGTCTTGTGTCATTGAGATGATACTGAGAATTATACTGGAGTGAATGCACGTCAGAATTTGGTAGCCTCGCGTGCACGCTGGTGTCAAAACGCACACACATCACCGTACCTCCGTGCAAAATTCCAGGGCTCAAGCAGCCCTGGCACGGAGGAAGCCAGTCAGTCGGTTTTGCCCAGTCATTTTATTCCAGACTTGTATTTAAAGACAGACGGAAGGGTCTGTGAAGAGTGACTGACACTGTTTCACTTCTCTCTGCCATCGAGGAGGGCAGAATTGACCCTGAATAACTTTTACATATGAAGGGGAGGTGAAATTCAATCTTCATTTTCACAGGTACCCAATTTCATTTTAATCCCACTGCCTGGGAACGAAAGGCTTTTGATCAGGAGAAGGTAATAAGCTGCATTAGAGGTTGACCTCCCTAGCGCTACGTGACACGTGGCCGGTGTTGAATTAAAGGAGACACTTCTGCTTGTTCTAGCCAGAAACGCCTTGTTTGGAGAGTCTGCAGCCCAAGCCTCTAAGGCAGGAGGGGAGGGCGGAATCTCTTTGTTTTCTCTAAAACTGGTGCCGTAATTTCCTTTTGTACTTCAGCTTATAAGAGGATAAATACATCAGTAAAAATTTACAGTTTATACTGAGAATATAAAACCCAGGGTAATGGAAAGGGTATGAAAATAAGTTTCTAGGAGAAATGTGTAGCCAGAACAGGAATGCTAATACCAGTTCTGCACTTCCCAAGAGGCAGGTTTACGGCATTTCTTCATTACAATGCAGCGTTACCTGCTGTTTTGTCACCATGGGCAGCAGTTTGTGAAATGAAGGAACGAAGCAGGGTCCAAGAATTGGTCATGACTTGGATCAGATACTTGCCAAGAAAACCTAGGACACTGCAGAAAGTGTTAGCAATATTCTCTGTGTCAGTAGTGGACGAATGTGGCAGCCTGGCATGCAGGACCAATGGTGCAATGAGAAGCAGCATTTTTTCCTCTGAGAGAATAAGGTAGGAGCTAAACAGACGTTGTATCTTTCACTGAAATCGGCGTAGCTGTGGTATGTGTTATGTAACCTGGCTTATTGGGGTGCTTTGTGCGACTGTATTAGTTCACTATAACATGAGGCTGATGCTGGCAGGAAAGGCTAGCTCTGGATAAACTTCCATATAAACATTGAAGTAATTAAGGACTATTAACAATGAAAATTTTGCTTCCTCTGGTTGCAAACCATTACAAATGAGAAGATCCATACGTAGATGGGATCTTAGGATAGAATCATAGAACAGTTTGGGTTGGAAGGGACCTTAAAGTTCATCTAATTCCAACCCCCCTGCCACAGGCAGGGACACCCTCCACTAGCCCAGGTTGCTCCCAGCCTCACCCAGCCTGGCCTTGGACACTCCCAGGGATGGGGCACCCACAGCTTCTCTGGGGGTCTCTCATCTCCCCTCACACTTGGGTGAAGGGATTTAAAGTAAAACCCTACGCCAGCTCCAAGCAGAGCCCTCAACCCTTGCACAACACCAGGAGATGTCTCCAAGGCAGGAGGGGGAAGAGCAGCGAGCCATCGTCTCAGGTGGCCAATCCTGCACGACATCCTTGTCTCTAAATGGGAGAGACATGGATTTGACAGATGGACTGCTCGATGGTCGTACTCAGAGTGGTGGTCAACGGCTCAATGTCTCAGTGGAGACCAGTAACGAGCGGCGTTCCTCAGGGGTCGGTGTTGGGACTGGGAACGTTTAACGTCTCCGTCAGTGACACGGATGATGTGATTGAGGGCACCCTCAGCAAGTTTGCTGATGATACCGAGCTGTGTGGAGCGGTGACACACTGGAGGGAAGGGATGGCATCCAGAGGGACCTGGACAGGCTGGAGAGGTGGGACTGTGTCAGCCTCATGGAGTTCAACCAGGCCAAGGGCAAGGTCCTGCACCTGGGTCAGGGCAATCCCAGCACAAGGCCAGGCTGGGTGGAGAATGGATCAAGAGCAGCCCTGAGGAGAAGGACCTGGGGGTGCTGGGGGATGAGAAGCTGAACATGAGCCAGCCATGTGTGCTGGCAGCCCAGAAAGCCAACCGTACCCTGGGCTGTATCCAGAGCAGCGTGGCCAGCAGGGCGAGGGAGGGGATTCTCCCCCTCTGCTCTGGGGAGACCCCACCTGGAGTGCTGTGTCCAGCTGTGGAGCCCCCAAGAGCAGAAGGGTATTGACTGGTTAGACTGAGTCCAGAGGAGGCCATGGAGATGCTCTGAGGGCTGGACCCCCTCTGCCATGGGGACAGGCTGGGGGAGTTGGGGTGTTCAGGCTGGAGAAGGGAAGGCTCCAGGGAGACCTCAGAGCCCCTTCCAGTGCCTGGGGGGGCTACAAGGAAGCTGGGGGGGGGGCTTTTTCCAAGGGCCTGTAGTGACAGGACAAGGGGTAACAGGTTTAAACTGAAAGCAGGGAGATTGAGATGGTCCATCAGGAAGGAATTCTTCCTGGAGAGGGTGGGGAGGCCCTGGGACAGGTCGCCCAGAGAAGCTGTGGGTGCCCCATCCCTGGAAGTGTCCAAGGTCAGGCTGGATGAAGCTGGGAGCACCCTGGGCTGATGGAGGGTGTCCCTGCCCATGGCAGGGGGTGGCACTGGGTGGGCTTTGAGGTCCCTTCAGCCCAAACCATTCCGTGACCCCAAGCGCTCCCCCCAGAGCTGAGGGCAGCAGAGCACGCACCGCGCCGCCTCGCTCGACGCCTTTCCCGCCTTTTCCCCCGCCTCCCTGGCGCCCCGCCCCTCCGTCGCGCACGCGCAGTGCGCCGCCCCGGCCGCGTTGCCCCGGCGGCGGGTGCTGTGGGGAGCCCGGCCCTGTCAGTGTAGGGGAGTATGAGGAGACGGCAAGGGGACAGCGGGCAGCGGTGCCCTTCTCAGGTGAGGTGGGAGGGGCCGTGCGGGGGAAAGAAGCAAATGGAAGCGGGCGAGGACTGTAAATCTCCGCAGGGACGGGGGGAAGGTGGTGTCGTCCCCCCGCTACCGCTTGCCTCTGCGAGGTGTTTGTGGGGCAGCTCCCCCCTGTTCTTGCGGCCGCACGACTGGGAAGTGAGACCCGCACGGGCGTGCCCCCTCCTCCCCCCCCGGCGGCTGTTAAAATGGCACTGCGACAGGAGTAGCTCTTTGCCAAATAATGAGCTGTACGAGTGGAGTGGACCCCTAGGCACACGGCGCATGCTCCACCGCTTTGCCAGAAAGTGAGCTTCGGCTGGCGGAGCGGGCGGGTGGGGCAGAGTGCGCATGCGCAAGCGGCAGGCGTGGGCGTGTTTGGTGGCGCCAGCGCATGCGCGGACGCTGAGCTGGCGGCAGAGGGCGCACGCACAGGAGGAAGTGGGTGGAGGGCTGTGCAAACGGCTCTGCGCATGCGTGTTTGGCACGGTCGAGGGGGGCGGGGTAGGCGGGTCGATTGGTCTATTGCACATGCGCGTTTGGGGCGGGACAATCGGAACGGCCATATCCTGCTTGTTCGGCAACTCGGCGCTTGCGCAGAAGGGTGCTGCGGGGACTTGCGGAATAATGAGCCTGTACCTGTGCTTGGGGGCAGTCGGGGGAGGAAGACATGCTGCCAAATAGTGAGCTCCAGCTGCTGGTGTTCTGCTAGGGGGGCTGGCTGCGGAGGGGGGGCAGAGTCCGGGGGCGCTATCCCCACCCACCGCACCTGCTTGGGACAGGGCTTCTCGGGCTTCCCCGCCTCCCTCGGAGCCGGGCTTCCTCTGGCGGTAGGAGTTGCTGGTAGGGCCGGAGGTAAGAGCTGTGGGGAAGGGGTAGGAGTTGAGGGGAGAGGGGTCGGTAGCTCGGCTGGGGCGCAGGGCGCGAGCGAGGGAGCAGGGCCTGGGGGCTGGGCAGAGGTGCGGCGGGGAAGAGCTGGGGGGAGGCCTGCTTAGGGCATTCCTCGAGATCCCCAGGCAGGGGTGGGTGTGCGGTGCCAGGAACCGAGTAAGGAAACACGAGTGGGAGAAAGGAAACAAGGGCCGGAGTGGGAGAACTGAGATGGCCAACAGCATCACCGAGTGAGGGGTGACAGGTCGTGGCTTTGCCACTGCGGGCCGTGAGGCACGTTTCTAAATCAGGAGGGAACTGTCTTCCCATGAGTTGGACCCGAGGGTGTCTGGGATCAGTACTGGGATTTCTTAGCCGTGCCTCAGGCCTGTAGTGGTGTTTAAAGGAAATGGTGCATCATCATGCAGTGTGGAAAGGGAAAAGAATTCCCTTTCCCAGTTCCGTGTGTCAGCGGTGGGATTTGAAGGCAGGGTGCTAATGCTTGTGGCAAGCATGGTATTGATTAGTGATAGGTGGTATTACAGAGGTAACACGTTATTCCCGTGGTATTCGCAAAGCTGCCTGTGACAGAAATCGTTTTTTTCTGACAGGAGTTCTTAGAGGGGAGAAAAACGTGGAATGGAATGTTATTTGTTGTAATTTTTCCAGAACTCGGCATTATTACGTGTGTTTACATTTGGGGTTGTGGAGCATCATCGTGACATCATGAAAAGGAATACTTTTTTTGTGATTTCCTTTTGTTTTTTCATTGGCTTTAGAGCTCTAAATTGTTAAGTCTGGGGTGGCTTGATGTGAAGCCATATAAAAGTCTGAAGGATTTCCCTGTTTATGCTTTATGGAATAGAATGTTGGTTATAAAATACCCTAAATTAGTTCTGTAAAACATACAACCTCCTTGCTCCTTTTCCAGTGATAACTTAGTAACCAGATGCCCAGAATGATTCTCTTCCATTGTATCACTTGTTTCCTTGTGACCTGAAGAAAAAACAGGTTATTTTTTTTTCCCCGAGGGGTACTTTGTCACGGATGTGTGTGGAGATGGAGACAGCCTGATAGCAGAAGCACATCACACGCTGTCATCCTGTCGCTGTATCAGTAGAGGACAGTAACACAAAACTGTACCCACCATAAGATCGTAGAAACTACTGTCAGATCTGATACCCTGATCTACCGCTATTACAAAACTAACCGTGCTTCCTCCCCCAGACCTCCAGGATTTGCACACAGGTGCAGGTCAGGGAGGGAGTTTGGACAGGGGTTTGGTTTGACACATGGTCTCAGCGAGCAGCGCACTGATTGCACAGCTCACGGTGGAGTGCTTAAAGCCCACTTTCTTGTGTGATTGATCTTACAATTTGCTGATGTTTCCACACGGAGGAGGTACCAGTGCTGGCACTAGTCTTAGGTTGATTAGACGTGGTAAATGTTAAAAATAAATCTACTCACCAGAGTTTTCTCTCAGTCTCCCCTGAGCCAGCTTGACCAGTGTGGGGGGAGGTTTTAGGGTTAATCGCTAAACTGCAGCGCAGCCTCTAGGCGACCTAGTGTTAGGTATGTACTGCGAACTGTTTGTTGCCCTCTGATTTTTCTAGATACCAATCCAGTTTACAATAAGAGGGACTTACCAGCTTTATTCTTGGCACACCCTTCCGTTCAGCGTTTCGCTCGTGGGGCTTGACTGCCTAGCTCACCGCGCACCTGTAAACTCGAAATCATCTGCCTCGTTTTTTCCTGGATGTTATTTCCACAGAAGTGGGCATAAAGCTGGCAGAGGGATCTCTTTCTTGTACGATCAGGAGCGATTGCTGTGTTATCGATTGCATTCGTTGTTCCGCATTTGGAAATATCCACAGTGATTTTTGTAAAATTCCTTCTCCTCTCCCAGCTTTGGCTCGATTTTCTGCACGATTGGAGTATTATGTAAGATCTTGCTGTATTCCTCCATCCCTTGACTGCTGGTGTTTTCTCCTCAGCACAGAGAGGAAATACAACAAAAAGGTGGTGAAAAAAAACCCCAAACACGTTTATTGAGAGTGTTGCTGCTTGATTCTGAGATGATAGGCTGCTACTGCGTGCTGTCTCGTACTTTGTACGTGGGAGATCTCTTAAATAAAGCATGTGTCCCAAGTTCTAGAAACATGACGGTACAGGAAACTAGTGTGAGATTAAAGTATTCACGCCCTTGAGGAGGCAGAGAAGCTGGTTTTCCTCTGTAAATATATTAGAACTTCTTTTCTTGGTTTCACGTTGTTCAGCATTCCCTTTGCTGAAGTCCATAGCGGCGTTCTGGAAGGAAGGAGTTGAGTGATTCTGGAAATCTCTTCCTCTCTGCTCATGTGCATAGCAGAGAATTCAAGAAAATACGTAGCACACGTGAAATGTAATTTGTGGCTTGTTTTGGTTTGTTTATTTTGTTTTCTCCACATTTTTAGGGCAGAAAAGATGCAGAACCACTGACTGTGTAGCAGATGCCCGGAAAAGGCTTGGGGATTCATTTTTGTACTGTGAGTGAACTCGTTGGCTACAGGCAGGAGTTGCACTGTTGCGTTCTGGGAGGTGTCGCTGCTCTGACAACTCCATGAATGTTCAGACATCTGTAGAATCAAGAAAGTCAGGAATTAAACACTCCGACACTACATTCGTAACGGGAAGATACTTTTTTGGCCGTTGCTGTAGTAGAAGGCAGTAGGATAGTGGTGCCTTCGCACTGGCTGCGGAAAATAGTATTAACGTTTTCGTGTCAGGATCTCAGTTCGGCTTTTCTTAGCCTGTGCTGCAGGTCCTATTCAGCAGGTTATGTTGCGTGACCGTGGACTTCAGAAATGGCTTTCGCCAGAATTACAGCGTGTGATGTAATGCTTGGGCTGCGCATCATGTGCAGTAATTTTAATGCTGTTTAAAAAACTGATCCAGCTTCTGATAACGGAGAGCATTTTCTATTCAAAAGGGATACCCTTGTGCGCGCCTTGAAGAGACTCACTTGCTGAAAAAGTCGAAATACACATTGAAAAATACGCTAATTTCTGATAATTTAAAATATTTAGGACTCTAAGTTCACTAATACCGTTTGGGAAAATATACGGGAGGTTTGGAACTGTAAACACTGAGATTTATTACATGTTCAGAAACATTTCATGTTGCACGATACGTAAGCTTGTACAGGGTGTAGTTGGACACCGGGATACTTAAACTGCTGGAAACTTAAACTGTTTAAGTTACTCTGCGTGACGTCAGACGTGCCGGTGACATCTCTACAGCATCAGTGTGAAAAGGCTGACGGGATGTTCCAAGAAGGGAAACTGTCTTCTGATGTTGAACAAAACTTAAAGAATTGTGCCTTTTTGGACTAAGAATATGCAGGGGTGGCACTCGTAGAGGCTCGCACGAGGATGTGTGGGACTTGCACAGCGATGTGTAGTTATTCAGGTTTATTTCCTCCTTTCCATGAAGTGTAAGTCCTCATATTTGCCAACAAACAGCTGTCTCCAAAATGAACAGAAGGTGAATATCTCTAGGGCTGTGACCGGAACTGAGAGTTAAGTGAAATTGCACGGGCAGAGGGGATGGTCTAGAAAATCTCACTCATCTTAGAGCCCACCAAGAAGTAGAAGTTTGTTTACAGGACTCGATCAGATGAAGAATTACTTTAATTTAGGAATATGAGGGGTTTTTTTTAAGCATGACTTCAGTTATTGTTCTGCCCACATTCTTTGCTCATTGCTGCAGGAATTTGTTCAACAAACATAAATCAGATGATAATTGGATGTAGCCGTCTTTCTGTACCAGCAGCGCTTCACTAGTGCGGGACTTCCCAAGATTCTGAAACTGGATTTCTTCAGCTTAGGTTTTAAAGCCAGTGAGGCCTTACCTTCTCTTAAAAAGAAATCCTTTTTTAATTTTTCCTATTTTAAATAAAATAGTGGCTTTGCTTTCCTGTCTGAAAGAAAAGCTCAGCTGACAGCCCTGGCTTTGGAGACAGGCTTGTAGCAGTGAGACTGGAGAGCAGGTGGAGACAAGCACGCTGAGGCGTCGGGAGGTGCTGTACAGCGACGCAGAGAAGCGGCCTGGCTGCCTCCCAAGTGTTGCTGCATAAAGAGGCTAGAACAGACGCTGACTGCGTCGATGGAAAAGTTTTCAGTTAACATGGGGAGAGTCGTGCCTCCAGATTAACTGCGTGGACTGTTAAAGGATGTTGTCGGATCCTCCCCTGCCCCACGAATCCGGTATCTTACGGTGGATACACCAGACGCCACCTTCCTGGGATGCAGGGAAGGCAGGCTGTCGTGGGCAGGCTATCCTGAACGCGTGGATCTGCCTTTGTGATTTCAAAATCGTTTTAAATGACATCACTGCATTGGTGCCTTCATTTCCTCAGCTGGTTACTTGTAAAAGTGTGCAACCTCAGCAAGTTGTGCTTGACACCCACGTGTATCAGTTTGATTAATTTCTTCGAAGCACTTGTGGGCAGTAAGTGGAATTCAGAGAACGGTATTTCACAACTGCTTTTGAGAGACGGGCGTTTTTCTTCAGATTTCCGTTAGCGAGTGATTTTGTCCATACTTGTTCCCGGAGAGAGAGGCGGTGTGTCGCTGTAGGTGTTTGAGTCCACAGGTTTTGAAAGTCGTCGTTACGTTCTGCCTTACAGACCTCTGCTTTCTAGTGAGATTACAGTGAAATGAGTGTCACTTACATTATATAAAATATCATTTTAATCAGGGAGTGTGGGCGTTCTGGCTGCCACGTGTCGTGGTTTAACTCTGGCTAGCAAAATACCACGCAGCCGCTCTCACAAATCCCCCTCCCCTCCTCCAGTGGAGGGGAAGAATCGGAGGGTAAAGCAGTAAGGAAGCTCGTAAAATTGAGACAGGAACTATTTACTAATTAAACCTAAATCAATATATACAGATACTACTAATAATAAATAATTAAAATAGTAGAAAATAAAACATATGATACAATATGATACAATTTCCCACCATCCACTGACCAATGCACACCCAGATGTTGAGGGATGAAAATCAGACCCCGAGACCCACAGCCCGAGAGCGATCGCAGCCCGAGAGCCGCGGCCTGAAGGCCGGAGCCCAGGAGCCTACGCAGCAGATTCTGAGCAAACCTTATCAGTGATAACACGGCCAGAAACCCTAAACAACCCACCAGCTCCCACACAAACGAGCCAGCACAGGAGTTGGCAAAGCAGCTAACGCAGGAGGGTTAGCAAGTGTCCAGGAGTGAATGAGCAAGGGAGTAAGGGAGAGAGAGAAGGGCAGAGTAATGGCTACCGGACCCCCTTCCCCACCCAAGAGCCCGGAACATGACGTACTGTGGAATGAAATACTGCCTTGGTCAGTCTGGGTCAGCCACAGTATCTGAAGCAGACAAAAGACCTTGAGTTCATTACAGGCCATCCCTGGCACCAGCTGAGGCCTTATCAGTGTTTTCTCTTAGCATCCAGCAACATCGTTCCCTGGCAACCAGAGTAAAGGGAGTTAACCCTTCCCTGACTGAACCCAGCACACCACGCCAGAAGGCTGTGCTGCTGTCCAGCGTGACCTGGCCAGGCTGGAGAGCTGGGCAGGGGGACATCGGATGTAGTTCAGTAAGGGCAAGTGTAAAGTGCTGCATGTGGGGAGGAACAACCCCATGTTCCAGGACAGGTTGGGGGCTGATCTGTTGGGGGGCAGCTCTGGGGAAAAGGACCTTGGAGTCCCGGTGGACAACAGGCTGACCACGAGCCAGCAGTGTGCCCTCACGGCCAAGAAGGCCAGTGTCACCCTGGGGTGCGTTAAGAAGAGCGTGGCCAGCAGGTCGAGGGAAGTTCTCCTCCCCCTCTGCTCTGCGCTGGGGAGGCCTCCCCTGGAGTGCTGTGTCCAGCTCTGGGCTCCTCAGCTCCAGAGGGACAAGGAGCTGCTGGAGAGGGCCCAGCACAGGGACACTGAGATGGGGAAGGGCCTGGAGCCCCTTCCATGTGAGGGAAGGCTGGGAGAGCTGGGGCTGTTCAGCTGGAGAAGAGGAGGCTGAGGGGATCTGATCAATGCTGATCAATAGCTAAAGGGGGGTGTCAGGGGGAGGGGGCCAGGCTCTGCTCAGGGGTGTCCAGTGACAGGACTGGGGGCGATGGCCATCAACTGGGAAACAGAAGGTTCAGCCTGACCATGAGGAAACCCTTCTGCCCTGTGAGGGTGCCAGAGCCCT
This sequence comes from Rhynochetos jubatus, assembly GCA_027574665.1. NCBI lineage: Eukaryota > Metazoa > Chordata > Aves > Eurypygiformes > Rhynochetidae > Rhynochetos > Rhynochetos jubatus. The sequence continues at coordinate 5,350,007 of CM050673.1, forward strand.
GGGACAGGCTGCCCAGAGAGGGGGGAGTCTCCTTCCCTGGAGCCTTTCCAAAGCCCCTGGACTTGTTCCTGTGGGATCTGCTCTGGGGGATCCTGCTCTGGCAGGGGGTTGGACTGGATGATCTCTAGAGCTCCCTTCCAACCCCCAACACTCTGAATCTGTAAATTACAGTGGATTATATTCAGCTGTATCGTGGAAATGTTCTGCAGCACCCTTGCCTTAGGTTGGTGCCAACCTTACCAAACCTGCAAGTGTGATAAATAAATTACGGTAAATGATAGCGTTACTTGACAGTAAACACAACTTGTGTGATTTAGTGTTGATTCGTGGCTAGCAGATAATTGATATTTCTCTTCAGATAATACTGCTCAGTAGCTTATTGAGTTTTACTATTGGTGGTGAAAATAGTGGGAAGACTTTCTAAAGTGGCTTTATAAGAACAGAAGGGGTAACAGGAAGGAAACACAAGCAACAAAAACTGGTTTCTTCGAGGCTGGACACGGTTTATGGAGGTGGCTTGTTGGTGTAGAAAGGGAAATAAATACGAGTATCTCCTGGGAATGTATTTTCCTGTACTTTTACATTTCCCTCTGTTAAAGATTCAATGAATAGCTTATGCCAACAACAGCTTGAATGTGTAATTAAGGTGAGAACTCAGCCAATCAGCTCCCTGTGTCCGAGATACTTGGAGATTTCTTTCAATTCCAACAGAAGTTCCAACGTTCCTGCCGAAAGCAGTGAGGAGAATGCGCCTCGCTGCCCTCCTTCCCAAGTGTCACTAATATAAATAGACATATAATAACGCCTCTGGCCTGGTCTTTTTTTGCTGTCAACTGAAAATGTAGGAAATACAGAATATCTAACTTACCAACATTTTTCTTTACTCTTTGTCTTATTAATTCGATAATCTTGGTCTTGAATGGTTAGGATATTTAAATAAGGGTGTAGGCGAATTCCATAATTGTGTTATTTTTGGAGTGTGATTTATGATAAGATGTGATTTTTTTTTTTGTGATGTTAATGCGAGTAAGATTATTAAAATTAGGCTAGCAATACCATCACGCCTTATTGGAGGAGGTGTGATGTGTTTTATAGAAAACACGGCTGCTGATTTTTTGAGGAAAATGTGATGGTTTGGAATTTGCTTCCCATCTCCTCCCTCTCCTCATTCCCTCTCATGTTGTTGTCTCATAAGGTCAGAGACAAGACTAAACTAAGACTCAAAAAAGACTGATCTAAGTTAACCACAAGTGTGACGAAGCACTACCTGGTAGGATAGTCTGTTTGCTAATTGCTGTTTGTTATCTGTTAGAAATAATTGCTGTTTATTACCTGTTAGAAGTAAGTCCCAGGGTGAGCTTTCTGTTGGAATGAAACAAGCGGTTGATTTCTTCTCGTTCTTCTCCGTTCGGGGTTGGAAGGGACCTCCAGAGATCATCCGGTCCAACCCCCCTGCCAGAGCAGGATCGCCTAGATCATTCTAGATCTAGGTGTAGGATCGTTCTTTTCCAAATCCCGGGTTTGGAGGCTCTTGGCAAAGGGTTTGAGTGCTGTTATTTGGCAGGCGTATGATCTGTACCCTTAGCGGGTTAAAGTCGTTCTCATAACCGTTTTGAAGTCATGCTGCCGTTGCAAGTAGGTGAAAGAATCCAGTAGTTTGATGTCTAGTTTTGGCCAGGCATTGCAATCTCTAGACTGATTATTTGAAAGCTTAATTTCCAGAATAATAATGGCAGAAACAGTATTTCGCCTCAAATTGGTTTTGATAGGCTCTTAGAAATATTAATGCAAGATGGCAACTGGAAAACGTTATGTGAGGACTACCAGATGTTTGTATTACTGGAAAGTTGATATAAATAAAAGGCTCTGGAGGGGATTATGGTCTTGGAGGTTTGCTGGAGGTCACATCCGCAATCCCATTTGGGTGCTTTAGCGGTGTTTGGTACCAGGTCTCGGCACAGCAGATAGAAAAATCCAGTCCTGCTTCATTTCCAGTTTTCGCTTCTCTCTGGTTGGACGTTACACTGCTTAGGCATTTTCTTCCAGTTATTTTCAACTCCCCGGGAATCTGTTGGGATTTTAGAGGTGTGAGGTTTTTCTAGCAGCGTGTCACTCTGACAAGAGAAGAACAATCTACAGAGGGAAGAAAAATCCCCTGCTGCTGTCAGCCTGCTCGGGAGTGAGAGGCTTCCCCGGGATGTTAGCAGGTTTTCTGGGAAAGAGTAGTTTTCATGGCTTTATCTTTTAATTCCGAAGATGACTGGCGTGCTGGGGAAGTGCAAATGTTTTACCTATTAAAAAAATTGCTGAAATGGGAACTGAGTGACAAGCGACAGGTAACAATTTACCCTGCAAGGAGAAGCCGAAGCTGTAAAATACTTTTTACAGTTTGGCTGTGAGGGAGAATCTGAAAGAAAGGAGTTCACAGGCAATAACAAACCCCTTCTTTTCAAAAATAGGATCAAGTTGCTGATTGAAGACAGAAGTCTGCTCAGGCTGATTGTTGCTGCTGTGTTGGAGTAACGTTTTGCCTTGGGAGAGGAGTGAGATGAGCAGGAATGGGCTGGCAGGAGGGAAAAGAGGTGAAAAGGAGAATTTGGGGGAAAAATGAGTGAGAGATGTATGTGGTTTTAACATGCTTGTGATCTGAATTAAAAAATTATGAGGAAAATTAACTTCTGAGGAAGAACAGTTTTGAAGACTTAAGCTTTAAGCATCTCAGGATGTACATCAGGATTACAGGTGGAACAGAAAGAGTTAAAGAAGAGGCAAACCTCTGGTGCAAATAGGAGTAGTGACTTACACACACCGGTAACACCAAAATTAAAATAAGTTTGGTTTGCCTTTAAGAATTTGCCGACTTTATTTACTGGTGTGGATGTTTTATAGTCAGGGCTGGATGTGGGAAAGGGGATACAGTTTTCTGCGTCTGTTCAAACGCCGTCGTGAAGCAGCCTTAGAAGAATGTCAAAAATACGACTTAATGACTGAAGAGCAGGAACTTTCCGTGGAGGACCCGTTTATAAAAGTAGGTTATTTAGAGAACTCGGCTGCTTCTTGCCACCGACTTCCTCTCTCCTTCCTTGGTTTAGTTTTAGCTGTTTGCTCTTTCATCTGGTGATATTTGGGGAGCAGGGGGAAGGGATGGTAGGTGCGCTGTAGCTAAAGGATGATGGGGTTTTTTTCTTACGAAATATATGTAAAACTTGTAGTTCTCCTTACGATGCTGACGTTTCGCTGTCGGTTGTCCCATTCCTCAGTAGGTTCATACAAATTATGACTTTTGTAGGTAACCAAGCCTTTTTTTTTTTTCTGGTTTTGTAACTGGAGAATTGGTTTAAGGGAAAAAAATCTGAAACATTCCAAGAATGGAAAAGAAACGCTTAGTTTTGGAATATTTCTTAAAGTGGAATTGTGGTTACTGAATTCTAGTGGGCTGCCAGTATTCAGTGCATTTTGAGATAAAGCTTCTCTCTATCTTATTAACTGTGTTGGAAAGGATTTTCTAGGTAACTCTTCTACTTCTCCATGATCTGGCATCTCCCAAAAGTATTTCTGGATGTTTCAACTTGCTAATGAGTTTTCTGAAATAAACTGAATTAAGGTGTATGTGTCTGCCTTAATTAAAATCTTCTTTGTACGCAGTGTCCGGAGGGCCCTGCTGTGACCTCAGGAATTTGGCCTTCTCTAATGTACTTGGCCACTTTGGGGTATAATAAAAAGCAGGTACCCCCCCAAGTCCCTGAGTGCTGCTGATGGTGGAGTGGGGACAGCTTGCAAACTGAATTGGGACTGGTATGGACTGCCTTGGGATAGGGAGAAAGGCACGGGCTCTTTCAAGTGCTGAGAGATAATTTGCCCTGCGTTTAAGGAAACCAGGTTCCCTCTGTTGTTTCAGCCTCCCACATGAGAAGTTGCAGGTCCTTTAGCCTGGTATGCATCTGGCACTGGATGCCAGTTCATTCCTTTTCTCTCTCTGCTGTGATTGTGATTTGCCAGTCTGCTGTCACAGGACTGAAGATTGTAATGAAACTCCACGTGTTGTTCGGAGCTCCGCAGTTTCTGTGGCACTCAACAGGGTTCAGGTCAAGCGAGATCTTTTTTTGGATTTAAGAGCGCAGAAGGTAGAGGAAGGTGTCATGCACACACTCCTGGGTTTTATGGAGTGTTCGAGCTCAATTCACTAACCACTTTTTTGGCATAAATGACTCTTCCCTCTAATTCAGCTGCTGTTAAGTCTGCAAATACCACGTTGATGTTACTCCCTTGTAGTTTGTTTTGTCCAGGTGGGGATTGGCCTCTCCTTGTGGAACTGTTCACATCTCTGTCCCAGAAAGATAAGTCTCCTTGTGTAAACCAGGCTTCCTTTCGAGACATGGCGCTTGATATGGGTCACTTCCTTAGCATCATAAGTGGTGATTTCTAATCTTACTCTGTTTCTGTCGGTAGAGGTTGTTTGCTACCTTGGTGCAGTCTCTTCTACGCCGTGTTAATGATTAGGCAACTTTGTGTAACCTCTGGAATTCACTGTGCCTGACTTTCAACCTGGGTTTGTAGCTGGACGAGACTTCCTGCCACACGGGAGACCTGGCAGTTGTTAGCCCAGGTGATGGGAATGCTTTGCCCATCATTGCTTTCCTCTGTGGAATGCCAAGTAGGAAGAAGGGTATGATGCCTGAAGTGTATACATGAAAATCTGAAAACTTGCTCATTTTATTCATCCACTGTTTAGATAGCATCGCACCCCCCTTCGCTTTTTCAATTCACTTGCCCTTTTTTCCCCCCCTTTTCTTCTTTTTCTTTACAGCACAGAATTCAGACCTTCCATTGTCCTTTCCAAGGCTTTGAAGAGCGCAGGGAGATAATGGTCTTTTCCTGTGCTTCGGGTCTCATCCCCTTGTTTTATTGCTCCAATTATCTTTGTCCTGCTCCTTCTCTCAGTGCCTTGTGCTGTTCTTGGGTAGTCTTTGATACGTTGCTGGTCCAAGAAGCAACCACCTCAGTTTTTGAAACACTTAATTAAAAATATACTCCTTTTACAGACTTCTTCAAGTTATCTTTTGCTGAACAAAACTTACTGAACATGAATGTACTTGGAGATTTCTGGTGTAAACTACTGGTTTTTTTAAAAGGTAGTTGGTTTATCTTGAGAAGTAGAAATGGACGGGCTGTTCTGCAAGAGTCTAGTGATTTTGAGGCCTCTTCTAGAATGATTTGTTGAGCTGACGCTCCCTCCGTCTCTCCGGTCAAGTCTCTGCTGCTCATGGCATAGTTTTGACTGTTGATTCCTAGAGCAGATGAAGTTTTGAGCTGAGATGTCTTGGTACAGCTGCTAAGTCAGGGGGAAATTAGGAGGACAAGGTGGCAAGGAAACATTTCCTGTGCTTCAGAAAGGTCTGATCTGGCTCTTGCTTGTCAGATAAAATGTCTTCATCTGGAAGTGGTTGTGAATGAGGTGAGAATGACTCTTTCTTAACTGTAATCTTAACTCTGTCCAGAGACTGTCCTTTTATCCGAGGAGTTAAGAGGCTGGCAGAAGGTACATGGGCTCACAGGGGTCCCTAGAAAGTATTTTGTATTTTGTTTCCTGTGGCTTGATACCTGTACGTCGAGTTGGTCTTTGCCTCTCCTGGTCAGAAAGCATTTTAATAGCCAGACTATTTACAGAGTGTTTCCCTAGAACCTCTGCCTGCGACGCTAATTCACTCCTGGTTCAGAGGTGCCAGCCCTGTTAGTGAAGAAGTGTGAACTGGTGAAGTATTAAGTGTTCCTGAGCAAATAAACACCGGGGGTGCCCTGCTGATTTTAGGAACTTTACCTTAAGTTAGCTGTGGTTCTTTTTAAAATATTGGTCCATGCCAGAAGAGCAATGGGGCACTTGAAGGTGGAAGAGCACGTGGCAGTTTCTATGGCACACTTCTAGGGATATATTTCAGTGACCTTTCATGTGCTTCTGCTCGTGTGCTTGCTAAGCAAGGCAGGCAGCAAGTGTGTCCTTACAGGTAATTTTTGCAACAGGCAGTGATGGATATTACCTGTTTGTTCCCTTTATGACTTGCTACAGCAGTAGAAGTAGCCTGGAGAAGAGAAGGCTCCAGGGAGACCTTATTGCAGCCTTCTAGTACCTTAGGGGGGCCTACAACGAAGCTGGGGAGGGACTTTATGCAAGGGCCTGTATTGACAGGACAAGGGGTTATGGGTTTAAATTGAAAGTGGGGAGATTTAGATCAGCTATCAGGAAGGAATTCTTCCTGGAGAGGGTGGGGGGCACTGGGACAGGTTCCCAGAGAAGCTGTGGGTGCCCCATCCCTGGGAGTGTCCAAGGCCAGGCTGGATGAGGCTTGGAGCAACCTGGGCTAGTGGGGGGTGTCCCTGCCTGTGGCAGGGGAGTTGGACTGAATGATTTTTAAGGTCCCTTCCAACCCAAACCGTTCTGTGATTCTATGAAGTACCAGTGATGTCACTTGCTGACAGGTGTTTGATAGCCAATTGTCGTACTAAGCGATGGGCATGGTGGAGTTTTTAACATCTTCTTTTAACTGTATTTATCTGCTGTGCAAAGCCATCTGTAGAAAGCTTTGTCCTCCCAGACTGAAAGTATTTTCCAAATAATAGAAAATCTTTAAAATCTAGAACCTCTGTCCCCTTTGGGCCATTTTAAAAGCATAACGAGTGACGCACTGGCATGCAGCAATTCTATTAGCACGTTGTCATAACTCTTATTACCACCTGCCTGTCTAAGCCATCTGGGAGGAAAGGATGTAAGCTAGAGAAGTGACAGTTATTTGGAGAAAATTAAATAGTCCTGTGTATCTCTAGCTCATACGTTTGACTAGTCTTTAGGCCACAGAAGCTTTCTAACGCTTCTCTGCCTATGCACGGTGGAGGTAATACGTCGGTACATCTTAAAATCCTGTTGAAATACAGAAAGTAGCTGTTAATGTTTCAACTTTTGCATTGCACGGTTAACCTATTTCCTTCTCCAGTTGTATGATTGATTAGCTACAGTTTTCTGGAGTTTGCTCCTTGGAGACCAATGAAAGGTTGGGGAATTTCGGGTTAACTTCTGCCCTCCGTCCAGGAAACCCTTCAGCTTCACAGTGTGTTCCGACAGGCTTGATGAATGTGCCATTGTGACATCAAAAGTTGTTGTTGCCTCCTCGTAGCTCCTGGTGGATCCCTCATTTTCATGCCGTAAAGGGAGGTGTTACCACTAAATTTACCGATTTGTCTTCAAGAAGGACCCGCTGGAGTCTTTTAACTGTGTAATTACCTTTCCTGCTAAACCACTTCTCTAATGTGTGTGTAGAGATACTTAATTGCTTCAGATTACCTGGAAGTACAAGTCGTCTTATAGAAAACGGCTTATTGTTGATAAATACCTTATGTGGAAGTTGGTTCCTTATCCAGCCTGCTCTGCATCTGTTCCTTGTAAGTACTCTAAAGCCGGGCAGGGAGAGCAGCCCCGTAGCCTCGCGGTCAGCGGGGAGATGCTGATGGGACACCACTGCTGACCCTCCGGCCACTGTACACTGAAGCTTTGGGGTGTCTCCCTGGGATGGACTGTGCCCAAAATCCCTGTCAGGAGGGAGACCAAGTCGGTAGTTGTGGCTGGAGGTTTAATTCACACCTTCGTTTGGGCCAGGTGTATGGGGAGATGTATGGAGAGCCATGGTGTCATCGTTTCAGAGCATTCAAAAGTTATTTTAAGCTAGGGTATTTTTATGTGTATTGTTATGTGTTTTCTTCATCCCTCTAGTGCTTCTTAAATAAAAGTTGCATTATTTCTCACTCTGCATAAGGAAGTATCTTAAAAGAGACCCCGATACTTCTGCGTTGCGAATAGAGTAGAAAGATGCTAGTTATAAACTAACTACAACTTCAGCAACAAAAATCTTATCTCACGTGCCACTCTCGTGTATTATTTATTCACTGTGCTTTCTTCTGGTCAGACCTTTTCGTTAGGCTTGGCATGATGTTGCTCAGTGACCAGACAGCTTGCCATCGGTGAGCTTAAGGAACTTCATCCTTTCCCTGGCTGCTTATCCTCTCAGAGTTTGTGTCCCTGTCGTTCCTGCCTGTGCTATAAAACAGATCACTCCAATAAAGTAGATTAAAAATAGCTGTGAACAGAACAATGTAACGGCCTGGGTGGAGTTGAGCACTGCTTCTGTGAACCCTGAGGGGATGCAAAAAGCTTGGGTCACTCCTGCCCATACACTAAAAGCAGCAAAAAGGCATCCCTTTCCCAGCCATGGTGAGGAGGAGGTGCTCCTTGCTGCCTGTGCTGGAATTTCAGGTTTTGTCTGCGCTGGGGAGGCCTCCCCTGGAGTGCTGTGTCCAGGTCTGGGCTCCTCAGCTCCAGGAGGACAAGGAGCTGCTGGAGAGGGCCCAGCGCAGGGACACTGCGATGGGGAAGGGCCTGGAGCCCCTTCCATGTGAGGGAAGGCTGGGAGAGCTGGGGCTGTCCAGCTGGAGAAGAGGGGGCTGAGGGGATCTGATCAATGCTGATCAATAGCTAAAGGGGGGTGTCAGGGGGAGGGGGCCATGCTCTGCTCAGGGGTGTCCAGTGACAGGACTGGGGGCGATGGCCATCAACTGGCAAACAGAAGGTTCACCCTGACCATGAGGAAACCCTTCTGCCCTGTGAGGGTGACAGAGCCCTGGGACAGGCTGCCCAGAGAGGGGGGAATCTCCTTCCCTGGAGCCTTTCCAAAGCCCCTGGACTTGTTCCTGTGGGATCTGCTCTGGGGGATCCTGCTCTGGCAGGGGGTTGGACTGGATGTTCGCTAGAGCTCCCTTCCAACACCAAACACTCTCTGAATCTGTCCCCCAAAGACTTGTGACTGGAGACAGTGAAGCGATGATCTCCTTGGAAGCAAGAAGGAATGTTGCCCATGGAAGGGCACTTAGCTATTCAAAAATATGATTTTGGCTTAATTTGAATGACACAGATCAGTTTAATTGAATTTATTTGGCAGTGTTGCGGTAGTTTTAAGTTTAATGTAGCGAGTTCTTGAAGCGCCTAGTGATGTCCCTTTCTTTGATTTTAAAATCAACGTTTAGAAACATTTTTTTCACCCTTGTTCCACATGCACAAACTGCAAATGCAAGAAGTTCGTAAAGCAGTCTGGTCCGAAGGCACTCACATGATTGCTAGTGGTCTGCAGTTGAGATCTTGGGGAGTTAGTTGTTTGCCCCCGAGCTTTGCTCCAGTAAATAAATTTTCATCAAGTTAAGAGTGCATCTCTGTAGGGTTAAATACTTACTTCTTAGCTCTTGGTAGCCAGTATCTCAGTTGGCAGTGTTGACATTGGCTCACATGCTTTTTTAAAGGAAATTAAACCTGAAACAAACACCACTCTTGTTTCACTGTTAGATCATGCCCTGAGGAGAAAGATTTGGGGATAATGGTGGACAAAAAGTGCGCTGGCAGCCCAGAAAGCCAACTGTATCCTGGGCTGGATCCAGAGCAGCATGGCCAGCAGGGCGAGGGAGGGGATTCCCCCCTGTGCTCTGCACTCATGAGGCCTCACCTGCAGTTCTGCATCCAGCTCTGGGGCTCCCAACATGAGATGTGAGTCCAGAGGAGGCCAGAGAGATGCTCTGAGGGCTGGTGCCCCTCTGCCATGGGGACAGGCTGGGGGAGTTGGGGGGTTCAGCCTGGAGAAGAGAAGGCTCCAGGGAAACCTCAGAGCCCCTTCCAGTGCCTGGGGGGGGCTACAGGAAAGCTGGGGGGGGGACTTTTTCCAAGGGCCTGTAGTGACAGGACAAGGAGTAAGGGATTTAAATTGAAAGTGGGGAGATTTAGATTGGATATCAGGCAGGAATTCTTCCCGGAGAGGGTGGGGAGCACTGGGACAGGTTGCCCAGAGAAGCTGTGGGTGCCCCATCCCTGGAAGTGTCCAAGGCCAGGCTGGATGAGGCTGGGAGCAACCTGGGCTAGTGGAGGGTGTCCCTGCCCGTGACAGGGGGGTTGGACTGAATGATTTTTAAGGTCCCTTCCCACCCAAACCATTGGGAGATTCTATGATTTGAAGATACTAGGGTTCTGTTGTAAGCAGAGTCAGTCTGAACCTAGGGGTTTGGGTTGCATGTCACTACCTGTAGCTTTTTCAGAAGAACTTTATTTGTCAAATCTCATCTCTGATAGTCTGAGCCTCTTAAAACGAAAATAGGGAGTAAGTAGTGATTTGAAGTGGTGGCCTCATAGTAAATCCCAAGTGGAGTGGGGAGTCTCCTATTTGAGTGAAGGAAATATGCACTAGGCTTATTCCTATAAGGAGCTGCGTAGTGAAAGAAAGAATGGAGGTGGTATACCCACTCTTTGGAAAACATGTGGTAACACTTAAAATGTTGTGAGGGGGGAACATGAAAACTTGTGTCCTGTGGGATTTAACAGCACTCCTGAAGTTTTCTTTCTTTGTTCTTAGTTGTTTGTTGGTTTTCTTTCTCTTTTGTGTGACTGACAGGGTGAAGATCAGTTATAAATTTCTTCTGCTGAGTTATAAAATTCTGTTGAATCTTCAAACTGGCGATGTCAAGGGTGCCGAGTCCTCCTCCTCCGGCAGAAATGTCGAGTGGACCTGTAGCAGAGAGCTGGTGCTACACTCAGGTAAGTCCCCACCGTCCCGAGACGTTCTTGACGTAACGCGACTAGAACCTGTGGTAAGAAATTGATTTAAAACCAGTGCAGAGTGTGGATTTTCAAGTGATGCCACGCTCGCTAACGGCGAGCATTCAGCATGGCAACAGCAGAATGTTGTCCTCTGCCCGTGACTTTGGAGGTGGCATGGAGTCGTTCAGCTGCCGCTGCCAGCCGTTGCCAGACTCGTCTTGTGCTTGGGGGTTCCTTGTCACGCACATGACTCAGTAAAACTTCCAGGTTTTCAGTTTTTGCCTTTAAGATGGTGTGGGTGAATGAGTGTGACCCTAAATTGCCTATTATCCTCTGCTTTAAGATCAAGGTGGTGAAGTTTTCCTACATGTGGACCATAAACAACTTCAGCTTCTGCCGAGAAGAAATGGGTGAGGTGATCAAAAGCTCAACCTTTTCATCTGGAGCCAATGATAAACTCAAATGGTAAGAAATAGAGCAGAGAGGTTCACCCTGTTTGCACAACGATGGGAGAGAATTTGAGATTCTCTGACAGAGGAATCCATGAGGAAATCCTTGGACGGCGGACGGGCTCTTGCTTCCCTGGATGTACAGCGTACGCACAGGGAGAAAGTACTGTTGCTTCAGCACCGTGTTTGGACACACACAACAGATGTGAGGATCTGGCTGTTTGCAGTGTTTCTCTGATAATGGAAAACGTCAGAAGTGATAGGGGCAGTAGCTGGAAGGGAGACTACATCCTGCCGTGAAGCAGAGACGTGCCGTGGAGGATTATTAGTGTCTTAAGTTGTTGACTGGGGTTTTTTTTTTTACTGATGGTTATCCTGACAAGTTCTTAGAAGCCACTGAAAGTCCACGGCCAGTGTATTCACACTCTGTTTCAGCCTCCCAATTTCAGTCCCTAATACTGCGTGTTGTTAACGAGTTCGTTTTTGCCTGCACTCTGAATACTGCAGTTTAGGGCTATTGCTGCTCTTTATGGCAGCTTTGTGCGAATTTGGAGACTTAACAGAGAGGTGATGGAAGTGACAATGTTCTGTAACTCCGGCTGCCCAGGAGTTTGTTCTTTAAGATGACATTACTTTTGCCCTTTTCCTTTCCTTTAAAGCCTTTATCTTCCCTGAGTTCATAGGTAATTTCCGGTAACTCAGAGTGGACTTTGGTTGGAATGTGTATCTACTGTGAGTCGTGTCTGACCATAGTAGATCCATGAACACCTGGTTCCTTATTTTATCCCTTGATGCTGATGTGAAGTGTTTCAGCATTTTTCTTTAAACCTCCTTAGTACAGATAGTGGCAAATCACCCACTGGATAGAGTGCGTGTGTGATACAATTTGTGCTCCCTTCCTTTGGGTGGCAGACCTGTGCTTTCCTTGGACTGCTTTCTGTTATTAAATTACTTACCTGCATAACCTTTGCTAGTCACATCTCATTCTAATGTCTGGATCTTCCTGGGTTTTTTTTGTCCTTGTGTGTTTGAGCTGTTAGCCATTTGGCCTAGTTCTTGCTTGTTAGCTTCTGTGTCAAGTTTCAGGTCGTGGAAGTGCTTATGAGTTAGCCTCTTCCTGCCCTTCCTGCCCTTTCCTCACACAGGAGTAGTTTTCTCTTTTAGCCCCAGTATTATGTTTACGAGAAACTACCAGCCTTCCAGAAATCCAGTTTTCAGTGGCTTCCTGTCGAATTTCACCTACCATTTCTCTGGATTTGTTGCCCTTCCTCGAATCCTTTGCCTCTTTTCTACGGTTTCTTTTACTTTCCTGTTGGGAAAGTTGACATCCAAGGTGCTTTTCAGTAATTTAAACCATTCCCCGCTCCTCTTTTCTCACAGTTGTTGGAACTGGTGTGCCCGTAGTTACTGCCTGTATATTATCATCTCTCTCGGAGATGTGGCAGGAGGCTGTCACACGCAGTTCCACTCTAATTTACCTGTCTGTTGTTTCCTTGGCTGTTGAACAGAACTTGTTTGCTCTGTTTTATTGTGAAAATTCTATAATGCCCTTTCTTCGGAAGCTGTGAGTGACCTGCCAAAAACTGTTGCTGACCTCTCATTCCGATTCTTGCTTCTGCAGGTGTTTACGCGTGAATCCGAAGGGCTTGGATGAAGAAAGTAAAGATTATCTATCCCTCTATCTGTTGCTGGTGAGCTGTCCAAAAAGCGAAGTTCGAGCAAAGTTCAAATTCTCCATCCTGAATGCTAAAGGAGAAGAAACAAAAGCGATGGGTGTGTAAAACCACTTTCTGTCTGATGGGGTCAGTTGTTTGTCTTCTGCTGTTTGATCAAGCGAGTCACTCAGCTGGTGTTTGAAGCGCCGTCTCTCTCTTTCAGAGAGCCAGCGAGCGTATCGATTTGTACAAGGCAAGGACTGGGGATTCAAAAAATTTATTAGAAGAGACTTTCTTTTGGATGAGGCCAATGGACTTCTTCCAGATGACAAACTCACTCTCTTCTGTGAGGTAAGACTTTCTCTGCAGCTGAAAGAATAGCAGTTCCATTAGCTTAGGGTAGATGTGCCCTTGTTTTTCATCGTTGCTTTTAAGGAGTCAGAGGTGTCGGGAGAAATACTGGATGTTTATATGACGCTTAGATTTTGTTTGTGTGTGCGTGTGGCTGGTGGCTTTTTCTGTGTGTGATTCATCGCATTTCGCATCCATTTATTTTTTGTTACTTTGTTTGTCTTTTACCTGTGGTGATGGTAGGAATTAAGCATGTTTGATTATCATTTCGCTTTTGGTTTAGTAGTAGAATCCATCTGCTTGTCACCCTCAAATTGAAACTCACTTGGGATAATAACCATCCCTAGCTCTGTAGTGGAAACTGGCCCGCCTGTTCCTCCCCTACTGACTAAAGCAGAGTTTTCTTTATTTCCCTGTGTGTCCGTACAGCCAACAGGAAGAAGATATGAAGATAAAGGAATTTTATAGTAACCACAATTTTCTGTCATGGTGTTTGCATTTTTTTTAAACTGCTTACAGAATTATTATTTCGTTAATAGTAATTTCAGACAGAGATGCAGACAGTTACTTCTCAAGTAGATATTTAAGTTTAGAAACCTTAATGAGCAAGTTAGACAGTTTTAATTTAGTGTCTTCAGAGATGCTGCTATCTTGCTTCCATTATCTTTTTAAGTGCGAAATGTCTCCTGGAGCTGTGAGTTTTGCCTGAAGACAGGTAGAACAAGTCATTCTCTCTTTGGATCTCCTGCGGTGTTTTTTATGGGACTCTTGTCTTTTGCTGTGTGTTCTTTCAGGAGCCAAAGAAATGTTTCAGTCCAAGTTGTTGTTCAACAGCTGGTTTGGAGGGGGGTTTGTTGTCGTTTTGTTTAGCCCTTATAAACTGCACATATTTAAATTAACAAGCCCTTTAACACTTGGAGCAATATGGAGGGAGGACAGTGTCTTGGATGACATCTCTGTAGATCTGGCAATTACTCTTTCCTTCGTGATAAAAGAGCCAGAAAACTTAGGATTGTGAAGTGAAACTCGGAAATTAAGGTCTGAGAAGGGAGTTCGCGGGGTGTGAGGTACATAAACCTGAGATCCACCACTAGTCTTGGCAACCAGCACTAATTCGAGTCAGTCCAGTCTTCGCTGAATTACTCCCTTCAAAAGCTTCAGCTCAGTGTTTTGTTCAGGGTGAGGAGAAGACTTACTGCTGGCTTCACCTGGCCTTGATACCTTCTGTTTTTCAGTTTGTTCTACAGTCTAGCTTGTAAGACACATCAAATTTAGCGGTATCAGAGGGGAAGGTTTTGCTGTCTGGAAACAGTTTGGTGACAACTTTCAACAGCTTGGGGTTGGCTTTTTTTCCCCACTCCTTTTTTTTTTTTTTTCTCTTTTTCTTCCCTGAGCTTATAAGTCTCTTTGCATGTAAACCAGCACGCCATATGTTCTCCTAATGCTTCCCTGCTGCCCACAGGCGCCAAGTGATGCTGCTCACATCTGTACTTACAGCATGCACGTTTTATACATAGAAACTGTGGAAGGAGGTAGAAGTACTGGACGTTGAGGTGCTGGTTTTGTGGGGATGTCTTGGACTTTTCTGGAGACCGAGTGTCTCTGCACCTTCTCATTGCTTTATCATAGAATCATGGACTGGCTGGGTGGGAAGGGACCTTAAAGCCCACCAAGTCCCGCCCCCTGCTATGGGCAGGGACACCCTCCACTAGCCCAGGGTGCTCCCAGCCTCATCCAGCCTGGCCTTGAACACTTCCAGGGATGGGGCATCCACAGCTTCTCTGGGCAACCTGTCCCAGTGCCCCCCACCCTCTCGGGGAAGAATTCCTTCCTGGTATCTCATCTAAATCTCCCTGCTTTCAGTTTAAACCTGTTACCCTTTGTCCTGTTGCTCCCTGCCCTTGGAAAACGTCCCCCACAGCTTCCTTCCCCCAGGCGCTGGAAGGCTTCAATAAGGTCACCCTGGAAACTTTTATAAAAGTTAGAAGGAAAAAGCCTTTTGCTCTCTGCTCATGTCTGGTGCTGAACACAGATAATGTCTTGCAAAAAATGCTGTTAAGGCAGAGAATGATGTTCCTTGTCAAGCATTTCAAATCTGACCTCGTTTAGCTGTCCGTTTGGGGATTTTTCAGCCTCTGTTTTGCAGGTGGGGTTGGTTGTTCATGTCCCAACTGCATTCCTTTTTGCTGTTTAAATTATATTCCAACATCACAGGTAAATATAATTCTGTTAAATCTCCAAAAAGAACAGTGTTCCCAGAGTTATGGTACTAGCTCTCTTTTGAGCTAGGTAGCATTGGTTCCCTTGCTAAGACATTGAAAATAGCTTCAGCAAAACCTTATCTATTTTGACCTCCAAGGCTGGTCGCCACTTGGAGTCTACCAGGGTAAACTCCTGTAAAAAGCCCTGCAATGGATTTTCATGACAATAACTGACTTTCTTCTATATGTGAAAGGGATTTATTTGTTGATTTGAGACAGTTCCCAAGTCGTTTTTGCTGGTCTGTAATCAGTGCTGGACTCCAACAAGGCATCTGCATCTCAGAATTAGTTTTCAACAAGTCCGGTGCGTTTTCATCCATCCTTACATCCACGTTGCTGGTCTGGATGCCACAGGGTGAGAACATTTTGTAGCTGTCAAATGAATGACAAAGGATATTAGCTTCCCCACGTTTGCTCTGGCTAATCATTAGTGTCCTTTGGCAGGCAGCATCTGGTATTCGTTTGGCGTTGAGTGTTGCGTAGTTGATACGGTATGTATCTGCCATCAGAAACCCACTGGAGGTTTCTCAAGAATTGGGGTAAGGTTTTTTCCTTAGAAGATGCTTCTGTCATCTCTCTCACTTCATAATTTACTTCTCCTTTTATGTAACAGTGAAGCTTCCTTTGCCATCCGTTATTGTCTTTGGCCAGTGGTTATTAGAACTGAAATCTAACTTGACAGCAAGTCCAGGAAGGAGTCTCGCATATTCTTCCCTGTCAATCAGCTTCTTCCTTTATTCTTTGCTATAGCAGGGTAGTGTTAGTCACTCTGATCTTCTAATTGGAGCCCGCTGTAGAAGGCGTACGGTTTAGTGTGTGTTTAACAATAACGGTTCGGGGCTGAAGAGGCTCTTTAGGGTTCCCTTTGTGTAGGTTATTCATCCGCCGCTATGGCTTGGTGTGGTCCCTGCCTATCCATGTCTGCCTTAGAGCAGGTGATAAGGAATCTGTCTGCCTTCCCCAAAACTTCCTGATTACTTGACACCAAGCTGCTTTCTTAAACCTACTGTTCATGCTTTTTTTTTTTTTAAATTTTACTTTATGATGTGGTGGAAGCATTGAATTTTCTAAGTAATCTAGGAACCAGAGCCGCGGGATGTTTGGGGTGGGTCAGACACCGCGCTTGCGTACGTGTGTGGATGCGATGCTCGCTTATAGAAGCTCTCTGTATACTTCGTTTTCATTGGTACTGCTGTCTGTATTGCATTATTGATTTGGGGAGGGTTTCAGAGTGTTGATAGAAGGAAAAAAATCTAGGTCAGGTATGATGGCTGAAAAAGCAGAAAAATAAGGTTCCACTTCCTTAAGAAACTATCTAATAACATTATGATTAGCATGCATAGAAGTGCTGTTAATTGGGGTCGAGAAGATCTGCTGGTGTGATTTAGGGCTTGGGATGGACATCCTAGAGGAGCAGAGAACAGGGTTAAGGCAGGGCAGAACAGATGCTTTAAAAACGCAGACGGTTTTAATCGTACTGTGGTTCTGCTGGAGAGATATGGGGTTTGCTTTGCACTTCCCTTCGCCTGCCCCGGCAAGAAAAACTTGCTGTAGGGAGTTTTCCCACGTGGGTTTCTGAGTTTGTTTGCTCTCCCTTCCCCTCCAGGTGAGTGTGGTACAGGACTCTGTCAACATCTCCGGCCAGAACACTATGAACATGGTGAAGGTACCGGAGTGTCGCCTGGCGGATGAGTTGGGAGGACTCTGGGAGAATTCGCGCTTCACGGACTGCTGCCTGTGTGTTGCAGGCCAGGAGTTCCAGGCCCACAAAGCCATCCTAGCGGGTCAGTATCGAGTTGGATTCACCTTAGCGGGATAGGAGACAACATCATAATGGCAAGAGGGGTTTTTTGAGTTACTTCATCCTTGAAGGAGTCTGCTGCGGCTTTTTTAACTGCAGAGCTGTAGTGAGAGTCTGTTTTCTCAGCTGTTAACAGGGGGAGAAGAGAGATCTATCCCATTTTTAATTGGCTATCTCCTCCTATGGCGAGGATGGTAGGAGGGTTCTTTTGTGGCTGTGGTGTGCTATAACGTATTCCTGAAGCAATCGTAAGGAGAAGTTAGGACATTTCCAGAGGAATACTGGCTCGTAAAGTCAAGAAACTTTCCGTACCACCCATGTGCTCTTCAGCAGTGTTTGAAAGGGCGTAAGAGACCCTCCCGCACCCAGTTCGAAGCTGTCGGCCACATGACATTATCCCACAGCCTCGCCAGCTGTACTGAATTCGTCCTGTCTGCTGCAGGAGAATTTCTGCCGCCGTAAGAAGTGGGACAGTTGTTGGGGTGTTGGCAGGCTTACGCTTAGCATCTCCTGAAGCATGAAAGGGCATCTCTAACTGTGTTCTGTTTTTCCCACTGCCGTAGCGCGTTCCCCGGTTTTCAGCGCCATGTTTGAGCATGAGATGGAAGAGAGTAAAAAGGTAAGTTCCTGACGGGAGGAGAACTTGCCCAGCTAGGTGGATAGCGCTCTAGTCAACTCCTAGCATCGCTGGTCAGATATCTTTCTTGGGTAGTGTTTGTGACTGTTGTCACCTTTTAACTGTTTTTCTCACATTAGATGCAGATCTCTGCTTCAGCTGTCCTGAAGGGAGGAAGAAAGGGATCAAGGAGGCAATTGTTACCTTTGTTACTCTTGGGGAAAGAGTCTGGGGTGGGACAGGGAGAAGTAGAGAACGTGGAATACACCTTAGAATTGTTCTTATTCCATCCACATCTTTTTCTTTTGTTTGTCTTTTATTTTGCAAATAATACACATTCTAAGCAGTTTGTAGCAAGTTTCTGAATACTGAAAGAGCTTGGGTAGAAGGAAGCCTTTAGCGTCTTGTCCGGACCTTAATAAGCTTCGTTTTTCCCCTACAGAATCGGGTTGAAATCAATGATGTGGAGCCTGAAGTTTTTAAGGAAATGATGTGCTTTATTTACACGGGGAAGGCACCAAATCTTGACAAAATGGCTGATGACTTGCTGGCAGCTGCTGACAAGGTACAGTTGGGATTTTTGGGTGTTCAGAGAACAGGAAATGACATGTGCCTTGCTTTACGCAGAGCGTGGAGATGACTGCAGTGAGCTTTTCCTGTGATCGTTGTGTTTGGGCAGTTTCTTTGAATTGGTTGTGGCTTACAAGTAAACCTGGCAGTAGTACAGATACGTGTAAGATACATGTAGCTCTGTAGATACATGTCTTAACATATAACAATCAGGAATTTCTGTCTCTGCTGGCTCATTTTTAAGCATTTTCTTAAAATTTCAGAGGACATCTCTATTCAGCATAATCTAGCATAAGAGCTGGGGGAGAGAAGAAAATGTCAAGGTGGACCTGGTGATGTTTTTTAGTGTGATTACTACTAAATCTCCAAGGTAGTGTTCTGTTTTGGCAAACAGGGCCTGCTTCCCCTGGTCTGGCTGGTATCAGCAGCTTCAAGAGATGCTCTAAAATGATGGATAGCCGAGAGTGGAAAGGTCCTGTTGTTGATTTTCTTTTTGCAGTGACAGTCCCTGCTGTTTCTGGAGAGAAGGGGTGCACTGGAGAAAGCCCTGTTGCCTAACACCTCTGTGGTTTTGCAGGGTCCTTGCCCCGGAGGTGTTGGGGATGGTGTGACTGGGAGGCTGCTTGTAGGCCCCGTGTAGCAGACCGCCACCTCCTTCCCTTTGCAGCACCAAGGACAAAAGAGAGTGCCCTGCTGGCCAGGGAGCCCTATTAACCACTGAAAATTCGTAATATATAACCAAAGTTTTATTTCCTTTTTCTTTTTTTCTCTTAAAAGTGAACTTAGTGCTGGTGAAAGATGCCAGTTTGACAGCACTGGAGACTAAAGTCCTGAATTTATCCATCGAACAGGTTCAGCATGGGTAGCAGCAGTGCAAGATTCTCCACACTGCCCTGCTAATGTGCCTCAACTCTGTCCTGGAGGGACCACCTCTAGGGGTGAGAGCGTAGTTCAGTCTCCATGCTTCTTCAGTCCTTGGATTCTCTTGTGGGTGCCAGTTAGGGTGGTGGATTTTAAGATGTGGATGCATGTAACCTTGTTCCACGCCACCACCACACGGCCATCAAATTCCCTGTCGCTGCGGACCTGGGCTTCATCAAAAATGCTGATTTTAGAGGTGAAATGCTCCATATGCCATTATTAGGACACTGCAACTAGAATTAAAAGGGGAAATAATGCAAGGAGATTCTTGGCCTGATTATAATCATTGCCACATATTTTATTCAATATTTAAAGAGTATTGATTGAGAGCTTGCATACCATCTTTAACTGAGACAAGTGTAAGTAAGAAGCAGTACATTAAGGACACAGTAGGCTTTAACTTTGAGTTTCCTGGCTTTTAATGTAGAGGGGTTTTTTTCCTTTTAAACTCATTGTGTATCTTTTAAAAGCAGAAATAAAAAATCTTTCATGAAAGCACATAAAACATCTAATATTTACTCAAGAGACTGAAACAGCTTCTTCTGAGTTCCTCCTGTCTCTTGGGGAAAATATGTAATTAGACCAAAACCAAAACAAAGCACGTCTTCTCAGCCCAGGAGATACTATTTCAGCCTCTTGGGTAAGTATGCTATTAGGTGGGGTGTTTTTTTTTTTTCTTAAAGTGTAATTAAGAAAGGGGGGAAGGGGAAATCTTGGTACCTGAGAGACCAGAATGGCTACTTTCACCCAACTCCGTAATTAGAAGCTGAGCTATTCGTAGCGAAAATCGAAATCAAAATTGTACATGCATGGAGAATATTCAATTTACAAAAGGAATAATTTTAAGCTTCGTTTGCTGCATTTTAAGCTACTGACAGACAATAATATAAACTAATGGCTTGCCCCTCATTTGAAACTGGTTTAGTCATTGATACAGATTAAGCAAGTAAATTTGATTTGCCTTCTCAGATGTTCTGGTGGGAGAAAACCGTCCTGGTTATGAGTGCCATGCCTCAGTTGGAGTAATTACTATCGCCGAGTCTTAAGTGAAAAAATGTTTTTATAATCTAAAATTATTCCTTTAAATTTAATCATAATGGGATGAAAATCTCAATCAGAATATAAAACCAATTTATAGTAATAACGCTTATCGCACGGCAGGCGCTCCCGTCGTCATGCAGATGAGCTGGTTACCAGCTCTCCGTTCAGGTTGGCAGAGCAGTCTTACCGATCTGGTATCTTTCCTGCGGCCTCATATACTCAAGAACTTGTATACCATGTCATCTCCAGGTTATCCAGAAAAGCCTTATAGATAATATGAAAGCTACTGTCAAACGCAGTTATCTGTCAGATTTTAAAAAAATTAATACTCTTAAAGATTTTTTGTTTGAGATGTCCCTCAGTTTGAAGTCATAACGTGAAGGAGACTTAACTGTGCTTAATCTTCAGGGCAAATTCTGTAATGCTAATGGTTTTACTCCATAAAAGAACTGCATTAGAGTTGACTACTCTCCTAATCCCTGCGAAATGTAATCATGGGATTTAGAATATTCAGAAATATTGTCTGTTGCATCCAAAGAGCCCCAGAATCAGATCATAGAATCATAGAATGGTTTGGGTTGGAAGGGACCTTAAAGATCATCCAGTTCCAACCCCCCTGCCACGGGCAGGGACACCCTCCACTGTCCCAGGTTGCTCCCAGCCTCACCCAGCCTGGCCTTGGACACTGCCAGGGATGGGGCATCCACAGCTTCTCTGGGCAACCTGTCCCAGTGCCCCCCACCCTCTCCGGGAAGAATTCCTTCCTGGTATCTCATCTAAAACTCCCCGCTTTCAGTTTAAACCCGTTACCCCTTGTCCTGTCACTACAGGCCCTTGGAAAATGTCCCCCCCCAGCTTCCTTGTAGGCCCAGCACATCACGCATAGCAAGATGCTCAGCAGTGTCTCAGTTCCCAGCTGTGATGCGCTAGAAGACTGAGGTTTAGGGTTTGGATTTCACTTCTTCATAATGAGTGGATTAAAGTTTTCAGAGTATTGACCTTTCTGAAGTCTGCCCGAGACCACTGTGTTGCTTTTGAAAACCTTGGCTGAGCCTGCGTCTTTCAGTACTGACTGAAGCGCTGCAGAAAGCAGAGTGTGAAATGTATTAGACATCACTCCTCTTCTAAGCATATCCCTTGAATTCCTCAAACCATTGACAGGGCCCAGGCCTGTGGATCTAAAACATGTTGAGGCAAATGGACAATTGACCGGTAGAGACTCTTAAATTGAGAATGTGACATTAGAACAGAGCTTTTGCCAGGGCATGCTGGGATGTTTTGTGGTCAGCTGGATAGCTGCAAGGTATCAGGGGCGTTTGTTTAATAATTCAGTATTAAACGAGGAGCACATACTTGAGCAAGGCTGACCTTAACGTGCAGGTCATTAATGGCAACGAAATTGAGTGAAAACTGCCTAAACGTCACTGGAACCCCTATGGAGCATTCACTGGTAGACAGGTCTTCCCACTGAACCCAGGTAATACTGACATGCAGTAATAGGGGGAGACTAAAGGTTTGGCTTTAGCATTCTGGGCTTCGAAGTAACTCAGATAGTGAGCGTTACAGGTCACCTGATACTCTCATTTCAAAGCATGACCACAGCACCAGTCAGCCTGTAACACAAGAAGGCCAGGATGAGTTATGGTGGGTATTTCCTCTCCATTGCTTTCCTCAGGGTGGGCACATCACAATTCTCGTTTTGGTTTTTTTTTGGTTTTTTTTTTTTTGCTGGTTGCTACTTCTTTGAGTACCGTTCACATGCACATAGCAAAGCCAAGAGCTCTGGTCAGCATGGTAGAGTAGCTTGTTACTGAAGAGTGCAGGAGCACGAGAAAGGCTTCACGGCAAGCCTGACGAGGGCTGTTCTTCTTTGTAACCGTACGTTCGCTTGTATTTTGCAGTACGCTCTAGAACGTCTGAAGGTGATGTGTGAGGACGCGCTGTGCAGTAACCTGTCCGTGGAAAACGCAGCCGAGATCCTCATTCTGGCTGACCTGCATAGTGCCGATCAGCTGAAAACCCAAGCGGTGGACTTCATCAACTAGTGAGTTCGCTTTTGTGCCGGGACACAACCAGTCTAGAGGGACGTGTTCTTGGTTAGCAGTAGGGTTCACAGCTTGTGAACTCTCACGTGCAGGGGAGATTCTCCTCTGTTTGTTTGGTTTTTTTTTAATCTGTAGCTCTCCCATTGTGATCCTTCATTTATCTGTCATCCCAGAAGTGTCACTGCCCTAAAGAGCAGATGAGTTTTCCCAGCTGGGACGGTTCACAGTGTACAACAGGACAGTCTGTGAGCTGTTCTGGGTCTCTTCCTAAGATCACAAGGATATTTAGGTGGTGGAATATCAGGTAGTCCCTGATACTGCGGGACTCTCTGCAACTCGTAACATAACAGACCTTTCAGTAGATGTAAAACGACTACTTTAATTTCTGGAAACATTTTTAGTCCTGTTTGTCAGTTCATACAGTTTTTCTCGGTATTTCTGTATTGATTTAAAATACTTCTGTGCTGAGTAGTCAGGGTGGATAAGCATTGTGTTCCTGCTGTCCCACCTGGAATCATGTACATTTGAGCTTTCCACCCTTAAATTGAAGGGTTGTCCAGCACACAGTTCTGGGCACTCTGAGATCCAGAGTGATCTCAACCAGTACACTCGAATTCAGACTCACACGAAATCACTAAGGTTGTAAAAGAGCTATAAGATCATCCAGTCCAACCAGTAACCCACCACTCCCACACCCACTAGACCATGTCCTCCACGTTCCTTGAACGCCTGCAGGGATGGTGACTCCACCACGTTGTGTTTCTTGGGCATATGCAAAGAATCTACTTAGGTAATCCTTTTTTATCCCCCGTTGATAACTTCAGGTTTATTCTCGCTTCTTTTTAGTCATGCCTCTGACGTCATGGAGACATCAGGATGGAAGTCTATGGTAGTGTCGCATCCCCACTTGGTGGCTGAGGCGTATCGCTCTCTGGCCTCTGCACAATGTCCCTTTCTGGGACCTCCACGTAAGCGACTGAAGCAATCCTAAAGTCCAGTTCGTCACACCACCCCATTTTTTTCTGGAAGCAGCATCAGCTGTTGCTACTGTAACCTTGACCACCAGGTAGACAGCGAAATCTGTGGAGCTTTTACTCTGTTGTTGGGGGGAAGAGACTGCTTCGTGACACCCAGACTTTTTAAAACAGCACCAAGTAACTTGGGGAGAGGGGGGAGGGTGGGCCTGGGGCTCTGGGGCTGTTCAACCTAACAAATCCCTGTTGCTGCATCGTCTGTGTGTTCCCTTCGACTTGGCTGAGTCAATTAAGTATAGGGTCTGGTTTAGGCACCGACCCGTCAGAATAACCCAGCAGTGGTGCTGGGGAAAACAACGTCTCTGCGTCTGGCAGCACAGAACAAATCGTCAGATGACTGGAGCAAGAGGACATTTTAGCTTTGGAGAGCGTTTAGGCGTTAAGAATTTCCAGTGAGGTTCTGGAAAGGAAGTACCTGATGGGAGCTCCAGTAGTATTTATATCAAAAGAAAAAAAGAGAATTTAAGTCCTTCCAGCTGAGCTAAAAACTGGACGTTGGTGTAACTCCTTATTGCCATCCAGCAACAAGAAGATCAGTTTCTCTGTTAGTAGCACTTGTATGTTAATTGCAAACAAACAAACAAAAACCACCTTTTATAAAATGACAGGTTGGAGTGGAAGGGGCCAGTGAAAGGCTGTGTGTTGTGGAGGGTGCGAATAGACTGAAGGCAGCCTTTGGCAAGTCTGTATTGCTTTTGAAAGGATTAGAGAATCCTTGGTCTGGAGCGTGCTGTCTGACAAGAACAACGGTTACTGTTTTTAGATATTGTGGGAAATGTTTTTGGCATTTTTCCCTGCTTTATTTCCCTCCTACCCCTTTTTTTAAAAGAAAAAAAAAAAAAAAACCAAGGAGAAATTTTATTGTTCACGAATGCTGCGTCAAAAGGCCCTGTCCTGAGTTGCTAAACGATTCTTAACAACTGTTTGTACCTGACTTGCCGACTGTCTAGGAGCCAGTCCTGTTCCTTTCTATTAGTCACTCTTCTTACAGGGAAGAAGTTTCAAAATAGCTGGTAACTTTTTTTTTTTCCTTTTTGAAAATATAAATAATTACTATTTTGTACTGTGTGGTATCTGTTGTCTCTTTTTTTTGTTTCATTTTTAAGGCTTCCCAGTTAAAAACCCAAAAGGTTCGGTTCCAATCTGTGCCATGTACTGTTGTGACATGCTCGGATGGGATTCATTAAGGAATGTTGCACACGCAATTGCAACGTAAACCTGTGTTATTTCTCCTAGCAGGTATTACCAGAATACTGGAGAGAGCATTGTTCTTAATAATAGCTGCGTGAAGCCGACCCCACGGGCCTCCCTTTTACCTGCTTGGATGGGGAGGGGGGGAATCCTGTAAGCTGCCACCCGGTTTATAGCGCGAAGGTGCGACACGGGGTGTCTGGGCAGGACAGACGCCATCCGTTTCTGTCATCATTAACCCCAAATCCCCAGGGAGGTTGGATTGAAATACGCAGTGCCGGGGCAGAGGCAAATTGATCTGACCTTAAGATGGTCAGGGAGGGCACGTAATGGATTACAGAGAATAACTCTTGTTTTGTCTACAAAATAGATTAGGGATCTGTTGTCTCTGATTTTTCATTCTGTTACCATACTTTCTCTCGCAGCCTGTTGTCCCTCGTGCGAAGGAGAATTCTGTTCATACGCTCGTGTGTTTAATCTACCTGCTGTCTATTTTTATCAGACGGTGACTCATGAGAGGGTCCCTGCCCCTTTTTGTCTTCCCCCGTCACAAACACACAACTTTCCGTATGGTAAAGCCTTCCTTTAATGTGGTTCACAAATTCCCATATTACATCTAGTGCTCCAACGCCACTAATTCCTTTTATATTGGATTTAGCCTGCGTTTCCTTTCAGGTGAGCAAAGCATTTAGTCATAACGAGATTCTCCCCGCTACCCTGTCAGAGCTCAAACCCAGCATTTCTAGCTTCTAATTGCATACAGACATGAAAAGTTCATTGCCAGGTAATTGCAGAAGTTGTCTGTGTGGCACAGCGATGTCTAATTAACGCTGCAGTAACTGCATTGTTTACTGGAATACTAAAACCTGAACGAGACCTTTTATCCTTGTCACATTAGAGTGACCAACTGTTCCAGGAGCGTCCCTGGCTCAGCCTTGCCCTGGGAGGCAGACATGCCTGGAAGAAGGTGCTCACTTTGCCTGGCCCTGGCCCTTTTTGGGGAGGTATTTGCAGGAAAGCAATACGGATTTGGCAGCCTCCTTCCCCGGAGGATGGGGAGGTACCTGCAGGAAAATAATCCGTCCTGGGGTTTGCCTGTCCCAGCCCTTCCTGCGGAGCCAGGTGCAGTTGCGGAATAACGCTGTCACGGAAGGTCTGCGATGGGATCCACCAAGGAAGCGGCTTGTTCAGATGGTTCCAGTTGCAGGTGAATTAATGATTTATTTGTCAACTTCACTTTTTTTGTTGTTTGTTTTTTATTGTAAATGATACAGCTGAAGCCATCTGGTTATAACAACATCAGAGCTAGAGCATACTGTTCATAAACCTCCCACTGACATCCTCCCCTCCCCAGATCTGAAATGTAATTCAAGTTAACTCACAATCTGTGGCATGTGTTGTTACTGCAGAGCTGTCCATGCCAGTGGAACAGTTGGAGATTTGAATTCCACAAGGAGATGGCATATTTATCAAAACAGTATTTCAGAGAGACGTTTTTACCGGGTCTTCTGAACCGCAGCGTGGCTGCCGCACGTCCGGATTCAGAACTGAGGCTGGACCCCACGCTTGTGCTTTTAATTCCTTCTCTTCCCCCTCCTCAAGGGTGTTACAGAAAGACGTTTCATCCCTGTGTGCAGTCTTTCATGTGCTTCCTTCTCCCTATTATCTCCTTGCTCCTGCTTCCTCCGCTCGCTTTTGTGCTGACCTGCGGAGGTTGCAGCCTTCATCCGGGTGTGGGGAGGAGAGACGGGAACAAGAAACACCTCGGTGAATCCCCTGACCTCCTCCGCCAGCGGGAGGACGTACGTGTGCCCTACGCCCAGAAGCAGTCAACTCCCTCTGAGGATCCAAACCCCGAATATTTTTTTTTACTGGCCAAAAGATTTCTTTCTGCCTGCCCCTTGGGCTTTGTTATTACAGACTCGGATTCTATTGAGGTATTTTTCTTATTGTGTGAGTTTTTCCAGATGAAAGGAAACAGCTTGTCTGCTTATGAGCAGAACAAACAGCAGAGTGGGGAGAGCTGCTGTGCTTTGAAACTCTCTGGCTTTGTTCTGCTTCTCCAACTGCTGTTAAGGATACAATACTGTCTCTCTGCTTTCTTTTTTTTTTTGTATTCTTCACTTCCTTGAAGGAGCCAAAGATTATTTTTTTACAAAACTTTATTTCAGAAGGTTTCTCAACTTCCGTGCAATTCATTTTGCAAAAGCTTTGCTAAAATAATTATCTTGTTCAGTCAGCTTGGGCCGTGTAGTTTTTCTTTCTCTCGTGACTGCCATTTAACTTGTGCTGCAAAATTACTTAACTCATTTATTCCTAATGACTTTTTTTTAGTTAATCTAATACGAAGACATTTAATTACAGAGGGTGTATTTTTTTTTTTTTCCTGACCTGCTGCCCACTTGGATCTTTGGCTGCGATTCCAGACACATGCTGCAGCACATTTTGCCTTGGCAGCTCCAGTTTCTCGTGTGTGTTACGTTTAAAGTTAACTTGAAAACTGCTGATGGGTGCGCGGCAAGAGGGGGTGCAGGAGGCGAATCCCGGCTTGAGCTGCGCAGGGAGACAACGGGCAAAAGAAACTGGGAGACAGCAGGGGAAAAAAAAAACCCAAGCCAGCCCATGAAATAGTTGGGGTGATAAATTGCAGTGACCTGGAAGGCTTTTGGAAAATATATACGATAAATAAAGCAGGAGCGGTTCAGCCTTTTAACCCAGTTGGAGTCTGTTGGGCAGAGTGCAGGCAAGAAAAATCAGCTGAACTTTGGGTTAAGTTTGGGTTTTGCATCTTGCTCCTTCTTGATACATTAGACTTTGTCTGTGAGACTGAATTATTAAAATCACTTGAGGAAGTGTGTTAATTGATGGGGTAAATTGGGAAGGGATGGAGAGAGGATTGCAATTATTCCATCAAATTATGAAAAATCACAGGCAGGAGAGGTATAAAATGTAGGGCTCCTCTGAATAATTGAAGAGCGTCGATGGACAAGAAAAAGAAAAGTAGTTAATCGAGATGGTGGATGATAAACTGGATGGGAACTGGAACACTTCAGCCCACGAGAAGAGAAATGGTGCCCTGTGTTACGCTGGAGTGTTTTTTTCCTCTAATCCATCCGCGGGAACGTTCCTCTGAGCTCTGCCATCGGGAAATCGAGCAGGGATTGAAGAGCAAACCGTTGGCTCTTGCTGCTGGGGAGTAGTGTTGAGGACAAGAACTCTTCAGGTGTTTGTACCCAGCTGCTGATGAAGCTTTCCGAGCCTTGAAACAGCCAGAGGTTGCGCATCTACGAGTAACGGGAGGAAAAGGAACAGATGAAAACCGTTTTCAAGCCGTCGTTCCGCTGCTGCTGGCGGGCGCGGAGGTTATCCCTGAGCCTTTTGAGTCATTTCATACCTACTGGAGACGGCGCTTCGTCAGACGGGGATCTGGTTCCGCCACAGGGGAAGGGGGGGGTCCTCGATGTTGGGTAGCGTGGCGTCCTGGAGAGCGGTGTCCTTGTGGGGATGTCTGCAAACCCCGTCCTCGCTGCCGCATCCCGTGCGGTACCTGGAGTGCTTTTTTCTCCGCCTTTTTTGTCTCGGCGTGGTAAGACGCAGCAGTACGAGTGTTAACTCTTCAGATAATCCCGTCTCATGGCTGGGGTCGAGCCTTTTTCCCCTTCGTATTTCAGTCTTAGGGTGGGACTGCGAGGTTTTGGTCGCTTTATTTTGCATTAGGAGAGTTTCCCCGCCGTTGATTCCGGTGTTGCTGCATTGCAGTTTGTCCGTGCTTCCTTTCTTTCCCACTAACTTTTTTTTTTTTTTTTCACTCCTCTAGGCAGGTGGCGTTGGCAAAATTATTGCTTATTATTGAATTTTTGCCAGACAACAAAACACTCGACAAAAATAGCTAAACAGGATGTGGAGTTTTGAGTCTGTGGCCAGGTTAGAGCTCGCAGCCAGCTCCGGCGGTTGTTGGAGGCTCGTCAGGGGTTTCACCCCCGTCGCAAGGACAACTGCTGGTGCTTTTTGTGGCCAGCGATGAGAGAACTGGCAGGCTGGGAGCTTGCTATAGCCTGCGTTTGTGGATTTGGGGAGATTGGCTTCTGTCCTGCGTGCTCTACAGCAAGGAGATGGCAAACTCGGGCGCAATAATTATTGTGCCTGGCTGTCCCGGTGTGCTTAATTGAAATAAGTGTTCTGTAAGGGTGTGTCCATAGAATCGGAGAATCATTTGGGTTGGAAAAGACCTTGAAGGTCGAGTCCAACCATCAGCCTGGCACTGCCAGGTCTACCCTAAGCACTCCATCACCTCGTCTCTTAAATCCCTCCAGGGATGGTGACCCCCCCTCTCCCTGGGCAGTTCCAGTGCCTGACAGCCCTTTTGGTGAAGAAGTTTTCCCTAATATCTGACCTGAACCTCCCCTAGCACAACTTCAGCCTGTTGCCTCTCATCCTATTGCTTGTAACTTGAGAGACCAACACCCAGCCCTGCGCCCTCCTTTCAGGGAGTTGTAGAGAGCCATGAGGTCTCCCCTGAGCCTCCTCTTCCCCAGGCTGACCCCCCGCCCCAGCTCCCCCAGCCACTCCTCACAGGAATTGTGCTCCAGACCCTTCCCCAGCTCCGTTCCCTTCTCCGGACACGCTCCAGCCCCTCAGTGCCCTTCTTGCAGTGAGGGGCCCAGAACTGACCCCAGGATTCGAGGTGTTCACCCAACAGCAACCTCAACAGTAGTTTGTCACGAGATTTTCAGTTGGAAGGGACCTACAGTGATCACCTAATCCAACTGCCCCTGTCTCTGTGCCGCTGAGATGGAGCGTTTCATTGCATCCTCGCTCCTGCAAGCTTCCTTGGCTGCCAGGAAGTCGGTTCACGTGCTGGAGGTGCCCTTTGTGATGGCTCTGCTGAGGGGCAGGCAGGAGCTCCGTCGCTTGCAGTCATCGCTTGCGACTGTAAAACGTTTAGACGCAAGTGAGCAGGAGATAGTCTGATGGGCTGTAATAATTCCTCTCTCTAGAGGATGTGAAATTAAAATGCCTTCGCTTTATTCTCCTCTGCCCAGTGTGATGTCACTGCCTAACTCATTCTCCTGAATTTTAAAAACAATAATAATTAAAAAAAAAATGAAAACTAAACCACCTTGCAGATTGTGATGTGCCAGATGGCAAAACCTGAATTAGGTAGCAGGCATTATTTAGCTGGGGCCTGTAAACAAAACTGAGCTATGAAATACTCTTTAATGAGCTAGATTTATTTCTAGCTACTGAAGCCTCGAAAGGCAAGGGAAGAAAGAGGCATTTCACGTACAGTAAATGTTTAAATAAGCCTTTTCCTTCCTTCCAGCACCGCAGCGATAACTCCATCCCATTCCAGTGCTGCTGGGACTTCTAAAACGTGTAATTCTGTGAGGTTGTAATTACTGTGGGTGCTTTAGCGTGGCGTGGAGCTGGGCTGTAGGACGTAAGTGGTGTTTCTGTCACATCCGTGAGCGGTTCGCTTTTTTAAATCTTGTCTCTGTATTCTTTGACGGCGTGGTTCTCTAAAATTAAATCGAACCAACGCCTTTTACCTGACGCCCTGCACCAGTGCTGCTCTTCGGCGCTTCTCTGCTGGCTGCGCTGATTGATAGGTACGGGGGAGATGTTTGCGGTGTCATTCAGCAGCGGCTGAGGGGCAGCAGCGCGGGGATGAAACTCTGCGTATTTAAAAGCCGCAGCTGTTTTGACTGCTGCCTCCATTTGTGTTTC
The DNA here is from genome assembly GCA_027574665.1 of Rhynochetos jubatus. NCBI lineage: Eukaryota > Metazoa > Chordata > Aves > Eurypygiformes > Rhynochetidae > Rhynochetos > Rhynochetos jubatus. The sequence continues at coordinate 5,380,287 of CM050673.1, forward strand.
TCCTCCTGCCCCCAGCGCCGGCACCTCGTGCCGCTCAGCGCCGTGCTCTTTGCCTGAAGCGTGTGGAGAGGAACTTCTCGGGGTTTTGATGTAAGCAGACTTTTCCTGTCGGGGAACAGGCGCTAGGTGGTTAAAATGACTGTTATTACTTCCCCCCTAATATTTTACACCTCTGGCTGTGGATTGGTGCTGTGCAAAAAGCACGTGGGTGTACGGTTCTGTAAAACGGCCGTGTGAGGAGAGAATTGGCTTTAGAAATGGTGGGAGGGGAGCGTGGTGCATTGTAAAGTAGGTAGGCTGTGTTTAAGTCTAGGTAATGTGTACAATAATGCTTTATTTTTCAGCGCCTTTTAGTTGTTTTAATAGAAATCAACAACAAACAAGCCCAAACCTTCAAGCCTTCGCTATCTTTTGGCTCAGTATCTTAGCAGAAATGCTTTTCCTTACTAGCCCTCTGTTCGAGTCAGGGGTCTGGGAGCGCAGTCAGTTTTGACGCTCGGGGCCCGCCACTGGCAGCCTCAGCAAGCCGTGCCTGCACTGGGTCTCCGTGTTTATTCCCTGTTAGTTAGCGTGGCAGCCTGGGGGACGCTCGCATTGCCACTCCCTCAGCTCACGCTGTTCTTGGCGATGGCTGCGTGGCCAGAGAGCTGCCAAGAAAAAACTGGGCCCAGTACCTTGTTTTCAAAGGTTTATTGGATGTTTCAAGCATGCTGTAATGTCACATCTTGTGGTCAAAAGAGTTTTAAGCAATTTTAAACGCTGCTTCCACCTGTTTTCCGAGCTTCGTTCCCAAAATAGAAATTAAAAAGAAATCACCAGAATGCCAAACCCACCCTTTTGCTCATAAAAATGTAAATGGGAAGTTGTGTCTCCTGAGACCCACTTGGGCTCTTTTGGTGCTTTGGGGATGAAGTAGCCCTCTTCCAACCACATGAAGAGTGATATTTTTCCAAAATTCAGTTCCATCCCTAGACACAAACAACCCTTTGTGATAGAAACAGACCTCAAAAGGAGAAGTTTTGCACTGGGACAGGTTGCCCAGAGAAGCTGTGGCTGCCCCATCCCTGGGAGTGTCCAAGGCCAGGCTGGATGAGGCTGGGAGCACCCTGGGACAGTGGAAGGTGTCCCTGCCTGTGGCAGGGGGTTGGAACGAGATGATCTTCAAGGTCCCTTCCAACCCAAACCATTCCATGATTCTATGAGTTTTCAGAAGATCATAGCTGTGGGGAGATGTCTTCCATCAGCACCTATTGACCACGGGTTAGTCTTTGTTGTCTCCGATCGGCTGGAGAGAGAGTCCTTGTAACAGATCCCAGCTGTGATTTTTTTCTGTAGGGCTTTTCTTGGAGAATAATTTTATGAGACCAGAAGAAATAATCTGGCCCATCCTCGTGTCCAAAGGCAAGGTTATTTTTCAGGTTCAGACCTCTTTACTGGCATTAACTGGCAGGTTGTAATCTGTAAAGTACGTGGATCTTCTTCAGGTTACTTTGCTGCAGCTTGGGATGTTGGGAGGACGTGGATTAACAAACAGGCGTCCTGTTTTCCAACCGATTACTTGTGTGTGTTGCTGCTTCAGAGCGTGCTTCTGTTTATTTTCAATAAAGAGGGAGAGATAAGGCAAGATTTCCAGAACAAGATAAAATTCAGCCATGTTGAGGGGTGAGGAAACCACTGAACGGCATTTACTGCTTATCGTCGGTAAGTGCGTGGTAGGATTGATAGCTGCTCGGGAAACCTTTCGCTTGTGTCCATTTCTTAAAAAGTCCTACTGTAATAGGTAATTAAAGTATACTAATTGAATTAAGATCCCATCTGTCTGAGTTCAGCAAGCCAACAAGTCCCTTAATTAAGATACCATGTTTGCTCTAACAGAGCCTGCAAACACAGAGCTGGCCACCAATGGTATAAGCAAATATCTGTCTTCTCATGACGGAGTGCCAGAGCATCCGGTGGGGCTGAGGAGATCGAAATAAAATCTGCAAGGTAAGCAGCGCTTGCTCGTGGGATGACGATGCAAGAATAGGTGCGCGGCGTCCAGCTGAGAAAAATGCTGATTTGAGCTGGGTGCGGGCGTTCTTTAAGCAGTCGGAGGTGGACGGCGGCGATAGTAACGGAGAGACTCTGCGTTGGGTAGCTCGGCATCTGAGCATCGTCCCGGTGGGATAATATTGGAGGCAAGAAGAGGGAACGCAGTAGTTAAAATCAGTGTCTTCAGGCTGCAATTTCAAAAGGTTTGTAAAGCACCAGTGTGTCCTCAAACTGATTTGCAGACACAGTAGGCTCCCAGGCTGCTCCGCCGCGGGCTGTCTGCGCTTCTTTATTTAACCATCGGTCCCACGTGTGCTGGTAGAGTCCATTGAGGAATCTCCTTTTAGATGTCGTATCTTCACTGGTTGTGTTGTTGGGATTGCAGTTTTCTGAACAAGCCATAAAATTTAAGAGCCCTTATGCCTGAAACTAAGGGGTTCCTTCCAGTTTGGGCTGCTGTCTCTGAGCAGGACCCTTCCCAGGAGATGGTTTTAGCCAAGGAACCTGCTGAAATTCTCATTTAGTTTATAATTGTCTTTCTACCTTTGCTCCAGTAGCTTCAGTCTCATAAAACTGTGGCAGGAGGCTTTAGAATTCCAGAGGGAAAATGTGCATGTGAATGTTGGCTGCAAAGCCTGGGGACGAGTCTGTCCGCAGTCCCTGACAGCCGGTACCCAACGTGTATCCTTGGGATTGAGACGTGACACGGAGGTGGGGAGAGGAGGTGGGTGGTGGTGCTGACCCAGCCAACGGCATCCCTGGGCATTTGTGCTTTCCCCACAATATGTTTTGGATCAAGAAAACGGGAATTTTCACTGCTCGTAAAGGAATTTTCCTTGATGGATGGGGAGGTAGCGTAGGAGGTAGCGCGTGTCCCTCTCGAGTGCAGGGGGAGTTGTCAGGAGGAGGATACGCCACTGGGGATCACCCCGCGGTCTTGCCAATGCATCGGGGGGAAACAGGGCAGACGAGAGGCCGCTGGTCTTCCAGAAGGGTTGGCAGAAGTGGAGGGAGCGGGAGAGCCGCAGGTCCAGGATAAAGTCCTACAGGCGCGCCAAAGATGCAGGCGTGCGTCCTTGACGGCATGATGCTTTGAGCAGACTGCAGAAGATGGGGGGGGTTTTTTCCCCCTTATGGGAAAATTTCCCAGTGAGGAGGCTAGATGAAAGCGGACGCTTCTTGATGCAGTTTGAAAGCGGAGAGACATCTGCCACAGATCAGAAAAGCCTGGCAGGTGGAAAACGCGCCAGCCCTCCTTTCTCCCTGCCTTTATCCTGTACGTGGCATGTCTCTCTTCCCCGTGTGTCGCAGCCACCACGCTGCCACGGGCTCTGCACCGCTCGACAAAGAGCAGCAGCACCAGAAACCAGAGCTCTGCCGTCCCAGAGCATCGTGGAGGGGAGACACACCGACCTCTGCTCCCTCAAGCCCAGCCAGTTTGTACCTTCCCCTTAAAATACCGCAGAAAGCTACAGGAACCGGGAGGATTCTGCAGCTCGAGAGCACACACGAGTTAAAACTGAATTATTTAGCATATTTTTTAGTGCAAGCAGGTGTGGGGTTTGAAGCGGTTTGAGTTGGGAATTCTCTGCAGAGTAGTTAGAGTCTGGTGGGATTTGAAAGAGCTGGACAAGTTTTCCATTCCTGTCCTCCTCTTGCTGCTTCTTGACAGCCTTTCCTCTTTTTTTTTTTTTTTTAAAGGTCTGAATTCTCATTCTCTTTCTCGTGTTTTCCACCCCTCTGTGACTTCCCCCCTCTCCCTTTATTTCGCTGCTTCACCTGCGGATGCTGCTGTAACGATCTACCGAGCGCTGACAGCGGGCTTGACGCCGCGTGCCGGCGAGCGGGGCGACGTGGCCCCTGGTCCTGGGGGACTTGGCCATCTCCTGCAGGCACTGACAGCGCGGTTCAGACCGTCGCGAGCGACCAGATGCTAGTTCAGCTGGAAACGGCCGCCGAGGCTCGCCGAAAGGCTTGGCAGGAGGCGAGGGCTGGCTTTGGAGGTGGTTTTGTTAGGGGCTGGGGGGGGTTGCTTTGCGCCTCTGTGGGTTTTCATGTGTTTGTTCAGGGGGGTTTAGTTTATTTTATTTGGAGAGCAGGGGGTGGTTTGCAAAGCTGCCTGAGCGCTGAAGCAACGTGCCCTTTGTCCTGAAGGGAGAGGACAGGGATGGACACAAGGGGGTGGCTTGGGCAGCTCCGCTGTGAGCTGCATCAGAGTGGGTTTGGACCACTGTTCCCCTAAAATCTCTCCCTTCCCCCACCCGTTTTGTTCAGACCTTTGGGACTGTCGGTGAGCATCACTGTTCTCCTCCACGACCTGCTCAACTCCATCTCGCCCGGATTTTTCCTACAGCCTTTGGTGCTGGTTAATCCCCGACTCGGCTCACAGGGACGGCTCAGGGCTGTGACACCAGTTGGCTGGGCTCTGACACCAGTTGGCCCAGCCCTGCCGGTCCCGGGGGCACGGGGAAGGGTTCTTTGGGCAACAAATGCTAATTCAGCCCTGCTCCCGCGCACGCACGGAGCCAAGCTGTGATTGCAGCCACCCTCGCGCCCCAGCGCTCTTGGATAACGTTGTGCAACCCAAGTCTGAATGACCCCTGCGGCACTCAAAGGGGAATATTTCTATTTTTAAGAAAATCACTATTCTTGTACTCTGCTCTTCTTGTCTCTTTGTTTACAATCTAAACAGACGTGAGGGGAAACCCTCACCGCGATCTGGCTGGTAACGGATACGCTCCAGCCTGGCACACAGCAAACCGCGCCGTGAGCGGTGACCTTAGGGGACTGGAGGAGAAGGGGTTACTGCATCGCATCTCCCTCCCACTCTGTTGGGCACAAGCCTTTAGGAAACAAGACATTTGGGTAACAGATGGGTGCTCTGGTAGGTCTGGAAACCTCTCAGGCAAAAGTAAATCCTTCCTTCCCACCAGGAGGTTCAGGCCTTACTCTGCAGAACAGCCTGTACGAGCCGAGCTCCCCTAAGGGAGCAGATTGCCCTATTCCTCCGGCGCTTGGCTGGATGCCGTCCTGCCACCACACCGCTGCGCTCAACAGCAGAGCAGCCCGGCGGCTTAACCCTCGAGCCTCGTCCCTCCAGCCCAACGATGCTCTCAGGTAGGTGAGGGTTGAGGGGGGGGTGCCAGGGAGTGCTTTTCTTACCCACCCGCTCGACGCAGCTCCCTCTTGGACAGGAAAAAGCAGCTGACGGGCGAGCGGTTGTCGTGATGTGACATTACACGTTGCAGCTTCTTTCTGGGCGAGCGGTGCACTCTGCCATTAATTGGAGGGAGAACAATCGGAGACCTGCTGCTTTTGGAGTTTGTTGAAAGCACAGGAAGATGGGGAAATGTTGGTGTTTATGAAACGGCAGCTGGTGCTAAGCTCTGGCAGGGGAGCGGGAGGAGGAGGAGGGAAGCGGTTGTATTTGGGTTCTTGGTCTAATTGGCAAAACTGTAATAATTCTTAGATCAAATACATGATGCATTCAGCCCACTTGCATTTTTAGTCTACTGCGTGTAATAACAAGTCATAACACTGGGGATTTCATGAATAATCATTTCTGCTTGCCTCCCCTTTCAGTGGAGGATTTCCAGAGTGCTTGATGATCATGCAATCTCACTCCGTCCCCAGAAGGCAAATGAATATTATCTTTATAAAGAGAGATAAGGCAAACTAGACAAAGGCCTGGAATAACTTGGTTAAGTTTATCAGAAAAGCCAACAGCACGATCAGGATTTATGCCCAAGAATCAAGATTGTCTGTCCTCAGCACAGCTTGCGTTGGGACTGCCAAGAGGAGCAACTCTTGCCTTAGCAGAGGAAAGATGACACGGAGCGGCGGCGAAGAGACGAGGACTCGCAAGGCGCATCGGCTCCCTTGGGGGAGACTGGGGGCCGTAGGTTGGAGCGGGCCGCCGGGCACCCACGCTGCCCTGACTCTGCTGTTTGACCCACCCTGTGTTTAGCGTGACGCTGGCCTGGCCCTAGCCACGACAACAAAATCCCATCCAAAGATGCTTTTGTACACCCAGAAAAGCAGAAGAACCAGGAACATTAATGCACCCAGGAGCTACCTACGGCTGTTGAGATGGGGGATCACAAGCAGAAAGGCTTGGCTGACTCGCCAGACCTCGTTAAAGTCTAATAATCGCTGTGAAGATGCGGGGTGGCACATACGCAGCCCTAGCCCCTCTGAGCTAAAGCTCTGTTAGCCATTGGATAGTTTGGGCATGGAAAATGCGCTTGGTCGTGGCGTGAAAGCACTTAGGTCAGGCTTCCCTCTGCAGGGCTGAACCCCGGCCCTTCGGTTTAGGGAAAAAGGGCCTGTCTTGTCCCGGCGAGCGAGGTTATGGGAGCTGTGCTGGAGACCCGGGGGGTGGGGGGCGCAAGGAACGGGAGCGACAGAAACAAACGCTTTGAGCTTTTAGCGCTCTCCAAGCAAAACGTTACGCGCTCACCCAGCTGCGGGAATTTTGGTATCACCACCCTAAAAACTGGGTTAAAGAAAACCCAAGACGGACCGTAAAGCCATCGTGATGTAGAAATCGTGAAATCTAACACAAATTGAGGTTTACAGTAGTGTTGTGACATCTAAGTCTCTAGAAATCCCATTTTTGGGGGCTTTATTTTTGTGATGAAGCCATATGATTTGCTGGAAGCTGAAGTTCTCGAGTAACGACGTGGCTCCGAGAGCCGCCGCTCTGGCGACTGCTCCAAATGCTGCCGGGTTCTGGTGCAAACCTCGAAGGTTGGCACCTCCCCGCTGTTGATGCCTTTAAAGTTCTCGCGTCGAGCAGGGCTCTTGGGGCAATAACCTTGTGTTGCTCATTAGTTTGTCTGGAGTCTTTTCACGAACAATCTTCCTTCTTGTCTGAGGTCTTGGCATCTGGCTGGAACCTGCTAAAAATGTTTGTTTGGAACATAAAAAACACCCTGACTGACTCCGAGTTGAGGAAAATTGATGCTTTAAAGCTGTCGTAGCGGTGGGAAGGGTCCGGTTGTTCCATCCGTGCGTTAAATCGTACCTTCCTGTGAGACCTGTCCTTCCTGGAATCCTGGAGTAATGCATTAGCACGTTTTGGAGGTCTCGTTTGAATCTGGGGCCGCTGCTGGGGTTTTTGGATTTGGTAAATAGGAAATGACAGAAAGAGTCTGATTGACTGGGAGATTTCAAAGGGAGAAGAAGAGGTCCCAGTAAGCTACGGAGAGATGGATTTAGGTTTATTTGAGGTTGATTACACCAAATTAATTATTACTTTATAGGGCAGCGTTAACATTGGAGCACTTGGACTGCACAGGGCTGAGGAAATGATCTTAACGGGAAAATTGCTCATATATTAAACAGCATTTTGAGGAAGACAGTGGAAATCTCATCACTTTGGTCTTTAAAGATGGAGGAGCAGAAGCGATGGGATCCACCACCCCAGGATGGTCAGGACCGGGGAGATGCGTTGGGGCGGTCGTACTCCTGCAGCAAACCCATCGGCTCCTGATCTTGTTTTGGACTCATCTGATCCCAGTGCTGGGCAGCCTGGATCGACTGGTCCCCATCAGCTGGAATCAGTGGCTGGGGGCTGCTGACTGCTTTGGTGGGAGGCTGGAGCAGGCTGCGCGGTTTCCGTAAGGGTTGGCTCGGCTGGGAGACTCATGAAATTTAAATTAGGAGGATTTTGTGGGGAAGAGGAAAAAGTATTAACAAACTAAAGAGAGCTAATTACTGGAGATGGAGAACATTCACTGTGTAGTTGTAGATGACAGCGGTAAGTAGTTCCCATCAGGGCTTTTCCTGCTTCGGAGACAAAGAGATGGCTGTCCACTGAGTTATCGAAGATGATAAGGGCCTGCATTTTATAAATGGAGATGGGCTCTAATTGCAAAAATGCCTGCGAATACTTCTGTGGCACTTGGCTGAACCCGGGTGTCACGGAGGATTTTTGAAGTCTGCTTCCCACAGTCATTACACGCTGCTTCATTTGTAATGAAGTTTGCAACTCGTGGAACTTCATTTGGAGAAATTCTAGCTCTCCCCCCCCACCCAACCCCCAAATCTATTTTATGTCCATCTACTAATGGGGAAAGAAATTAAGCCTTGGTTCCTTGTGTAATACTGCAGCAGAGGCAGGCGCAGGGATTTAACTCCTCCGCTCGAGAAGCCGAAACAACCCCGTGGCCAACCTCCAGCGCTCAGCACAGCGTGAGCAACACCCCGTGTAGCAAATAATCACAAGCTGTAAGCGAATGCATTCGAGTACACCTTGACTTAGTCTCTAACGAGGGATATTTCAGCAAACGAGTTGGTGCAAAGGCTCTCCCTTACATCTCATTGTAGGGCTAAGGGCAGGTGGATCTAGGGTGTGGGGATTTTTTTTTTTTTGTTGCTCTTGTATTGTTTGCCCTCCAGCTCAACGAAACCCTTCCTTCTTTTCTGAGCACGGGTTGTGACTCGCTAGCAGGAATCCTCTTCTCCCAAGCCCGAATAATGGCCCGTCCTGGTCTCCTAGTAACTGCAGCTGCCACATCACTTTTGACAATGGTGCATCCTTTGTAGCCTGGTTCTCTGCTCCTGCTGTCTGCTCTGTTTCCTCAAATGGCAATTGTCTGAAATTTCTCCAAATGAGCAACTTTTTGCGTGTGGTGGTTTTGTTTGTTTTGTCTGTGCTGGCAGAAAGGGGTTTAAGGTGCCTTTTTGTGTTCCTTCCTTAAGGCGAGCCTGGACCCTTGGGGAACATACTTTTGTCAGATAGCTGGTGGTAGGACTGGGTTTTTTGGCCCCCCCCAGTACCAAATATTGCTCCTGTTATTTTCTGAAACCGTGCTCTCAAAGCATTTTAAACTTTCCGTTCTCAGAGTAAAAGTCTCCTCATTGATTATTGCACTAAAAGGCTTTCTTTGCTCAATATATTTTGGAACTGGCTTCTGTCTAGATGTGAAAGTATACATAATGAAACTTCGCCAGCAGCCAGCAAACCTCTCTCTGAGCTGTAGAGAAGGATTTTGACTTGTGAAAGCTGAAGCATAAAACCTGCTCTTGTGGTTAATACCTGCTTCCTAACTCTTGTTGGGGTTTTGTTGGCCTAAGGGGCTTTTTGGACCTGTCCTGGTGCTCTGCAGATGGGGAGTTTTGGGGCAAAACGAAGGGTAGGGAAGGAAGCAGCTTGATTTTGGTCTTCTCTGTAGGAGGGAATGTGTTCACATTAGTGGGAGCCTGAAGTTTGGATATACAAGGAAGGAGAGGAGGTTGGGAATGCCTGTCGGTGGTGCAGAATGAGCCCATGCACCAGCAATGGCAACCAGGCAACGAGTCCCAGCAGCCCCCAAAGCTGGACCCAACGCCCCGTTACTAGAATGGGCGAGTTCAGATGTGTCTGAACAGGGCCGAATTTGGGCACGGGTCACGGAGATGCCCTGTGCCTCGTTCACAACCCCACCAGCTTATTTTCCTTCTCCCTCAAGGAGACTGAGATTGCTCTCAGTAAAAACACTTGACCTGCCTTGGTGCCACCATGAAAACTTTATTCTCTCTCTCAAGGACAATGTTGTTGGGGTTCCATTGGGGTTTTTTTTCCTTCAAAGTCAATTAAATGCTACAGTCGGAACTCCGCTTCTCGCACACTCGGGCGCGCGCCTTTTCACTGAGGAACGGCAGCACTTGGAGCTGAGTGTGGCTGGGCGAGGGTGGGAGCCGGCGCTGGGGAGCCGGCGGTGATACGAAGCACGGATGAGATGAAGGGGAAACGCATGAATCACAGCGTGTCAGGGGAAACACATGAATCATACATTGTGTCAGCAGATTTGACAGATCCACCAGGACTTCTCTACCTTCAGAGCTAGTTTCAAGTCCCCGAACCTCCCCGATGCCGTGGTGCCGGGCATGAGCTGTGGTGAGGTGGCACCCCGGGAAGGTCCCTCCCTGCCCTCCCACCTGTCCCGGCTTGCCCTTTGCATCCTGGCAGCCCTTTGAATCCCGCTGTAGGAAAACTCAGCTCCAGCTCCTACTGCTGCAGAACTTGGATGTGCGGGAGATGATGTGGCTGCCCTTGGATATCTTACAGCCATGGGGGGCATCAGGTGCCTTTCTCCCCGCCCTGAGGTCTTCCCCTGGCTCCAGGCTGTGTAAGCTTGCTTCTGGAGCCCTCTTTGCCTGGTCACCAACCTTTTAGGAATATGTGGCCTAAATCCAGGCAAATCCATTATTGCACTGTGAAACACAAGTTCTGGTTGTGGCTTTATGTCCTATTTTCTGTAGCCCAGATTCAGGCCCTGCCTTCATGTACCAGTCTCTTAACAACCACGGATCCAGGCCAGGTTTAGTGATGCCGGTACCCCATAGCCTAAAATTCCTCCTCTTGACACTGGAGCTTTTGGGGAAAATGGAAAATCCTCCTCTTCCTTCTGGTTCTAGGGACTGCCACGCTCCCACTTACAAAACCATCCCCATCCCTCCCCCCGCCCCCCCAGCACCCGCTTGTCACCGGGGCATCCTGCGATGGGCAGAGCACGTCATCCCGAGGGGTAGTAGGGTACGTCGCTGTGATAGTTGTAGTCGGGACACACTTTCTGCACCAGCCTGTAGTCTATGCTGTAGAAGGTGATGTAGATGCAGATGACTTTGAAGGGCTTCGAGCAGACCCAGGAGACGTGACTTTGGGTGTGCTCGTGGTAGCAGGTCTTGGATGGGTCGTAAGTGCAGAGCGTGGTCTTCTTGGCGCGATCCACCTTCTCGTACTCCACGCGGCAGTTGAAGATTTTGGATTCTTTGGCCTCGATGAAGATCTGTTGCTCCAGGTCAAACTCCACTGCCTTGGTAGGGGGGACGAGGCTAACAGAGATGTTCCCTTGCCCGGTAGAGTTGTGTCGGAAGAAGACATTGACTGTGCCGTTGCCGTGATCAACCACCTTTCCGGTGATCAAGAGGTTCAACTTCACTGTCTTGATATTGGAGTAAAAATCTCCCCAGCCAAAAATCTTTTTAAGCTTGCCTGAGGCTGGCCCCAAGTCCCGTTGTCCTCTGGGGTGTGGAGCATGGTCCCGCTCGGACAGGTTATCCAGGATATCCCATAACTCCCGTGAGCTGCTCACCAGCTCTAGGAGGGTCGTGTTCCGCAGTAAGGTTGGAGTTAACAGGGACTTGGGAGAGAGCAGCCCTCTCACCTTCTGCGCCTGAGCTCTCTCCTGGGTCTTGGGTTCGCTTTGCTCTGCACCTTTCCCTGGTTCTTGGCCACAGGTCACCTGAACACAGCGATGGTGGAGGGTGAGATGGGTGATGGGTGCCCCCTTTGCCCAGTATCGCTCTGCAGAGTCACCCCACTTCCCCAGATACAGCCCAGCCACCCTCTTTCCCATCCTTACTTTCCTTATTTCCCTTTTTTCTCGCCTATCCTCTGCTTCTCTCCGTAGTCTGTATTTCCCTTCTGGTAGCGTTTTTTCCCTGCTCTCCTCCTCTCATGGTTGCTCAGGGGATGGGTGAAAGGAGCCGGGTCGGGTGCATTTTGCTCGTTGCGGTGCAGCCTCTCCCAGGGCAGGGCGCTGGCACCTGGGGGGTCTCTGCAGATGCCGGGAGAGGGTGCTACGGGGGGGAGGGGGGGTGCACACCTGCGATGAAGGTGCTGGCCTCGTGGCCTTCGCACTGGTCTCGCTGCTGGCAGCACGTCCCACGGACCCGTCTTCTGACCTCCAAACCGTGCCGTGGTCCAGCGGAGAGACGGAGCTGGGAGCAGCGGGGCAGCACGAGGGACAGCAAAGCGCAGAGGTGAGTTCTCACCCCGGGGAGATGCCCTTCGCCTCGAACACCCGTGCAGGGGCTCCTCTGCAAACTCCCCTCATCGGGGCTCTGCCTGCAACCAGCCGTGGACCCCAAAATAAGCACAGGTGGGGGTTGGGGGGCTGCCTTGCTGCCAGGCTGTGGGGCTGGGAGGGTGCAGGGGCAGGAGGCGGATGCTGCAGCCCCATCCTCCTCGGTGCTAGGCTGCTGAGCAAGCACCCACCGCGGTCCCTGGGTGCGAGGGGCTCCCCTGGCAGAGGGGGAGCCGAGGCGGAGGTCGGCCTGCCGGGGCTGGCCCGGGGGTCTGCCCGGCCCGGGGGTCTGCCCGGCCAGGGGGTGCGGGTGAGCTGCCCCCCGCAGCTCTGCCAGGACTGCCTGCCGGGGGTGGGGGTGCAGGTTTTTAGGGTGATCAGGAGGGACCTTTATCACCAGCCCTGCCTGTGAGCCCACCCTCCCCGCTGCCCACCCGCTGCCTGCTGCAAAATAACAGAAGTTTTGGGACGCTTGTTTTTTTCAGGGGATGGGGTGGGGGGAGTAAATAGGTTTGGGAAATGTTCCCGGTTGTCAACCCACCCCTGTCCCTTTGGCAGCACGACCCCCCCGGCCCCTTTCCCCAGCCCCAGCGCTCACCAGCAGAGAGATGCTCCCCTGGATGAGGAGGACGATGCAGCTCCGAGGAAGATGCATTTTCCAGCCGGTGCCGCCCGTTCTGCCGTATCTCGAATTTGGAGGGTTTGGGTGGGTTTTCAATAAATTTTTTTTTTGCCTTTCCCTCCCTTCTTTTTAAGCCAGGGGAAGGGGGTGTCCCCCTTTATAAGCCGGTTCCTAGGGTCCCCCTCCGGCCCATGGTGGCCCCGGCAGCTCCCACCCCGCTGTGCCGGACCGGGAGGCGGCTTCACCTGCTGCCGCCACCGCTCCCCCTGCTCCCCCTGCCCGTTCCTCTGCCTCTTCCCCTGCCTGCTCCTCGCTGCCTTGTTGGAGACTCAATGAAACTCCGCTCCATCCCCTCCTCGCTCCCCCCCCTCTGCCAGGTGCCGGGAGCAGAGCGGCACCTCCGAGTGTAACCCTTTGCTGCCTGCAGCCCAGGCAAACCAGCCCGGCGAGGGGGGGTGTTCCCGGGGGGTGATGGGGGGCTCAGCGGGCTGTGGCAGGGTGTGTGGGTGCCCTGGAGCGCTTGGGGAGGCGTTGTGCAAAGGAGTCCCTAGAGAGGAGCATCCCAGGCTGGTGCTGGAGAACTGGCACGAAGGGAGGGAACTGGGGTGGGGGGACCCATGGGGGCCACAGGCTTTGCTTTACCTCGCAGCAGGGGATCAGGCAGGATTGTGGCATTGCCCTCTGCCCCGGGGCTCAGCTCTTCCCCATCCTGTTCCCTCCAGCCTGGCCATCAGGAAAGGGGCAGAATGCTGCTTCACCTACCAGCCCCCTGGGGCGCTGCGGGACCCGGGTATGGTGAAGGGGGTGACCCTATGGGGCAGAGCGGCTGTGCCCTCCCCGAGGGGATGGACGAGGCAAGGGGGGACTCTCTGGGCCTGGATTTATTGGGGAAGTTAATTTTTGTTGCTTTAATACTGGCTGCTGCAGCGATACTTCCTCCCCCATCGCACAGCAGTGTGCCCGGGCAGGCTTCTTCCCCTCCGCACCCTTAAAATCGTGAAAAATAGAGGGAATTGTAGTATTTCCAGGGTCTTTTGATTTTGGGGTCTGTGTGTGGCCCCTTTTACCCACTTGAAATGGATGTGGAGCATTTCCCTCTTCCCTGGAGGGTCCGGCATCTCCTTTGCAAGAGGCACAGGCCGGGTAGGGAAGCTTATTTTGAATTTATTTGTGATTTTGTGTTTAGGGACATGCGTACGTGAGTCTGGGCAACAACCTTCTCCCCTTCCCCCTGCATGGCAGGGGTGGGAGGTGGCGAATCATAGCCATGCCGGGGCACTGCTCCTCTTCAGCTTGGGAAATCACGGAAGGAACAAGGAAATGCAGATCCTGTTCCCCCAAGCCGGGCGGTTTGATTTCTGTATTATTCCAGAAGTAAAGGGCTGGCAGGGCGTATCGCTCTTACAAAGGAAACAGAAGGCACTGGTGTGCTGTTACAGAAAGACAGATTTGCTCATGGTGGGGTTTGTCCCACTGAAGGCAGCAGTTGTCCTTTTCTCATCTCTCAGCAGGAGAAGTTGCGGTACCGAGAAGTAACTTGCCAGGGACAGGACTAGAATTAAACCCGAGATTTTCTCAGTCCCTAGGCAATGATTCCTCTTTACAATTCCTGACCTTCCTCCCTGTATCCTTCTTGTATTCCCCCTTTTCCTGACCTGCTTGAAGGCAGATCTTGCTGCGATGCTACAGATGACCAAACTACAGAGGAAAGAGCGTGTTGTGAGCTGCAGGATGCTCCGCTAGGATTCCCATCTGCACAGCAAACCGGTCCAGCTTTTGACTGCGACTGTGCTGCTGGGATCTGGACAGGAGGTTTCTCTTGCCGTTTTGGGAAGGTGGGTGAGAAATCTGCTCGGTCCCTGCTCGCAGCGCTGCCTGTCACCTTCACCTCCTTGGTTTGTTGAAAATCTGAATCAGGTTGGAAATATCACCTCGGACAGGTGCCATGGGAATTACCTCGGGGTTGAATCGCTTTTTACTCACTGTTGAGCAACCTGCTCGGTGTGGATGGCACTTGCTCCCCTGGAGCAGTGGCATTTTGGGGCACGGGGAGACAGGACACCTCCTTAACAGCAGTGGAAGGTGAGGAGCCCTGTGACCCTGGTTCCCCTGGCCCACCTGTGCCAAAGGGAGCAAAGGAGTGATGAATCCCTCAAAAGAATCATCCTGGTAGCCAGGACTATTAAGTTCCAGAACATTCATTCAAGAGTGGTGCTGGAAGGACCCTGGGGCCTCCTAAAACCAGAAGGAACACAGCATTGGAGGATATACGGTGGCACTAATGCTGTCCTGGCCCCAGCGGCGTGCTGGATACCTTTAATAGGCTGCACGTCTCTAACCACTGTGATTTCGATAAAAGATCTTCATAAAACTTCCAAATGCCTGTGCCATCACCTGCCTTTCAATCACTCCAAGGACTGCATCTCCTGTACAGCCTTCCCAAAGCCGTCTGTGCCGTGTGGGCTCAGGTCCACGCTGCCCCCCCCCCCCCCCACCCCACCGTGCTGGATGCATCCCACCTCTTCCCATGCTGGTTCTGGGTGGTGAAATGCCCATGGGGAGCAGCTCCGCAGCTCCAGTGTGGCTCCTCGCGACTCAGCGAGGCTGAGCTGAGGTCAGCGCGGCTCAGGACAAGGAGGAAGAACAAGGGATAAAAATGATTTAATGTGACTTTCTGGGTTTCCTGGTGTTTGGAGGGAGCTGGGGACTGGAGTGGCATAAAGAAGGACTGATTTAGGAGCTGCTGTAGCTTGTCTTGTGCTGCGATGGCTCCCCCCGGAGCTACTTAAATAGCCCGTGCGCGGCGAGCGTGGGGCTGGCGCTTCCACCTTCCCAGGGCGGTGATGGGGATGTGTCCCTCAGTCCGGCCTGAGGACACGTCCCAGCCCTTGAGGCTCATCTGAGGGGCCCATTCCATAAAAATGGGCTTCTGCACCTCCTGTGCAGAAATGAGGCCTCAATGGTGGCAATAAAACCATCCAGGCAAGTTCTGGGCCAGCATTTAGGGACAGGTTTCCTTTTAAACACTTGCAAATTTGTTCCCGGTGCTGTAAAATTGAATGGGGCCGAGGTGGGAGGTGGTTGTGGAAAGGCTGGGTGATTATATCTAAAGAAAACTCTTGTCCCTGCTGCTTTTTCCCCAGGAGGATCCCAGGGACGCCCCTTCCAATCCTGCCACCATCCCCGCCTTTCACCGGACGGCTGTTGAGGATGGGGTGAGGTTTTGGCTCTGGCTTTGCTTCTCTGAAGCCGCAGCTCTGGCTGGTGAGTGCCAAAGTGGGTTTCGCAAGTGTATTCTGCTGGGTTTTGCAATAATGGAAAACACAGTGACCAAAATTGCTCCTTCCTCATGCTGCGCTCGGTGACGGGTCTCTTCCAGCTGCAGTCCTTGGTGCAGCACCTAGCGTGACGGTCTGGCCACCCCAGCTGGGGCTCCGGGGGCGGCTGTAAAGGTACCGACTCTGTGCACATTTCCACAATCAAACGTTACCCACGTGTCTCCAGTGCTTTGGGAAACCCTTTTTTCCCCAGGTACAGGGCATCTGGCTCTCTGGGAGGGATGTTCTTGCCATTGCAGCAAGCAGGGACTGATTTTGGGGGAGATGAGGGATGCAGCCTCTCGCACCTCACCCGATGCACACCCCACCTTGGGGGTGGGGGCAACCCGGGCTATAGGGGTGCAGCTGAGATTTTGTTGGTGTGATCTACTGAAGGAATTGAAGGAAGCCTTGGCTGTGCTGCCAGGCCCTTTCTCCCCTGTGCTGCTCAGCCCAGCTCTGTTTCCTGGGTTTCTATTGCCCTCTAGTGGGACCCTGTGCTGGGAAGATGGACTCAGCCTGGGGGATGCTGAGGGTGCTCAGCTCTGCCGAGAAATCACAGCATCCTGAGCGCCGGGAGGGAGTGAAATGGGGTGGGGGGAGGCTCTGGCAAGCACCTCCCGTTTACCAAGGCACCTTTCTATTCACGGACCTCATTTTTGGAAGCATTATTTTGCAAGGCGTTGTCGACCTCAGCAGAAGCAAGGTTAGGAGGAGGTTGTAAAGACGAAAAAGGCCGGGCAGGGGGAATATATTTTAAGCAGAAAGGTTGCAGTGACCTGAGGTGCTGGTGTGCAGTGGGGGGAGGCTGGCTGTGGGCAGCGTCACTCGCAATAGCGAGGGAAAGGGGTTTGCAATTAGCTGTGGCAGAGTGCTGCTGGGCATCTTCCTCTGGTATCATGCTACAAACATCCACGGATGCTGCAGCAGCTCAGCTACACAGGAGACGTGCCATGGGGGTCCAGGTGGCTTTTGCAGGATGCCAGGCAGGTGTCTTGAAGGCTTATCACCAAAAGGAAAGGGCTGGGTTCTCTCGTGCTGTGGAGGAGGAAGGATGCAGCACGATCGAGCTGCTGGTGGGTCCGATTCCTCCATAAACCCACGGTGCTGCTCTTGCAAAGCTGGAGCAGCTGCACGTAAAGCAGCGCTGTCAAGAATGTGAGTGCCAAAGACCAAATAAATAAAAATATCCCCAACCCTGAGAGTGAAGATGCTCTGGGAGAGACAGCAAAGATCGGGAGGTCAGGGAGACTGGCTTATGCAGAGGCTTAAAAGAAGCAAGGGAGCATAGCGAGAGTGGGAACCCAAGCCTTCAAATGCCTGACAGCTGTAGGGGGAGGAGGATAATTAATTCAGGTGTTGATTAAGAGGGATATGCAGCCTGAGATGCTGTGTATCCCCCGATGCAGCCCTTTTCCCCTTCCAGTTAGTCCGGGAAAGATGCTGCCCTCCTTATTTTTATTTTGCAACCCAATGCCCCAAGGTTATTTGGCCACAGCGGTGGGATTTCAGCTCAGCTCCACTGAGCCACGGTTCAGTGCTCTGTCTCCTGCCTCCTCTTCAGGAGCTGCTGGATGTGCTCTGCCTTCCTCAGCTGGGCTGATGCGGTGGGATGTGCTCCCAACACGCAGGGAGCAGGTGGATGTTATTGGTACCCAGAAATACATGAAACGTGCCTAATTCCTATTTTGCTCTCACCGAGCCTTTCATTAACAGGCAGCAAAAGATTTCTCCAGGCTGGTAAATATAGTTATTCCAGATATGAGTTTAGGGACCCATGAGCAAAGCTGGGGGTAAAGGCAGGTTCCTGGGTGCCAGTCAGCTGCATCTTGCTGCATCCTCTGCTGCATATGCAAGACAAGCAGATTCCACCCCCCCCCCCCCCCGCAAGTATCACTCTGTGTAGGTGCCTCTGCTGCTGTTCACGTACATCACACAGCTCCATTTTTATATAAATATATATGAAAGGGATGTTTGTGCTCTGGGTTCCAGTGCTGTCCTGGGAAACGTTCTCCTAAAACCTTTGTCCGAATTCAGCATGCAGATGGGACATTTGGAGGTGACAGCCCCGTGTCTGGCTGCGCTCAGCCCTTCTCTGAATCCTGAACCCTCCCAGCCAGGTACGATCCGTCTTGCTGGGGCTCATAAACTGGGTCCCTCCAAAGAGCAGTTGGGTTTTGCCTTTGGAACACATTAAGCTACTTCGTTGGATACTAAAATATAAAATAATGTCGCTCCTGGGAAAACTGTCTCTAAATCCCGCTTCTTGCGCTGCCCCAGCTCTCCACCCTGTTCCCAGCTTTGCACGGGTCTTTCACCTTTTTCCAGCAATGAAGAATAATCATTTCCAAAAGGTGACACCTCACCGCAGCACGTTCGCCAAGTGCGGGGACCTCTTGGCTAAGGCTGTGCGAGCCTGTTTGGATTTCTAAGTGGGAAAACAAATGAAAAGGTTCCTCCCCGTTTCCTTTTTCTCTTGTGGACACCTGCAGGCAATGGGGTTTTCCTAAAGAGCTGGGGAAGGTGGTTTGGCAAGGCATTGCCTAAAAATAGGGGAAACCTGGGGGCTTAGGTGAGGCTGGAGCCCAGTATCTCGCGAGGGGGATGCTATTGGGGATGCACGGCTGCATCTGGGGGTGATGTGATGTGGGGTACCCCCCCTGTGGGGAGCAGGAGGATGGGCTGGGGAAGGGTTCGGAGGTAAATTCTGCTTTTGTAAGAGGCCAGGCGGGAGGCAGAGGAGGCTGCGAGCCCAGCGAGCCCTTCTGCTGTGCGACTGCAGAGGGTAGCAGGGAGCCGCTCTGGGCATCGCCTGGTTTCTGGGTGCACCCACCGCTGCCGGGGCTGCAAGGGCAGCGGACCCCAAAACCCTGGGTGCTGCCCAAAAATCACCTTCCACATCCCGGTGTTATTTATGGCCCACAGCGTGCAGGAAAGCTGAATAACCTAGGACACTCTTACAACACTGTTCTGCAAGCAAAAATCCTGATTATCCTGGGAAAGCTGGGGACCAGGCAATGATGCGTGTCCGGTTTGCTGTGCTAGGAGGGGTTTGATGATTTTTCATCCCTGTCTCCTTGGGGTTTCTCTGTGCTGCCTCATTTGGTGTTCTCAGGCCAAAATGGGGAGTAAAGAATTTTCTTGCTTCTGCTCCAGGGGGTTTGGAAAGAGAGTCCCTGTTGTCTGGGATGCTGGGAGAGGGGTGTTGTGGCTGGCTGCCCCGAGGGTGCTCCAGATTTCCCTTCCCACCCTCCGAGGCTGAATATCATTTCATAAAAATAACCAAAGAGACAACTGGAATCTCTTTGGGAAAAGAAATAATCCCAGGGAAAACAAAGCCGTGCCAAAGGAGCGTTTGTGCAGAGACGGGGTTTGGAGGCACGAGCAGCCCTTCCCTGCATTTTGGGTGTGGAGCGCAGGATTTTTCTCCAAGCAAGGCTTTAATTTAACCTGCAAATCCTCCTGTAGGATGGCAGAGCATGTGCAGGCGGTCGGTACAGCCCCAATGCCTCGAAACCACAAACCTCAGGGGGAAAAAAAAAGTCATTTATCCTGCCCGCTGAGGCGATGCAGGGCGTTCTGCTGGATGAATCGCTGGTGGAGGCGACGGTTTGCATCACGCAGCATCTCCTTCCTTCAGAGCAGGACGGAGATTAGCAGCTCGTTTCTGCTGGGCTCAGCAAACAGCAGTGCCACCAGGTTTCCAGGGCAGATGTGAAATGATAAATTGGAGATGAAAAGGGTTCACGTCCCAGTAACATTTTACCGGGTCACGTCCCGTATTTACATCGCGCTCCTATCATTGTGAAAAGGGAATATAAACGCGATACGATCTATTGGCACAAAAACTGCACGCCTTGCAGCCGTCAGGGTTTCTTAGCCCGGCTCTCGGAGCGGGGCAGCACTGAATAAAATTAAAATGATCAGTAAAAACGCTGCGATGCCTCTGTCTGGCACTGAGTTATTTGCACGTCTTTGAAAGAATAAGGAAAAAAAGAAAGATCTCTGCGTGCAAAATGCCCTCTGTGCTATTTTAGTCTGGACAGAGAAGAGGCCGAAATTTTTACAGTTTGCTGCTCAAGCTGCAAGGAGAGGAAAAAAAATCCACCCTCTTAGCAGCAAGTCTCGGTGGCTCAAAGCTCTGCTTCGGCCCCAAAAGAGCGGCTGTCTGCAGCTCTGCTGCCTCAGGATGGGCTGCTTTTCCCCCGCCTGGCATGTCGGCTGATATTTAAGTTGTAGCTGCTGGAGCCAAGGGATTTATGCCGGGATCTCACCTCGTGTTTTAAATGTGCTGTAAACACCTGACGTTTGCAGGGGGAGGTTTGGAAAGACAACCGGTGTGTATCTGACAGCAGAGGAAGGAGATGCCCTCACCAGGCCCCTTGAATTGATACAGCTTGGCTAGAAAAATCTTAATTTCTCAGGCATGTTTGAGAGGAAGGTGGTTAAACTCCTCAGATGCCTCTTGAGCTCATCTGGGCAGGGATTCTCATTTCTCTTGCCTCCAAACCCTCAGTTTTCCCCCCAGCTCATCGCTAGGTATGAGCTGCTTTAGATAAACCTTCCCCCTCGACCCCGTCCCCCTCTGCATCTTCCCGTGCTCGTGTCCCGTGTCCGGTGTTTGTGCCTCTGTGGTTCCCTGGGCTGGCTGGGGGGGGGAGATAAGCCCTGTCTGGGAGCCATGGAATAATACTAATGATGAATATTTCTTAATGCTAGAATGGGCTGGACAAGTGGTGGGGTTTTTTCCCCCATGGAAAACTTTGCCTTATTGTCATCAAAAAAGGGATAAGGAAGAGGGAGGGTACATTGGGATAAGAACTGTGGAAAAGGAGGGGATTTGGGGTTTTTTTCCCCTGAAAAATCTGTGGAAGGGTTGAAAAACTGCTCACTCTTTGTTTTTTTCCTCCTTCTTTCTTTTACTGGAAATATTTAAACTGCTCCCTGAGCGACCCAGCGGGCATCCAGGGCTCCAGCGCTGGCCCTGTTTGCGATGCTGCCCCATTAACATTTCTTGCAGAGCTTTTCACCCACAGGCTGGGCCATAAACCCCCAGGACTTTTCCAGCTTCATCTCAAAACACTTCTTCCCCCATCCCCACACTGAGACTCTCTGTGCTCTTGGTTAGGGGTGAGCCCCCTGGGCTGGGGCAGAACGGGGAGCCCCAGATGCCGCAGGGCTCCCAGCTCGCTGGCCCCGGGGCTGTGGCTTCACCTTGTGTCAGAGCAGGAAGAAAATCAAGCGAGTGGCCCTTTTGCTGGTGTTTTACATCTGCCTGAACGCTCCGAGCACAGTGGGGTTTCCTGGGAGAGGTAATTTCTTCTACGAGACTGGCAGAGGCAGCTCCTCCAAAGGGCTCTTGTGCCCTAAACCTGATCTGATTCTTCTTTTCAGCTGCATTAGCTGATCCAAGAAGAAATACCTGCCTCAAAATCCTACCTCGCCCATCACAGCCGTGGAGGGATATCCCACCCGGGGCAGCATCGGTGGGTTGCACGGCGCTGCGCGTAGTGGGACCACCCAGCCCGCTCCCTCCTGGGGCTCCCCGCTGCTGTTCCGCAGGGATCGCACCGTGCCCGGGTGCTCGGCGAGCCTTCGAATGACTCGACCTAACTTGGTTACGTGGCGTTGCGTTGTTGCGATGTGCAGTAGAGGCTGGCGGTCCTGCGGAGGGCTGGGCACTCTCGCAGGCTTGGCTAATGACCCCCTTACCCCAAAATTTCCTCGTAATAATAAAAAAAATACATTAAAACTGTATTTTTTAGCAGCCCGCGCTGCGGGGAAGGGGGTGAAGGAGGCGAGGCGGAGGACAGGTATTTGGTGGTGTGTTTCCAGCGCTCGCACTCCATCAGCATCCTGGGTCAGGTCCAAGCCGGGGGCGGCCGGTGCTGGCCGTGTTCAGCCCTCCCGTCCCAGCGGGCTGCGGAGAGGAGCTGCTTTCCGTCCCGGGGATCGGGTTGCCCAGAACAAGGAGCATGGGCCAGGTGTTTTGGGCTTATTTTGGGGTGGAGGTGTGGGGATTTGGCTGTTGGGCTGAGCGGCATGTGGGCTGGGGGGATGTGTAGGAGGAAGGGGGCAAATGGGGCAGGTGCTTAGTGCTTTAGGAAAAGGAGGTGACCACGCATTGAGTTGCACATGTGTTTTTAAGTGACATCTCTGTGTCCTGGAGCAGCATCAGCCCTGGGCTTGGCCTCGTCTCTATGTCTGGCGGCTCCTCATGGGGTGACATGTGGCTGAGACCCTGCGCCTTCCTGGGGGCCTTTGCCTTCTCAGTCCCTTCTTTCTGTTGTGGCACTGATCTTTGCGTCCCATCCATCCCAGCAGTGATGGAAGGGCTGACCTGAGCTATTTCAGCCCAGTCCCCTTTGCCATTGCTGAGCTTTCAGCTTTTGGGGGGGTCCTAATTACTGGGGGGCTCAGCTCAGAGCATGAAGGGCTTTCAGTTCAAATGCAGGGTCCTGCAGACTCATCCTTGTGGGTTTGCCTGTTCACCCCAGACTCACATGCTGAGGTATAGCCCAGGGTTGTGCTTGGCCTCTTCCCCAAAATAAGGCATCACCTGGAACCCCCAAGTGAAAATACTGCATGTGCCCCACCGCCCCTGGGTCTGCTCACCCCTTGACCCTCCAGCTGCTTCATCCCCCCTGAAAAGCAACAAATCCAGCCAAAAAGCTGCAAATCTCCCCTTCGACACCTGCACTTCCAGCCCAGCCTTGTCCCCGAGGAGGGGACGGGGCTGCAGGCAGCAGGTCCTGTCTCCCCGGGGGTGTGCGGGCTGCGATTGATGAGCGACTCCCCTGCCCTCCGGCACTGCGGCATCGCAGCTTTGCTTCTTCAAGGGCTTTGGGGGAATCTCTGCCTTTCTTTAGGCTCTGCTTTTCAGTTCGCTGGGTTTTAAGCCTTCCTCCGCTGCTTGAGAAGGCTGGAAGGTCAGTGGAGGGAAAAGCAGCTTTTAATGAGCAAAGAGGCCGAGACACCGCTCTCAGCATTGCTTTTTTGGTGTGGTAGTGCCCATTATACCCCCAAACTGACTCGTTTGCTCTCTCCGAAGCCCTTTCCCGCAGCCAAACCCGGTGCTTGCTGTCGTGGGAGGAGGCAGAGCATGGCGCGTTGTGCGAGCTTGTGTTGACAAGCTCAGACTCCCCAGGGAATAACCCAGATGGATTTGCTCTTGGAAAACCGTGCTTCGGATAACGATGCGGCTTTCCTAATTGCTCCAGTGGCCGGATCCCAGACAGCGTAGAGCAGCTCATGGATCAGGGCCAGTTTGAAGCAGCTGAAGCTCTGGGTCCATTGATGCTCTAATTCATGGGACGAAGTGGCGAGTGGCCTCTGTCCGATCGCCTCGAGCTCTAGCAGCGGCAGCAAAGGGAGCAATTCATGGGAGGAAGGAGGATTGATTAGATCAGAAAGTCTCCCAGTGAATGCAAGATTGTTTTTTTTCGCTCCCAGCTAACCGAAGGCAAAGATGAGCCTCAGTGGGTGTTGGGGGATGCTCGCTGAAGGGTGACATCCCAGACTAGCAAGAGCCTTGGGAGAAACACCCAAAACTGGGGCGTGTGAAGTTCATGGGTACTATTGGTGCCTCTGTGAGGTGGCTTGTGGTCCTTCTCCAGGCTGGGGGAGACCACATCCCAGTCCTCCTTCCTGATGGTGGAGGATTCACGTGTGTCCTTCCTCTGTAGGCGAGTGGCTGGGGTCAGAGCACAGCTCCCCACCGGTGACCACCTCTTTCCAAAAGCTGCTATCGGAGACTGAGCCTCTCCATCCAGCAGAGCTGCACACCCCAGGGAGAGGGAGCTCGGGGTTTCCTCCCTCTGCCAGTGCCTGTTTATGCATTTTATCAAATTACTGCTTAATGCAAAATGCATAAGGAGCCTTTGGAGCAGGGACAGAAACCCACAGCTCGGCTTTGCCGTCCCCTTCGGTAGATCCGACCCTTTAGGACAATTTCCAACCTCAGTTGAATGACTTCATGAGAAGATTTCTCTGTTGTCTTTATTTATTTATTTAGCTAGTTAGTTCCAACCAGTTGCTGGTTAATTTTTGCTCTGATTTAAGAACAAAACCCATGTCTGGAAGCTGAATTTGCTTTACTTAAGCATCCCACCGCTGCGTCTCAGCTAGGCTCTTGCTGCCAGATTAAAAGGGGTTGCACTGGGGAGTTGGGGTTGCTTTCCAGAGGTCTTGAGCTGGCCCACCTCAAAGACTGAAAATCACAGCGGGGGGGTCCTTGAAAGCATAAGCCAACTCCAGCGTCGTGCTTCCCCGACTAACCTAGCAGGGTCCGTCGGCTGTTGCTTGACCCGAGACAGGAAAGAAACAGCTTGTACAACCGAGCCCTGTTGTGGTTTTTGAGGTTTTAGCAAGTTAAGGCAACAAATTGTCCATTTAAGTGAAACCTACACTGCAGTTCGGCTCCCAGGGGAGCCCCAGATCCCCAGCCAAAATCTGAGAGCGCAGCGGGAGAAAAATCAATCATTATTATAGGAAATCAAGCAAACTCCAAAGCTCTCCTTCCCTTCTTCCCTTGGCAAATCCCTGGTTTTGTTTTTGACTTGGATTTCCCCATTCTTATTTCTAAAGCGGATGAAGAGATAGAGGCAGGGATGCATTTCCCTGCCCCCACAGCCAGGTTTTACCCCGAAGGAGAGGCTGAACTAGGACCTAAAATCTCAATTATTTTCATAGAGATGGACCCTGCAAGATGATTAACCACAGACCTTTTGCAAGCCCGGCAAAGAATTTTTCCAACCTAATTGGATTTGCTTCCCCTATTTCTGCAGCTTGTGTGCTCCTTATTTTGTTATTTATAGAAAACATCTGTCTGAGTGTCGGCCAGCCCCGAGGTGGGAAATCGGGGCTTGGTGATTGCTTCGCTCTACACAGCCGGGGCAAAACACCAGCAACGCTGGAATAAAGAGTGGTGACCCTGCTAGCTCCTTTTGGGAGAATAGTGGCAGGTTTCACGGGTGCTGAGCTACCCACGGGAGCCTCCCTGCACCCAACAGTGGCAGAACAGGGTAAAAGCCACGATTACACGAAAAAAAGTAGGTAAATCCTAGCTGAAAACAATCCTTCCAGGAAGGCAGGAGTCTCCTCCACCCCAGTGCAGCTGAATGGGCAGGGAAAAACCAGGGATCATTTTTCCAGGTAAGAAGCAGACCCGCAGGCCGGGAGAGTGTCAGAATGCTGACTAAGCCAGTTACTACAGCTGCGATTAACCGGGGTAATTAATCTCCAGGACTGAATGTGTAGAGGTCAACGTTTTCAAAGCTGGTTGGGAGACGTGATGATGTAATTACTTTGGAGATGTTAATTCTCCCCATCCGCTCCCCCTTACCCATTTCCACTCATCTTTTATGGGTTTGGGAAGCTTTTTTCTCATCTTTTCTGCTCTCTGGCAGCTGAGGCTGAAGGGGTTTGTACTGGCGACGGCAGCAGTGCAGACAAACCCTCCCTCTGCCCTTCCATGCTCGACGGAGCTGGGGTGGGCGAGCGAGATGGGGTCCGGGGCCAGCTGTGCGCAGCTGATGGGACAAACCGACTGCAAATCCCTGGATGCAAATTTGCTTTGCTGGGTGGGAAAAGGGAGGGAACTGAGCCAGGGTGGTGGATTAATTGGGTAAGATCGTGCAGCGAATTTATGGCAGCTGGAAAACAGAGGCATCCTCCCCAGTGCTCCATTAACCCCAAAGCATCCCTCTTCCTCCCTGGGCACCTTTCTGAAAGCTTTGCCCTGTCGGTAACAGCAAGCAGGTAAGGGCTGAGCTCCTGAACACCTTTCTCCTGATGCTTTTGGATCACAAAAGATACTATAAGTCAAGTCTTTCTCGAGGCTTTGTGGCTTTTATTTGTGATAAGGCGGCGATGCACCTCGTCGCCAAGCTGCAGGGACCTGGGGTGCCAATGCATGATGCCGTCTGGATGGTTTTATTTGTATCATGAGACGCAAAAGAAGCTCTTGGGGTGTGAAGGGAGGATTGGCTACAGATAGCAACGTGATTTACAGTGAGGCTTAGGCCAGCCAGCTCCAGGAGTGCTTTTACGTGACGGCCTAATGGTTATTAATTTGTCTGGAATTTACTGTAATGCTATTAATCCTGATAGGCTTGTTGGGTATTTAATGCAAATATTTTAAGTGCTTCTGTGGGATTCTTTTTTTTCCTTGGAAGGGCATGTTTAGCTGCACAGCCCACATGCAAGCAGGAGCTCCTGTTTCGATGGAAATTTCAATGGATTTCCCCTGGTTGCAGCGGGTGTAATTCAGCCTTGCTCTTCCCCATCCCCTCAGCCTCGCTCTTCCCCATCGCCTCGGGCAGGGCTGGTCCAGCATCCCTATCCCCTCTGCCCTGAGATTTCAAATTCCTCTTCTCTTTTCCAGCTCAGAACATCTTTCGTCTCCTTTTTGGGAGCCACCGAATTGCCCGTGTCCCCGGCTGGCTGCCCAACCCGCTCCCATGGGTCCCTCCTTTCGTTTCTCCCTCGCTTTGATTCCTCGCTTTACGTTGCTGACTGGCAAGCTGAGCTGCAACCATGTGTTTCTGTTTAGGTGGCCTGACAGATTGAGGTTTCCAGCTTTCTTGGTGGGAAACAGGGCTCCAAAAGCCTGGAAACGTGTGAAGGTTGCAATCTGATTCCGGCTGCGTTCCCTGCTCCCCCTCCTCTCTGTCCCTGCAGGGAGAGCACAGCTGATGCCAAAGTCGGGGGGGAAGATAAAAAAAAATATCCAAACCTCCCAGGGAAACTGGAAATATATGTAGGACTTTATCCAAAGATCGATTAAATAAATCACAGGCTGGGACTGTGAGAGCGGCAGGTTCCTTTGGAGGGATCAGCTCCCAAGTCCAGGGCTGGAGTGAGCTGGATAGGGGGGTCTGGGCTGCACAGTGCTGAATGCAGGGGGTGAAAAGGCTCGATATTAGCTTCAAACCTTGGAGTGCACGTGTTTCCCGTGCAAGGGCAACGGCCCCCTGGGTCAAGCCCCTTCCAAAGGGGTTTGAGTCCGGTGTGGGTGAGCTGAGCTGCCTGCAGGCTCCATCACCCCGTTGGAGATGCGCTGCGGGGAGAGCTGCAGAGCACCCCTGGGTGCAGGTGGCTGCCCCCCACCATCCATGGGGCTCGCAGCATCCCTACGGACGGACGAACACGTCTGCTCCCATCCAGGGCGAGCGGGCTGGTGCTGGAGGGAGACAAAGAGCCCTTTGAAGTGTTTGGGGATGTGAGTCAAGGGCTGGCCGTGCCCCTGCGCCGAGGGGCGAGGGCCGGGGCGAGCTGTCCGTCTCAATTGATGGCTTTATCCTTTATTTTCTGTCTTTGCTCAGTCTGGAGCTCCTCAGTGGGAAGCGAAGCCAGATGCCTGGTGTTTTGGCCAGCTGAGGGCTGCCACCCATCGTGGCTCAGCATCATGGCCACTGCCGCTGGCTCCCCTGTACCCCCCCGTGTACCCTCATGTGCGGCGTGGGGCTTGGTGGGCGTCTCGGCTCAGGCCTGGGGCTTTTGGGTGGATTGTCCCCCTGCGTGTTCCTGGCTGGGGCTGGGGCTTTCAGCCTCCCTTCGCTGGAGGAAGGCGAGTGGGTCGCCTCTCGTGACCTTCTGGCTGAGCCAAATATCAGGGCTTGGCTCCCACTGTGGCTGAGCACATGCAACCATTTCCTTCCCAGCCAAGAAAGCCTTTCTGGGAATGAGGGGGAGAAAGAGGTGCTTTCCAGTCTTTCCTTCCCCAGAGTGTTTGGGAATAGGTGGGTCTGGAAATACCCCCCAGCGCGAGTGCCCCCACATCTCCCACCCGGGTGCAGCCGGGTGATGCCAACCACATGGGGACCGATCCCTCCCCACACTTCTGTGGCACCTTCATGGACCCCCCTCAGGGGGGGTCCTTTGGGAAGACGGAGGGTTTGCAAAGCGGGGTCGCTTGGTGTTTACAGGGTTGGACATGCCACCAACTCGGGATAACGGACGTGAGGTTCCTCTTGGCATCATTTTACAAGAAAAGTGTCCCGGGAGAGCCCAGCCTTTTTGCTGAACGATTCCTGATGAGAGCTGAGTGTTTTCCAGGAAAAGGGTGGATGGAGAGCATGCTCATCCCTGGGCTCTGCTAACAGAGCCCAGTTTGTTCCCAACAGCCTGGCAGAGACCGCTTCCATCTTACAGCCCATTCGGAGAGCGCTGGGAGAGAGGAATGGCGAGGACCATGCCTGCATCCCAGTGGGGTGGTGAGGATGTGGAGAGGAAATCCAGCGAGACGGGACAAGTAGGAGGGATTTTGGTATCGGAGCTGGGGTCCTGCTCTGGTCTCGCTGAAGCGGCGTGTGTTGCGGGAGCGCTCTGGCAAGCTGAGCTGGCGTTTGGCCACCATGCCCGGGTGGCTGCGGCTGCTCCCGGCCAGATGTTCTGTAATTTCAGTCTGTTTGGTTCCCAGTGTCTGCTCCTGCCATCAGCCTGGCCCCTGAGCCTCTCTCCACGGGCGGCAGATTCCCCTCCCGCCTTCCCCGACGGGGCCAAGAATAATACGCGTTGGTGGCGAAACGCCCGGGTCTCCTCTGAAGCACACCCCCCCCCCCCGAGTCTCCTGACTCGTGATGGGCTGTGGGAGGATGGGAGCTCCAACGCCTTCAGGAGGTCGGGACCAGGAGGGAGAAGCAAATAACAGGGCTGGGAGAGGCATGCAGGAGGCAGGGCTGCTGGAAAGATGCAGCAAGGGGGTAGGGAATAATCAAGGGTATTTATAGGATTCCCATCCGTGCGTGTTCAGCATCAAACCCGCACAGGCAGACTGTTCCCAGCCAGGGACCCAGGGCACGGTGAGGTTAAACACCAAGGGTTCGTGCCTTTTAGTCTCCAAGAGAAAGTCAGTGTCAAAAGCAGAATCTGCAGTGCCAGGGCAGGAGAAATGGCCTTACAAAAATAAATAGTGTGGGTCACATGAGTTACTGGCCTTTTCTGGAGGAACCAAGTGTTTACATGAGAGCTTGGAGGCTTGACTGTGCCTCACGCTCACGGAAAGGGTCCTGGAGGAGAGGCTGAGGCTGAGCTCGAGTTGATTAAAAGTAGGCTGGCGTTTGGGAGGCTTGGCCCTGCCCTCGGCTGTGGGGCTGCGATGTTTCCCTGTGATACACATGGGGCTGGTTGCTGTCAGCAGACTCGGGACAAGAAAGGCTGTGGGGTCGCTTGGCTGATGACTTTGCCCTGTTAATTGGGTGTCTCCGTGTGCTTTCTGCCCCCTGAGACCCTGCAAGAGCTGCTGCTGGTTGGATCCAGTGTGAAGCCATGCCCAGAGACTGGCCGGGCATCCTGAGGGATGCCTGGAGGTCTTGGCACTGGGTGGTCCTTGCCCAAAGCTGGAGCTACCGGTGGGGTGACCTCACCCCCGGCAGACTGCAGCATCGGTGGCCGGAAGTGCTGCCAGCACCTTCTCTGTTCCTTAATTAGCAGCATTACCCGCACATTTGGGTATCCCTCGTCTTGGGAGAAGGATGTTGTTTGTTCCTCCTGCTTATTCTTCTTTTTGAAGCCATAATCCTCCCACTCTGACATCACAGCCGTTACCGCTGCAGCTAATCGCGATGCCACGCGGGCAGGTGGGAGCAGAGGAGCCCCGTGGACCTCGCTCGGGCATCAGAACCCTCCAGCTGTCCCAGCGACCGGGGGAGCCGCAACCGTGAGACGGGGACAGAATCGATTCGGCTCAACGCCTTCACGGTGCGAGGCCAGCAGCTCGGGGAGAGCCGCATCTCCTCGTCCTCTCCATGGCAAGCTCTGTCCCAGAGCTGCTTTCCCCTGGAGAATTACAAGGAAAACTGCTCCTGTGAGCTGCTTTCTCCTGGCTGGTTACCCTTGGTTTCATGAGGTCTGGAGCAGGGATCCGTAGGTCTTTGCCTTGCTTTGCAAAGACAACCAGAAGGTGTTAAGTGCTTGTAATCCGAGTACAAACGCTGCTGGTGTGCAGTCACTGGCTTCTTTGGCACTTTCTAAAGTGCTTTAAGAAAGCCACTTCTGCTCAGCTCAAGCTTCTGGGATCTGGGTGCCAAAAGCCTTTAACATCGTTACATCTTTCCAGGGTATGATGTGAAAGATCCCACCCTGATACAGGTCATGATTGTCTTTTTTTGTTATTAACCTGTCACTCGTTTAATTATTCTCAGTCATCTTTTATCCCTTTTTATCCTGTTTATCCACCATTAGAATAAACCTTGTGGTCCAGGTGCCGGAGCCCAAGCAGACGCTGGATCTGTGTGGGGGTTGGGTTCCCACAACTCAGCCACCACCTTCCCCGTGCAGGGACCCTTATCTGATGCTGCAAAACAAAGAAAATACTGGAGGAAACCAAAGCCCAGGGGGCAAAGAGGGAAGGGATTGAGAGGAGACTGGAGAGGATTGACAGCAGCCCTGAGGAGATCTTGTCTTGGGGGTGCTGAGGGATGAAAAGCTGGAAATGAGCCGGCCGTGTGCGCTGGCAGCCCAGAAAGTCAACCATACCCTGGGCTGGATCCAGAGCAGCGTGGCCAGCAGGGTGAGGGAGGGGATTCTCCCCCTCTACTTTGCTCTTGTGAGAGACCCCCTGCAGTTCTGCGTCCAGCTCGGGGGCCCTCAGCAGCAGGAGTACAAGGAGCTGTTGGAGTGAGTCCAGAGGAGGCCACGGGGATGATCCGAGGGCTGGAGCCCCTCTGCCGTGGGGACAGGCTGGGGGAGTTGGGGGGTTCAGCCTGGGGAAGGGAAGCTCCGGGTGGAGCTCAGAGCCCCTTCCAGTGCCTGGGGGGCTACAAGAAAGCTGGGGGGGACTTTTTACAAGGGCAGGGAGTGACAGGACAAGGAGTAAGGGGTTTAAACTGAAAGAGGGAGATGGAGATGGGCCATCAGGAAGGAATTCTTCCCAGAGAGGGTCGGGGGCACTGGGACAGGTTCCCAGAGAAGCTGTGGGTGCCCCATCCCTGGCAGTGTCCAAGGCCAGGCTGGATGAGGCTTGGAGCAACCTGGGCTATGGAGGGTGTCCCTGCCCGTGGCAGGGGGCGGGACTGGGGGGGCTTTAAGGTCCCTTCCCACCCAAACCAGTCTGTGGTTCTGTGATTTCTTTCTCGCATCTTCTAGGGATCTTCACTTGACCAGTGGTAGCAAACGATCCCAAAGGGACTCTCATTTTTCCAGGGGTTGCCATCACTGCATGAGATCCACGGTGTCTTCTGGGTGGTGCATCGCTCCAGAAGGCTGAAGCAGAAGTCCCAAACGCGAGTTCAAGCGTGGCTCGGCGGCCTCACGCCCCCGGCAGCCGTGCAGACAGCTTTCCTTCTGCCGTGTTCATCCCAGAGCTGTTTCGCTGTTGTTTTCTTGTTTATCAATGGAAGGGTCTGGGTTGCTTCCTTTAATCTTTCCTATTGCTCTGCTCCCCGCCGGGGGCAGGCAGATTTATTGCTGATCCTGTATTCTGGCCTTGCCTCCTAACATCTGTGTTAACTCTTCCCTCGGCCATCAGGAACAGCATGGCTGGCCCCGGGCCGGGTCTGCGGAGCTTCATCCCGGGCAAATGCCTCTGGGCTGAGCTCGGAGGTGAGCGGATGATGGCTCTGAGTGTTTTGCCATATTGCAGCGCTGGGTGGGATGTCCGTGTCGCTGGACAGGAGAGATATGCTCCTCCTCCACACATGTATTGTGCTTTACATACCAGACTTTCCCACGTTGTTGTCCCATCCATCCTGTCCCCGCATTGCCACCCCCCAGGCTGGGGCTTCTGCCAAGGAGAAAGGTGATATTCGTGTTAGCAAGCCGCGGTTGCAGCCACGGGAGCATGGATGGATGGAGCAGATCAGCTCCGGTTTGTGCTCCAGAAGCCGATGTAGCTGCTGGGACCAAACGCCACGTCAGCCTCTCCTCCAGGAGCTCTCGGTTAGGCTGGGTATATTTGATGCTGCTTCTTGTGCAGGCACAAAGGGCTTTCCGTGGGTTTGGGAAGCCAGTCTGCCTGCTAGCAAAGCCGAGATGTCCAAACTGAAACCCTGGGCCGCTCCCCAGTGATGATGTTTTATTTATCTTAAGTTCTTTGGATATATTTGGGCACCTTTAAAGACCCCCACGAGTCCTGCCTGGAGTGTTACACTCATTTTTACCACCTTTCTCCTTCTGCCGTGGCAGAGGGAGGAAAGCTTTCTCTTTACCCCGCTCGTAGGTGACTGGTGTGATAATTGGGTCTAAATTGATTAGAAGCATTTCCTGTAAGTCTCTAGGGAATAAATTTCCCAGATCAATGGATGCCACTAGCAGTGGCTGGAAATCCTGCTGCCCTAAGCAGGGCTAGGAGGAGCGCTGTATTGAATCTGCAATGCTTCCCACTTGTCCCAGTTAATTCCAGTTCAAGCAAAGATCCCTGTTTTTCTGGGTGCTGATGCTCTGAGCATGGATCCCCATGATCAAGATTTGGGTACCCATTGGGTGCAAGTGCTGCTGTAGCCTCTCTGTCCCCAGCACGCTGTGGTGGCAAGAAGAGCCTGGTTTTGGAGAGAGGGGCTGGGGGCACCAGGACCTTGTCCATCCTGCCTTCCGCCTCTCCAAATGAAGGTAAAATCCAGCAAAATTGTTATGCAAAGCATCTGTTGAGCCCAGATCGAGCTCTGAGTGCAATTTGGTACCATTTCCACATGTCCTACCCCAAACCCCGAGTCACTTCCCAGCCCTTTCCCCCAGAGCCCCTCTCCTTTTGGCTTTGCTTGCTGCTTTTTCACACAGTCCCACAGGCAGATTTGGGGAGTTTGCTCCCCCCGACCGCAGTACCGGAGTCCGAACGGCTCCACGCGGGAACTGAGGTTTCTCAGGGATGTTTCTTGCCACCTCCAAGGTCCAAGCTTGAATCCCTTAGAAACAAAAGATGCTTTTATGTGTAAAATATCTCCCAGGGCTATGGAGCACATCCCCACTGTTCCGTTCCTGTGCCCGGCTGCCGTGAAACACAAGCCTTGCCCGAATTACCTGGGTCAGGGAGAGGATCTGGGGAAATATCCCTCCTGGAAAACAAATGACATTTTCTGCTTTCAGATCCTGCCCCACTTGATCCAAAGCTTCTCCATCTGCAGCTCAGATTCATGGCTGGAGATTTATTGGCTCTTGGATGCAGCTCTCTCCAGTTATGTGTCTTCCAGGGGCATTTTACAATGATTTCTTGCCTTCACCTACTCACCAGCTCTGCGGATGGTGTTTACTAAGTGTATTTTAATGTATTCACCTTTCACCTCCTGACTAGACGCGTATTGATCCGATATAGATCCCTGGGAAAGGCTGCGAAGGGGACGGGGCGCTGCAGGCACGCGGGGCTGGGGAAAAGGGATGGTCCAACTGGGGACGAGCTCATGGCAGGGCTCAGCATGGAGAAGATGACCGGTTTCTACACCCCATCCATGTTGGAAAATGGGTCCAAAAGCCTGAAAGTAGAGATACTGGCAGTGTTGTTACTGGGGGCGGTGCTGGTGGCAGAAACCTGGCAGAGGAGCTGGGTGCTTGGCTTCCCCCGGGGCTCTGCGCTGTCTGGCGGAGCATGGCAGGGGCATGTATCCACACAAGAATTTTTGATCCTGTGGCAGCCCAGAGCTGATGCCTGGTGTGAGCAAATCCTTCGGGATGCCCTGTTAGTCCAACTGCATCATGCGAGTCCCTTTGCTCGCGGGATGCTGCACCATCCTCTCATTCCCCAGGCATAAATGCTTGGGAAAATACACCCATGGAGGTGGTTTCTCCACGGTTTTCCTGAGACAATGTGTCACTGTGCCTCAAGGAGCTCCTGGAGTAGTTTTCTTTACCCTTGGACAGATTTTAGAGGCGATTTTTGGGCAGAAATGCTGGTGCATGGTGAAGGCAACACATCCAGCGAAGCACCGGCGCACGCGCTGCTATTGCTGCCAAGCAAGAAACATGTGCAACCATAAACCGCAGCCGGGGGAAACGGGCCGTGCTAATCTCAGACCTGAAACTGGGAGCAACGGGAGGTAAGAGGTAAAAGCTGAGATGTCCCAGCTGTTGCCTGCCATGCCTTGCTAATGTCACGGCGAAAAGGCGTTTCTGTAGGGTCATGGGAGCGATTTCATATCTGGGCTCCTTATAGGGCAGGTGGAGGGGACTAGGACAGGCTCTTCCCAGCAGATTTTTGCCTCCAGGTCCCCTCTAGTCCTTCCCTGTGTCTGCCCAGACCCACAGCTGGGCTGCAGCCCCCACAGCCCTTCCCACAACTCGCTGGGGCCAGGGAAACATCCTGGCTTTCTGAGGCTCCCACGGCCGCAGCACTGCTCGATCCTCCTTGCTGCAGGGAGCTGGTGGGGAATGCAGAGGGCAAGCGTCGGTGGATCCAAAACCCATATGATAATCCCCCTAAAATAAATAGGATGCAGAAATCCAGCAGTGCTCAGTGGTGTCAGGGAAGCAAAGTGATGCTCCAGCAGAGACGGGGCAGGCAGCCACCCAGGATGCTTCCCAGGGGGCTGAGGTGGGGAGGGGATCACAGCAACCATGCCCCATCCCTGCAGCCCCCCCAAGGAGCGGAGGGAGGGGGCTGATGGGAGCACGACCTCCTCCAAAGAGCATCCATGCAGGAAAGCATCCTGCGAACCCCAAGCTCCCATGGGATTGCCTGAATGGGCAGCACGATTTGCCCCCAGCTCAGCTCCCCCCTCGCTCCAGATTTTCTGTCTCCGGGGGGGCAGAGGGAGTGAAAGCTAAACTCTGAGGTTGTTGGTGCGAAGGCAGGGTTGGAGGATGGACTGGCTTAAAGGTCATCAAAAATATTCCCCCTCCCATTAATGTTTTTGGTAAACAGGAAGCTGGGTTTTCATTTCACCTCAAATCTTTGCAGAATGTGGCTGTTTTTATAGCAGCTTTTATTTATTTGTTTCTTCCTTTCGCTGGGAACCGGAGAGCTCACAGCTGACGGAAAGCAGGCGAAGTGTCAGCTGCTAAAAACTGGAATTATAAGTATATGCAGTGACTTTCACTGAAAACCTAAAACCTCCTCCCAAGGGGAAGGCGGGGGGGGAGCAAGGATAGAAAATGGGATAATGTTTCCTCCCATTCCAACTTGTGCCGGTGCTGGACTTTGTTTGAGAAGAGGTGATGATTTACCCGGGGTGATCCCTGGGCTGGGGGGCCAAGGGCTGATTTATGGAGCCGTAAAACTGAACAGTCTTGTCTTCATCATTGGTTGAGGGTTTTTTCCCCGCAGAAAAGCTCGTAGACGTTATCTTCCTTCTGGTAAATATCCCAGCCGAGCAGAAAAGCCCTCCCAGCTACTTACAGCTCTGCAAAATACCGTCCTGAACCCTGATTCCCACCATCCGACACCCTGCACAGACCCAGCCAGTGTCGCATTGCTAAACCCCACCACCCATCTGCAACTCCCTGGGGATCCCATGCTGGGGATCAGGTGGTCTGGCACCCTCCTTGTGACACCCAGGTGGTGGTTAAGGAAGCTGCATCCTTCCTCCCACCCTGACCCCGCTCACCTGCATCCCCTCGGGATGCCCCGCAGCCCTCCGGCCAGGGGGAGGGAGCCATGTGTAGCCAGAGTTTAATTTGTTTTAAATTAATGTGGGAAGTGTGGAGGAGGCTGGAAGGTAAAGGGAATATTTTCATGGAAAAATGGCCCAAGTTTCTTTGGGAAGCTCTCACTGCATCCTGGGGGGAGGGAGAAGTCCGCGAGTTCACTTCAATTAGGGGTAATAAACCTGTTTTCCCTTCCCCTCGGTCCTAGGGAAGTGAGGCATTGAGGTGGGGATGGGTTTAACCTGCTGCTTGCTCAGGTAAGCCTTCTCCCATCCCAAACATCCCAGGAGAGCTTGTGGTCAGTGGCAGCAAGAGCAGCACGAGCAGGACCTGGGGACACCCCTGGAGATGCAGGCAGGTACGGTGCAAAGCGACAATGTGCGTGTTATTTGTGTCCCGTGGTGCTTCTGCTAGCAAAGAGGGGAGGAAATTCAAAAAAACACCCCATGCAAAATCTTCCAGTGCACAATGACTTTGGGATGAGGTCCTGCTGTTGGATTTTCCTGGGATAAGCCCCCGCTGCTGGGGCTGGGGCTGCATTTTGCCATTTAACCTGCAAAGACTCTTGGAGATGCTGTTTTGGGGAAGGTTGGGGATGCACAGGCTCATCCCCTTGGGTCTGCAGGCAGAGGCTTTGCCTGGAAAGTGAAGGGAGATGGGGGCAGCAGCATATTTTGGGGATGCGATGAAGGTGTTGGGAAGGGAGGATGTTCCCAGACATTTCCCTGCTTCAGAGAAAAAGCAGGAGTTGGCAAAGGGCAGCTTTTGCTCAGCTGCAAAGCCAGCCCGGCGGGGAAAGCGTGTGGGGTGACGCGGTGTGTGATCAGCGCCGGAGCCTGTCGGGGACAGACAAACTGCTGGCTGCCGTTCTGCCGCAGCCCCGGAGCATCGCAATTCGCTTCCCAGCTGCTCCGTGCCCCGGAGCAGCCCCACGTCTGTGGCTAAATTGTTCCCATCAATTTCCCCCGCCTTGCAAACGGGGCCTGATCCTGCCGCGAATGGGAGGATGCTGCCGGCAGCGCGTGCCCTGCCAGCTCCTTCGAGGCTCTGGCCGTTCGGGGACTAAGAGCCGAAGCGACAGCCCAAGCTGCAATGCCCACAGGTCCCACGGGCAGACGGCGTTGAGCTCTTCCAAGACGTTTTGTCTGGCCCCTTTTTCGCACGCGATGGCGAGAACCCACAGGGACACAGTGCCATCACGTCCCCGCGAACATCGAGCAGCCAGTGACGTTTTAATTAACCGGCGTGCAACAAAAACCACAGAGCTGCCTCTTGGTGCTGAAGAGAAGAGGCAGCACTGGGAGAAAGCAACCACTTCCCTGCTGCTCCAAGAAATGCATAGGCGGGTCCAGATCGCGGTCCCCGTGGTGCCCATCGCATCCCACGGCTCTTCCCAGCAGCATCGCGCTGCCGTGGCACTGCGGGTGGCACAGGGGGTCTGGGGACAGGGGGTTGTGTCACTTGAGCGTTTCTTAAGGAAAGAGGAGCATGACAGTCGGCACAGGGAAATCAGAGCCGAGCTCTGGCCGTGTCTGGAAAGGATTTACATCCGGAGGCAGGTTGTGTCGTGCGTGTTCGGTGCACACGTGTTAACCTTGCTCCGACCGTTCATAGAGGGGATGAGTCAGAGGGGCCAGGGAGAGATTTCTCAATTCAGATCACAGTTCTGAGGTCGTTTTTCAAGTCCCTGGTTTTGTGGCTGCAGAAAATGTTGCGGGAGAAACACAAAACCATGTGAAACTGGTTGAGGTTTCGGCTTTGTTATGAGCACGAAACTCAGACCAGATTTCTGCAGGGGCTGTGGCTGCACTCGCCGCTCTCCCCGCAGCCTGGAAGCCAGAATTAGACCTGACTTTTTCCATTTTCTATTTATTCCCTGCAAACTCCTTGAATGTCTTCTATTTTTGGTGCCTTTCATTCAGCCAAAGAGCAAACTGAGTCACCTGATGGATGAAATATTTTCTTGATAAGACACTTTTCCCCCCTGGTTTTTGCTTCCCGAGGCTCCCAAGACCGATCCGTCCCGGCCAGCTGCTGGTCCTCACGGAAATATTTGCTATAACTAAACGTCACACAGCTGTTTCTCACTAGGGCATTCTTCAGAGGTGGATTATTTGTCATTCCCCAGCTTAATAATAGTAATCCGTTAATGCATTTTTGTCATCCAATGAAGGAACAAAATGCTCCCATGTGTTTTTACAGCAACGGTGCTTTTCCACGCGTGCAGATGGGGTTCAGGCCCTCCCCGCGCCCCGGCCCGACTAAGCGCACTAAACAACTCCCGCAGCGCCAAGTATTAAGTCTTGTAATATGACAGGGTGGGTCAGAAGTGTATTAAAACCACTGACTAACAAGCGTATAAAGGAGAAGGGAAAAGTGAACATTTCCGACATGCCGGTGGCCATGGGGATCCCCCCCTCCCCCCTTCCCCGACTTGTGCTTCCTGGGAATCTTGTGAAAATATTTGTTTTGAATTCTGCACTGGATCAGACGCTGTCCCACGAACGGGGGAGTTTGCGGTTCCCCCAGTGCACGCTCGATATTTTGCAGCCGGCGGGCTGTGGGCAGATGTCCTCATCCAGATCCAGATGTGCTGCACGAAGCTCGCTCCTTCCCCCCTGCAGCTCCGGGGCTTTGCTGGAGCGTCTCTCGGGAGCAGCCTCAGCATCTCCGCGCAACAAAGTCATCCTTTCAGTGCGCCGTCAGGTCTGCGATGGAAAGGGACCGCGTCGCTGTGGTCCCTTCTCTTCTTCAGGCAGGAGCAGGTCAAGCCCGGTGTCAGCTCCTGGCTGCAGAAATGTGTCATTTTGCTGGTTTTTGGTTGTTTCTGCAGTTGCCAATGCCCTGGAGCCAGACAGCAGCTGACGACAAGGGTTCACCTTGGCATAAGGATGCACCTACAGCCGCTAGACTGCAAGAGCTACAGCATCGTGTAGTCATAGCCTGGCCCAAAACCTCCCTGGCAGGCGGGATGGAGCGCGGGAGCAGGCTGAGCATCCCTCCAGCCATCCCTGCCAGCAGCAGCCGTGCCGGCCAGCGAGAGCCGGGCTCGCTTGGCCCTGTCTGCCGTCCCGCCAGCCGCTGCAATGCAGGGAGAGCCCTGGCAGAGTCCCGGGCGTGAGCAGGGATGGCTGAGCCCCAGGGTAGCTGGCAGGGTTCCTCGGGGACATTGGGTCCTCGGCTGCATCATCCTTCCGGCCAGCACTTTGGAGCCAAAACTCAGTGGTTTGTCTGCAGTTCCCGGGTCAGCAGCTTTGCCAGGATGGAGGAGCCAGTGGCCAGGGGCTGGGGAGGGATTTGGAACCCCTACCTTGAATTCTTGCTCCGCCAGAACATGTGGGAGCCAGTCCTGCGTGTCGGGGTGATGGAAATACACGTGTTAAAGTTTTGGGGACACATCTGGGAGCGAGGGAGGTGTAGAGGTCACGGCAGCACCTTGGGTGGTGGCCACTGAAGCTGTCCCCACGACGCAAAACTGCAAACGATGGGTCAAATTCACCGACAGTGAAACTGCTGGGAGCTGGAGGCAGCGTGTGAACGCAGCGCAGAGCAAGCGTCGATGCCAAAATCCGGGCGACTCGCTGCGCTTCAAGGAAATTAAAAAGCGCTTTCTCTTCTTCTTGCTTATCCAAATGCGCGCAGCCTGCTACGCCGGAGGAATCGGCGTTTGGAGTAGGCTTGGACTTTGATTTGTTTCTTGTGGCTTCCTGTCCTGATGAGAAAGGAAAAGTTATTTTGGGAACCTCATGAATGAAACCCAAGAGGTGACCGAGGTATCAGCAGGGCGGGCAGGAGTGACGGGGGCAGCCAGATACAATATTTCTCCTACCCGCAGGAGAGATGCTCTGGAGGCTGTTCGCCTTTGATTCCTTCTCCCCACTGCTTCTCAGTGCAGTGAAGAGCAATTATCCCTTCCATAAAAGCCTCCTTATTTTAGGGGACTTCCAGCAACTTCAAAGAAGGGGCAGGTTTCTCTCGGGAACAAAGTCATCGTTTCAGTGGGTTGTCAGGTCTCTGCTGAAAAGCACCGTCTAACGGTCACTGCTGGGTGCTGGACCCCTGCTCTGTCCCCGTACCCCTGCCTTCATTCCAAGCATGCGTCCCCAGGGGAAGATGGTTTCTATGTGCTAATCCCACGCTGCAGGAGCCCGTCTCCAACCAGGCTGAGACCAGGATCACCCATACCCACCTTGCACGGAGCGATGGACATGCCCACAGCCACGCAGGGATCTGCCACGTCTCCCAGTCCTCTGCCATCGAAGGGGCCGGTGGGAAAAGCACAGAAACATGCAGCTTTCCAGCTCCCTTGTCCCAGACAAATATTACTTCTCCTTCTGAGGAAAAGGCAGTGTTACCAGAGCCGACTTTGGCTGAGGCTCAGGATGTCAGAATGAGCAGCGCTTGGTTGGATCGATGGGTTTTTTTTCCTCCCCAGTCCCTGTTCTGAGCCTCCAACTGTGTCAAGCAATAACCTTTCCCAAAAGCCAAGAAGCACTGTCACAGCCGGGGGATGCTTTTCATCCTGCCCTGGCAGAGCACCGGCCCTGGGCTGCTTGTGCCGGAGCCAAGCGGCACTTTTGGGCTTGTTTCTTGCAATCAGGAGATGCTTCCCAGGTGCTGTGGGGTCCATGAGGGACAGGCTGAGCTTGGGACTCAAGGGCACCAGTGATGAGGAGATGGCAGCAGAGGAATAATTTACCCATCCCAGAGCAAGCGCTGGTTTCCCAGGCTGATCCCACTGCCAGGATTGCCCAAATCTGAGCTGCTTGGCAAAGCCACTGAGCCCATTGTGGGATGTAACGTGCCAAAGGAGTTCTCATTTTGTCCCCTGCACCCCAAGGGGCAGCACAGCTTGGGGAAGCATGGGAAAAGCTGTGCAAGGACCAGGCAAAGGCTGTGGTTTTGCTGGAGCCGGAGCTGCTCGGGGCTGTGCTACCCCATACAGCGACGGGGGGGAGCAGGTTGAGTTGCAAAGAGGCAGAAGGCACCGGAGAAACGCTCTGGTTTCGGATGCCCAAGGGCTGAGCCTTGTCAACCTGCTGGCTCTGATCGTATCTCACCAGGCAGTCTGCTCGGGGCAGGGGTTATCTCTGCTCCCCAGGCTGGTGGGGAGGAGATGAAAGTGCTGTGGGCTGGTCTGTGTCCCCGTTTGGGGACCTCCAGCCCCTTGTCGCCAGCACCTTTGTCCGTGGGGTAACTGTAGCCGGTGGCGGGGGCAGCCGGCGAGGGATGAAGCGAGAAGGAGAGGGTGAGATGGGGGTAATTTGGTAACCCGACCTTCCCGCATTTTCATCCGGACAAAGGGGGCGATTACAGCTGCCCAGGCTGGGATTTCAGCGGGGAGGTGTGGAAAGGCCGGTGACCCACCTCACTTCCCCTTCCCCTTGCATCCCTCCCTTGGGTCCAAAATGCCTCTGCTCCCACCGCAGAGGCCAGCAGGACCCGTAACCCCAGCCCATGGTGGGGTGAACGGAACTCGGACACCTCTGGTTTTGTGCAGATGCTCTGCAGCTTCGACCAGCCAGTTCCTCTGAGGCAAAACTACCAGTGTCTGGATTCAGTCACTGCTGCTCCCTCAGCTCCAGAGTTTGGTCTCTGTCCCCGGATTTCATAGCCAAACACCTTGTAGTTTCCTAACATCCATTTTTCTCCCACATCAGCAGCTTCCCTCTCGACCCGGGGCGGGAGCTTTGCGTTCGCTCCACCGCAGAGGCTGAGCACAGCAGCCGGGGGGTGATGGGCTGTCAGGGAATGGGGGCCTGGGGGCGAGATGGGGATGGGTAGGAAATCTTGGCAGAAGCCCACAGACCCTCGTTAAGGGTTTCTGGCACCCTTAACGATGCTCCAATCTGTTAATTGTCTGCATGCAGCCCCGACTGAGTGCCGGCTTCCAGCTTGTGCTTCACTCACCCAGATACAGATGGGTGTGGGAATGGAGGGCGGGGGGGGGGGGGGGGGGGGGCTGCATCCTCCACATCCTCACCTTGTGTTCACCAGGGAGAAGGGGGCTGCTGAGCAAAGCGAACCCGGTGTGGGGAGACCTCATCCGCCCCATCGCCCTCCCGGTCTTAGCAAAGCCTGGATGCGATGGCTGTGCAGAAGCTGCTTTCTCCCAGCGTGTCCTGTTGGAATTCCCCTGGCTGTGATTTAACCTCTTCCTACTTGTTTTGCCCCAAAAGGCTTGGAGTTGATGATCCAGCAGCAGATTTCCGTACTGCAGTGTGCTCCCTGGCTCAATCCTGGTGTCAACAGCCCTGAGACCTTCTGCCCTCTCGCTCAAAGGTAGAGATTTACCCCTTGTTTCCTCCATCCTGCCCTTTGCTGGCACAAGGAGGGGACCCAGGACCCATCTGAGGTTTTGCAGCAATATGAGCTGCAGTTGCCCCCCCTCCCAAGGCTGAGCAGAAGGGGAAGGGTCAGGTAAGCACGGGGCTGGTGGGGAGCCCCTTGGGGCTGGTGCTGGAGCCCAGCTGGTCCCGCTTGCTGCCCGGCCTGGTGAGGGGACGGGAAGCAAAAGGGGAAAGGGAGGAGGGGGTATGGCCAGGGGCTGCTTGCTGGAGGGGATTAAAGGCTCAATCTTGAGTCAAGAGAAGGAAATTAGAATCAAATCAGCTTCTAGCGCCTGCTGGAAATCGGGACAGGATTTATGGCTGGGGCGAGGTGGGTCGGGGCATCTCACAGCCTCCCCCAAGGGTCCCCGTGAAGGGGCTTGTGGTCCCTCCTTGCTCCTGTCCCACCGCTGTGGAGGGCCCAAGAAAGGATCCAGGCTGGAGGTGATCCCCTGCTATGGGAACTGATGAGGTCCATGCAATCTCTGGACCAAACTATCCTCAGTGGTGCCTGGAGATGGGAAGGGAGGGAGGGATGGAGAAGGGTGTCAGCGTTGAGCTGTGCTGGATACAGCAATCTACAGCCCATCAGATCCTGCCGGAGCCACGTTCCTATTGGGGCTGGGTCAGGCTGTTGTGGGGGAGACAGGGATATCCTGGGGCAGCACCCATGGGTGCAGCTGGTGGGTGCTCAAAGCTGAATCCCAGGACCTGAGCATGGGTGGGAGCAATGAGATAAACCCCATCACCTGCTGCTCGCTTCTTGTCCCTTCTCTGACATTCACCCCTTCCCTCTTAGCACGCAGTCAGCAGTGCAAGCCCAGCACCAGGTTCCCTCCTCTTCTCCTCTCCCTCCTTCCCCAAATCCCGCATTTCCAAACCTTTCCTGAGCCCATTCATCCCTTCTCTCAGCCTCCATCCTCTTCCTCTCCCCTTCCCGTTAGTTTTTCCTGCCTGCAACCCCACAGCTCAACATCCCACCAGCCAGCCCAGAGGCTCATCCTCCCCATCACCGAGTGGGGCTGAAGCCCCAGAGCATCGCTGTACCCCCACATCAGCACCCCAGGGTGCCCTGCAGTTCTGCACCCCCCCAGCCGTACCATCCCCACACACCCCAGTGGGGTGGAAATGGGGCGCCTGGCAGGAATCGCCTGTAAAACGAAGAAAGTTAATCACGGAGATAATTGAAACCAGCAGCCGTGGCTGGAGAGCGAGCGGCTTTTTCTGAGCCGAGGGGAGGAAGGAAGGGGGTGGGAAGCTAGGGGCTGGGGAGGAGGCTGGGGGTCTTTGGGGTTTGGCATTTTTTAAGCCAGGGAACAAATCCATATGGTTGCAGGGGCAATTCCCAGGAACTTTTAGCCTGGGCTCAATCATAAATGTTTCAATCCTTTCGCTTCAAGTGTAACATTGAGGCACTTTGGAGGGAAATGGGTCTGTTGGTGGCTCTTTCCTGGGGCTGTGCAGGCAGCCCTGCCTGGGGGGGGGGGGTGTGTCCTGGAGGTGTGTGGCTGTGATTGACCCCCCCCAGGTGGTGTCTGCAGGGCCCAGATAGGTTTCTCACCCAGCCCTGGAGGGCAGGACCATGCTGCTTGCCCAGCCCCCATCCCTCTGGGTGTCCTTCACCTGGGCTCCCTTAGGAGACCAGGGCTGGGAGGGTGGCAGCACATCACCCCCCCATCCCCACTCATGCTCCTGGGCATGGTACAGGACCATGGCACCCATCAGACCCACCTCACTTTTAATTCCCCTTCCAGCAGCGCTGGGAGCCTGGAATCACCTTGCTGGAACAGCAAAGTGGGGGCGGGGGGAGGTAAGGTAAAGTCTGGAATCACCCCTGAGCCCGGCCAGGGGGTGGAAAGGGGGTGGCCCCTCTCTTGGAGGGGGCCGTGGGTGCTGGGGTCCCATGCCTGGCTCAAACGGACATCACCAGGGCCTGGTGTCTTTGTTCCCCTCCTCCCTAATTTTCCTACAA
Source organism: Rhynochetos jubatus (assembly GCA_027574665.1). Classification (NCBI taxonomy): domain Eukaryota; kingdom Metazoa; phylum Chordata; class Aves; order Eurypygiformes; family Rhynochetidae; genus Rhynochetos; species Rhynochetos jubatus. The sequence continues at coordinate 5,423,864 of CM050673.1, forward strand.
CCTCATTCCACTGATCCTGCTTAATCCTGCCCCAGTCCAGGCTGCCCCCACCACAGTGGGGACACACGTTCCCCTACACCCAGTGTCTGGCCCAAACGTGCAGGAAATTTACGTTTGCCCCAGGTTTTTAGCCCAAACAATGACATTCTGGTGCCTCTGGACTTGGGTTACCAAAGTGGGCAAGGGACAGCAAGGACGCACGTGCCCTGCGTGGTCCAGGCGCGTGGGCAGGATGCTGCTTCCCTCAGGCTGTTTTGGAAAACTATTTTGGAAAAGGCTATTTTGGAATCTGGGGCTGATGCTGGTGGTGGTGGTTATCCGCCCGCAGATCTGCAACTGTTTTACGCCTCTGGTTTTTTGACCTTGCAGTTGTGTATGCATCGCCTTGGGTATTTTCCAGGGTTGAGCCGAAGCATCTCTCCAGAAAGCCCTGATTATTCCAGGCTGAAAAGCAGGTCTGAAGCAATTAAGAGATGGAACAAAACCCTTCCAGCTACGGAGCCGCGCGAGGGAAAGGAGGGGGGGGGTGTGTGGAATTCGTGTGGGATGGATTTGAGCTTAAAGACAGGCTGGACCTGGAGGGAGGGAGACTTTTCCTCCTCGCTCAGGAGCTGAGCAAAATCCTCGCTGGCCTCACATCAGTTACTTCTTTTGAACTCTTCAAGCTTGATGAATATTAGCGAGAATTAGGTTTCGTCACGAGGCTGCCATGGTGGTAACCCGTCCCTGGCAGCACGGGGGCATGAAGTGATGCAGGGAGCTGGGAAAATGTGGCTGCACCAAGATTTTGCTTGTTTTTTGGGGGACAGGCTGCAAGAATGGGCTCTTCTCCAGCCACTGAGGCGAGGATGAGGATGTGCCCAAGGATGGGAAGGGAGATCATGCACGAGGGTCAGTGCCGGTGCACTGGAGTTGGCTGCTGTGTGTTGCCTTCCCACGGCTTGCCTGGAACCCGGCCCGGCCTCCCTAGTTGGAAAACCAGAAATCTGTATTTCTAAGTACTTAATCTGGCAGTTTTGCAAAGCAGAGCGCAGCCTCCGGTCTCAGCTGACGGTCGTCGGAGTTTTGCTTTGCTCACTTTGTTCGGAAGACTCTCATTTTGCAGCTAATGAAAATTTTATTCCGTGTTCTTTTGGTTTGTTTCTACAACAAAGAGATATTTCCAACACCCAGCAGCCAGAGATTAAAACAAAAAATAAAAAAGAATGAAATATTTATTTTAAAATGAGTAATAAACTAACCTGGGAGCTTGTACCTGAGGAGGATTTATGTTCCTTTTCTTTTTCAGATGGAGAAAATGAGTCACCAACTAATGGCCAAGGGGAGCTGATGAACTGGAATGAATTCCATGGGGTTTTTCACCTTTTGAGGGAATTAAAACCTCTTTACTATCCTTCCAGTCCGGGTCTCAGCCTGGTTTTGCACCCAGCTAGTGCAGTTTTCCCAGGAGAAGGCTTGCATGCTCGTCCTGGGAGCAAGGGACCCTGGAAGCAAGGGACCCTGGAAGCCTCCTCTGAAGCAGCAATGTCCTGGCTGAAGCTCATCTTCAGTTTGCCTGGGAACTAAAATCTCATTCATCTGCCCCATCCTCTCTTGGAAACAGGAGAAAGTCAATTATTCCAGACCCCTCGGAGGCTTTTTCCTGCTCTCGGTGATTTTGTCTTCAGCTGCATTTGGAAGGAAACCAACCGGACCACTTTCTTCCAGTCTCTGTAAATCATCCCCCGACCCCTTCCCCTTTCATACTCAAATAAAGGAAATAATTAAAAGACCGGGAAAATGAGCTGTTGGCAAGCTTCCTACAAAACTGCTCTGTGCTATGGTGCTGTGCAGGGCTGGAGACAGGGTAGATATTCAGGGAGCTGCTGCGATGCTTCCATCGGAGGGGAATGGCCTCTTCTGTAGCTCTCTGCTCCCTTCCCCATGCTCCAAGAAGGCAGTTTGCTGTCTCTTTGCCAGAACAAAAACAATGCTGAACATCCAGGTGGCTTCTTTTCAGCTCCAGACAAAGTCAGCCTTTGCACCCAAGCCGATGGTGTCAGTGGAGTTAACAGCCAGCAGCAATTTCTAGCTTAGAGAGATGCTTTGAGGGAAAACAGAGTGTTTTCCCTCCATTTATCCCACTCCTGGCTGGGGGGTACTTTGAGGTTCCCTGGTCAGCTCCACTGCACCCTCACTGTTGTGTTACCGAGCTGGAGGTGGGTTTTCTCAGCATGTTTTGGGCAACACCTCACACCCCCTGTGCCAGACCCTCTGTGCTGGGTCTTACTGAGATGATTCAATAGCAGCAAGAGGAATTGCATGTGCCTGGGGGAGAGCACTGCCTTCCCCTGGCCGCTGTATCCCCCTCTCACATTGTCTCCCTTGCTAATTTCCCCCAAACACATCCATCTGGGGCTGTTTAACCTCTCCCCGCTCCCTCCAGGAAGGCCACATCCATTAAAGTAAAGCCCCATCACCACCTCTCTTGGTTTACACCCAGCTGCAGCAAAGCAGAGTCATCTGGGGAAGAGGGAGGGCAGAGCAGGACTTTCTTTACCCTCTTCCCTCCCTTTGCTGCTTGTCCCATTGATGGTGGCAGTGCCATCCTCGTTCTCTGGTGAGTAAGACAGATACTGCTTCAATGCATCAAATTTTGTCTGGTTTCAAGGGGAGCTGGTCTTGGCTCTGCCACAACTCAGGCATCCTTGTCCTGTGATAGCCTGTGCAAGGACACCTGTGTCCCCCTCCCATCCCTCATGGGGTTCTGGGGACACCCTAAGATGCACAGACTTTCCCACCTCCTCCCTGCCTTGCCAGTTACCCTGGGCATGTTTCTTTTTTCACCCACTGGCTTGTTCCCTTGCTTTTTGGGCCGGGTTTATCCTGCCCCAGGTGCAGGTTCTGGGTGCTGCAACAGCATCCACAATTAATCAAGGTTTGGAGCACACGTTTCACTGAGCCTGGTGGATAGAGATGTGGGGATGGGTTAAACCAGCACTTTACGATGCTGGGCTCAGCCTCATCCCTCCCCGTCAGGGCTGGAAAAGCTTCAGGCGAGGTGCTGAGAGCAGGTTAAAAGAGGTAGGCTCTGCTGCTCCCCTGGGGGTCGTTGGCCCCCTCCAGCCCTCTGAGCATGGGGGCTCTTACAGCACAAAGCAGCCTCGGGAATGGGCCATGCCCAGCGCTGGCACGTGGCCATCACCCCAGTGCTCCTGGCTTTGCCGCCAACCTGCTTCCCATTATTTGGGAATGTGGTTCTCGCCAGCATATGGGAGGCAGATTTTGCCCGGGGGTGCAAAGGGGGGAGATGGGGCTGCTGATGCCAGCGGTGACCCTCGAGCACCGCTCAGGGCAGGTATCGGGGGGCTGTTAGCAACTTGGGGTTATCTCTGGGGTCTGGAAATGAAGCATCTCCAACTCCACCCTCCCTGTGGGTGGCTGCACCCCAGAATCGGTGCTGAATTGCCGGAGGGAGCTGCAAGAACGCTTGCTCCTGGAGGCAGACAGATGGACAGGGAAGAAATATAGGTGAGATTAGCGTTTGTCAGCTGCAGCCGGGTGCCGGGAGCTGGTGTTTCACTCGCAAAGCCCTGCTGCTATTCTGGAAGCTCAGCTTTCTTTTCCCATCTTTGTCCCTCCTCAAAGGGAAGGACCCTGCTCCCCATAGGAGCCAGGAGGTGCAGGAAAAGCATCTCGGTGCATCCGGGGGTTTTAATGGGGTTGGTTTTTCCCTTTCTCTCGGTGACTGCTGAGGTTATCCCAGACCTCACGTTGGGGATGGCGAGTGGTTTAGCAAAGCAGTGGCTCTTTGCTGGAGGTGACGGTGGCCGGAGCAGGTGTGTGGGTCCAGCATGGGTCTGTCCCTGTGCTCCTGTGCCGGTGGCTGTCGTCCACCACCTCCTGCCCTCCCCCCTCCAGCCAGCCTGAAGCCTGGGGCAGTCCCTCCAGAGCTCCTAACAGCAGATGCAAGATTAAGCAGGGGGCCGCTCTCTCCCTCCCCAGGCACCCATAAAGAAGGGGAAGGAAGTTTTCCAGGGCCCTTTCCCCAGCCCTGCTCAACAGCCGATGCAAACATCAGGCTCCTTTCCAGATCGTATTGTTCTTCCCACCTCCCATCCCCCCCCACTAACCGAAAATCAGGTTGTTCTCCCCAAGGACCATCTAATGCAGCTGATCCCACACATGGAGACCACCTCGCAAAGCTCCTTCCCTCCCTCTCCCCCAGCACAAATTCAGGCTGGGATGCAGGGAGAGGCAGGGGGGGCAGGGAAGGATGCTCCCTTCCCGGGCATCACAGGCAGAAACCCTTCAGCTCACGCTCACAGCCCGGCGCTGCTCCTCTTCTCCGTTCCAGCCTCTTTCCCAGGGGAGGATGGGGATTAAGAGGAAGCAGATTAAACCTAATGGATTGATTGCAATTATTTTCCCTTGTTTATTTGCAGTACCGTGTGGGAGCCTGAAAAAAGGAAAGGGAAGGCTCTTTATGTGTGTGCAGTCCTGGTCCTCATTACGGTTCCTGCTAGAGAGCGACCCAGGCCAGCCAAAAATAAAACCAGCTACACTGAGCATCCTATTTCAAGCTCCTATGAAGTGCGATGTGTAAATACTTCTGTGTGCAAACCCACACGCAAACCTCTGCGAAGCAACTCCAACACCAGCCCCGCGAGCTCCCAGCTGCCCTCACCCACGTGTCCCACGTTCCCTGGGGACACGTACCCTCCGAGGAGCAATCGGAACCTCTTTGGGGTAAGAGCCAACCTCTTGTTTGGGGGAAGCTTTACCTATTGCCCTGCCTGGGGGGGTTTCCCCCAAATTTGGCTGCCCAAGGGCCATGTGAGTATTTAGCATCAGATATGCACCCTGTATTCCTTTGCCTACCCAGAGCTGAGCCCTTCCAAGCCCTTCCTGGACTTGTAAAAACTTGCCCCTACCTAAATAGAGCTCCCTGGGTCTGGGGGTTTTGTGTAGGATCTCGGGATGCTGATCAACCATTTTGGGGTGCCAAGGGCAGCGCTGCTAATGGTACTGGGGTGCAGAAATAGGCACATTGTGCCCAAAGCAGCAAATGCCTCAAAATAAGGGGACTTGAGGCTTTTAATGCTCTTTTACGTCACCTGAGGTAACTTGGAGGGGCAGGAGGGGGAAGCTACCCTCTTTTTCTGTTTTGGGTTTGTTTTTTTTTCCCCAAACTAGAGTGGGGCAGGAGCATGGTGGGCAGCACTGGGGGGATGCTGGGGGGGCTGCCTGGCAGCGCAGTACTAAGCTGGGTAAGTCGTGCGAAGCTCCCGACACCATGTTCCTGGCTGAGGTCCGAGTCTCCGCCACAAGCTTGCAAGAAATCCTCTTCCACCAGATAAGATCAGACTTTACATTCCTGCTGTTTATAACGTTAAAATAGGAGGATAAAGGAGGAAAAAATACCCCGCCCCTGAAGGCTTCGAGGCCATCTTTCCTCTGATGGATTCACAAACCCCAGTTCTTGGGGAGGGGGGGGCAAAAAACCAAGCAGCACACCAACGTAGTGATGCTCTTTATTGGCATCCGACGGATACACAAGGACAGCTACCCACCAGGCCGGCGTGGCTGTCGGCCACCCCCCGTGCATCACCCCCCCCACACACACCTCATGCTGCTCACACCCCACCCACAAAACCCCCAAACTCCTTCTACGACGGCTACTTCTTCACCGGAACGCTTCCTAATGGATCGACACTGGTATTACAGAGGGGTGAGCGGAGGAACACACATTCTTTGTACAACAGAAACGTTAGAAAAGGACACAAAACGTACCGACGAGCACTGACTTTGGCTTGGTTTTCCCTCCTTGTATTTTTTATTAATTTTATTTTTGCTTATTTCCTGCAACCAGGGATTCGAGGCATCCCCTGGCTTCTCTTTGGATGCTGAGTTTGTCTCCCGTTTCCTCAGCCCTGAGGAAATCCCTTTACTATGGCAATTGAAACCTGAGACTGTGGCAATATTGTCCTGAAGAAAAGCAATTTCCAGTTGGTAAGGTCCGGCCAGGTTGGCTTGTCAGACTGAATCGGGCAGTTTGTTTTGCTTCTGATCTGGGCACTTCATTCCAGTCACCCTCAGTTCATATCTGAGTCATTTCACCAAAAAAAAAAAAAAGGGACTAATGGAAACAACCTGACAATAACCGTTTAAGTTCATCCGGAAGCATCCCTGTGGATGGCTTGGTCTGGCACGAGCCGGCATCCCGGCCAGGCGTTTGCAAGCCAGAGTTGCCCGCTGCAAGTGGGGTTGTAATTTTGGGCCAGTTTCCTTGGATTTTATTAATGGGAGAGGTTTGGGATTTGGACGTGGCATGGGCAGCCGGCAGCCAAAGTGTCACAGGGGTTGTTCCTCCAAAGGGATCTTTGCTCTTTTGCTGCACGAGGGCAGGAGGCGTCGAGTATCCCATCCCGGAGATCCAGATTCAGCCTGTGCTGCGTTGTCACCCAAAGCACAGGGGGCAAAATTCCCAAAAGCCTTCGAAGGACCTGGGCACTTGAATTCCATTGATGCAGGCTTCAACCCCTTGGAAAGCGCCGAGTTCTCCTTCCCGATGCCTGACAGCTCTGCCGGGAACAGCCAAATCCTTCCATGTTCCCAAGTTTCCCGTGGACCTGCTGCAGTGATTTTGAGGGGGCACATGTTTTCCTGCCTCCCCGCTGAGTCTTTAAGGCCAGAAATGAGGTGGGACTGAAGGCTTGGGCTGCAAAAGGAAAGCTCGCCTTGCCGGCGGAACGGCTGTGAGGAAGAGCAGAGGGACTGGGGCGGGCACCGTCACCCCATGTCACACGTAGAAACATCAAGCAGTTAGTAAAATGAACAGTATTATTTACAAGTCTTGTTTATCTCCTTAAGGAGGGGAGGAAAAATCACCTTCTGCCTTCAGGAAAGAGTTTCTGGCTGAATCCGGAGGCGAAGGGGGAGTCCGTAGGCGCGGATGCACCAGGCCTTGCAGTCCTTGCTCTGCAAAAAGCCCGGGATGCTCCAGGCAAGTGTGATCCCCAGGACCACGCTGGATGCTCAGTGGCAGCTCAATGGGAGGAACGAGGTGCTCACCCACCCGGCAGCTGCTCTCCAGCATCACCCATCAGTGAGGGAGCTGGGTGGGGAGCTGATATGCCAAGAAAATGCACTTACAGCTGTGGAGGCGGTGAGTGACGTCCCCTCCCCGGGGCTGCAGTGGGGTCCCGGCAGCGGGGGGTGCTGGGGCCACTCAATGATGCCCCGGAGGGAGGCAGTTGATGCACTGAGAGTGGGCAGCACCCGCTGCGCACCCCAACGAAGGTGAAGGGCCCACAGAGGAGTAGACAGAGGCATTTTTGAGCCACTCTTCACAGTGCTGGAGGAGAAGGAGCCCTTACAAGCAGGGGATCGGGACCACCAGCCCCAGCGGGGTCTGCGGGCGAGCAGGGACAGTGCAATCGCAGCAGCGTGGCTTTGCTCCTGGGTCGATGCTGCGCAGGGATGCGGGGGCTGGTGCCAGGGGAAGGATGAGCAGAGCCCTTTTGTCGTGTTCCCGCTGCAGGCAGGCACTTTTTCAGCCCTTTAGACCTTCGGTGTCCTCCCGTGTAGCTCCACTGTGCCGGTGGGGCAGGCACTGGCAGGGAGGTCATGGCAGCAGACCGCTGGCCCCCAAAGTTCATGTGGTCCTGGCTGCTCCTCACTGAGACCAATCGCTGGCAGCCCTGTGGAACGTGCGTGGGGGCTGCGCCCCCCAAATTTCACAGTGTAGGTTGGGCTGCTGGAAGCCAAGTCCTTTTCCCTAGCCCACCCCCTATGGCACAGCCAAGCCATAGGACCAGCCAAGCCATAGGACCAGCCCCCTCCCCAAATCCTGGTACAGCAGCTCCAGTTCTCTCCATGCCCATCCCAGTCCTGCCCTTTGCCTTCGATTTGGGGAAAGCAGCTGGATTTCAGGGTGTTGGAGGGGAGGAGGAAATAGCAGTGGGATGGGCCAAGGAGGAAGGGCAGAAGGAAGAGGAGAACTGGAGCCACAAGTAGGAAGGGGAAGGGATTTGAAGGGGATAGAGGAGAGGGCTGAGAGCACAGTGCTCATTTCTGTGTCCATCCATCCAGCCTCACGGGGCTGCAGAGGATGCTCCAGCTTTGGGCATTGAGCAGGGCTGAGCCCCGCACTTAACCCGCTCACGGGCTGCCGGGGGGAGGCAGCGTTGGGAGGGGGCGATACCGAAAACAGGAGCTCAGTGCATATAGGGCTGTAAATTGGGGGGGCCCGGGGAGCCCCCGCTTCCTTCCCACCCTCCCCTCTGGGGCTCTCGGTGCCAGGGAGGGGAGAAGCGAGGGGGTGAAGGGGGAAGGGGACCCCGCGGGGCCACCCCGGGCCACCCTTCAGACGGGGGAGGTGGCGGTGGACTCGCTGTACAAGCTCTCGGCGATGTCCCCGCGCTGGATCTTGCGCAGGGCGGTGAGCAGGGCATCGAGGGTGGCCGTCTCCTTGGAGGACCAGTCGGCCAGGAGAGCCCGGGCGGGCGATTCCTCCTGGGTGAAGGAGTCTATGAGATCCTCTTTGTAGCCCAGCTCCCCGGCCAGCTGCCTCCACGTCTCCTCTGCGGAGCTGCCCAGCAGCTTCTCCACCTCCTCCTGCTTGCTGGGTGGCAGGTTGGCGTAGAGGTTTCCATCTCCCTTGGGTGCTGGGAAGGACGGAGCGGCGTTAAGCCCGTCCCTGGGATGCCCTCGCCCACCCCGCAGCACCCATCTCTCCCTACCTGGCCCCTGGGTGCTCTGGCTGGGTGGCTGTTGGTCGTGCAGGCTCTGGCTGTCCACTGAGATGCCGCTATCACTGTGCAGCTTCTCCCCCTCCGGCGAAGGCGTCTGGTTCACTGGGCGGTTGTTGGCCCCTTGCTTGTTCTGTTTGCAGTTGTTCCACCTACAAGAAGAGGAGTGGGGAGGTGTCAGCCGGCAATGACACCCCCCAGGCTGGGAGCAGGTTTGTTGCTTTGTCCCCCCTTTCAGGGGTTGATGCCCCATCCCTGGCAGTGTCCAAGGCCAGGCTGGATGACGCTTGGAGCAACCTGGGCTAGTGGAGGGTGTCCCTGTCCATGGCAGGGGTGTTGGAACTGGATGATCTTTAATGTCCCTTCCAACCCAAACCATTCCATGGTTCTGTGATGCTTAGGTCCACTTTTCCTTTCTCCTGCAGCCTCAACCTCTCCGGAACAGTGGCCAGAATGGTTTAAATCAGCATTTGCAGCTGCCAAGCCCCTGAGCTTTGCAAAGGACCAGGGCAGGGCTCCCTCCTGCTGCAAAACTGCAGCTGCTGGAGCTCACAGGGACCCCAGGGCTGCCTGTGGCTCCCCTCCCACCCCCCCACCCCACCTTTGGGGTGTCTCCAGCCCGGGGAGGTGCCGAGCCAGCCCTGGCCTGCCCAGGGCCAGGTGCAAACCCAGCGCACCGGGGATGAACTGCTGAGCATGATCGGCCGTGACGGCTGCCCGTGGCATGCCAAAATGAGCAGGGGCCAGGCACAGGGGGCATTGCAATGAGGGCTGCGGGGGGTGGATGGCATACACACACCCCCTGCTGCCATCTCCCTCTTTCACCCCTCAACCTGATTTCTCATGCATTTTTGGAAATCCGGCTCCTACCCACCCTGTCTGGCCCCCTCCCTCCCTTGTTGGTGACAGCTTTGGCTATGGGACCTCCAAGGGGGTACAGAGCCTGTTTCCCCACTACCCAAATCCTCTGCCATGACCCCACAGTGCTACCTTTGTCCCCACCTTTTGAAAGCGATGTATGCCACCAGCCCCACCACCACGGCTGCCAGGATGGAGCAGTAGACGGGGATGAGGTTGTCGGCAGTGCCACGGCTCACGACGGGCTGCGAGCTGCCCATGACGGTGGTGACAGTGTCTGCCAGGGTGCTGGGCATCACTTCGGTGTTGAAGGGGTCCCTGGTGATGGGCTCGGGGCTGTCGGAGCCCACGAGAGATGGCGCGTGTGTTGTCCAGCGAGGGTGGAGATCTGCGAGGCAGGAGGGGAAAAGAAACGAGAATAATTAGCCACGCAGACGGGCAAGCCTTGTAACAGGCTGTGGCAGGTAAATTGGTGAAGGGACAACGATCTCTGCAGGGATCTTCTTCCAAAGGGTGTGGGGTTTGCAAATGTGCCAGGTCTACCCATCCCCTTGTCCCTAAGCGTGTCCTTGCAAACCGCATTGTCCCCTGGCCCCACACAGCACCAGCCTCCCTGGTCCCTGGGACAAGCTGAAGCCGCCCCCCGCCCCAAACGGCTGATGGTGCCTGGTCATGGCTGGACACGGACACGGCTTTGTAAATTCTTCTTTCCCAGCACGGGGTTTGCTCAAGTCCTGCAACTCTTCCCTCAACATGCAAGCTGCAGACTGAGCCCTGCGCTCCATCGCTGGTACCGAATCCCAGGGATGCGGCCTCAGCTGCCTCTCATCCACCGCACATCCGCAGCAAGACCCGTGTGAGGCATCCCAGCAGCTCGCACGGAGCCAGGCTCATCTACCGCCCGCAGCCCCAGAGCCTGGATTTGCCCCTTTCCCAGCCCCTGTATGCAGCCATGTACCCCACCAGTCTGGCCCCGTTTGGGAGTGACCCCATTCCCACCACACCTAGGCGTGTCCCATGAAGTGAGTGGATGCGTCTTGTCTTGCCCCAGGAAAACACTCTCACTTCATCCCCTCCCCTGGATGCCAGCTCCCAAAACTCCCCACACCCCTCTCCAGGGGTTTGTCCTGCTCCCACCGCCAGTGAGCCTCCAGGGGCTGTGCCACGACTGCCAGCCCAGTGAGGATGGAGCGGGTGCCATGGCAGGGAGCTGGCATCTTGCCCTCCTGGCCACAGCCCCTGGACGGACCCCGCTGCCCTTTCGGAGCGGGGCTTCGGTGGCCGTCACGGCTGTTTCCGGCGGGGCCCCGCTGCCGGTTAACAAAGCTGGCCCTGTGCTCCTTGACTTATGGCTCCATTTACTCGACCCTTTCAAGGGAGCTGCACTGGCTGCCCCCGCGTTGTGAATCAGCAGCGGCCTGGACAAAGCTCTTTTCTCTCTGGCCACGCTTGGGACAAGCAACCACGCTGCTCCTGCCAAGGAGCAACTGGGGCATCCCCAGCTGTAGCAGCCCTGACGCTCCTTGGGGGTCTCCGCACAGCAGTGGGGTGCAGGCTGACGTGGCCAGGAGCTGCTGCCGGTGAATGATGCTCTGCCCCTTCTCTGGGGCACCAAACCCTCCTGGGCTGCGGGGCTGGCTGTTCCCTGGTTCTTAAGGACAGATAATTCCCATCAGAAAGCCATTGGCTGCCAAGTTGCCTCCTGATGGAGGCTTGGGGAGCAGCAAGCACGGCATCCAAGACTGGTGAACCTCTCGGATCCACTCGCTGTTCCTGGACACCAGAAGCCATTTAGCAGAGTGCCTGCACCCGTGGCAGCATCCTGCCAGGAGCTCGGCCGAGGAAGTCCCTGGAGAGGGCTGGGCAGACCCCAGGGCCAGGCATTTGCAAGGGATACAAGGGCTCAGGGCAAGTGCTGCCTTGGTAGGAAGCTGCACGCTGCAATACCTGAGGGCTGGAGGTCTCAGCTGGGCACCAGAGTCCTCTCCTTCGAGCCCAGGGACGTGCCCCTGCCTCCCCATTGCTGTGGTGCAAAGGGAAACTGAGGCAGGGAACACTACAGGAGACCCAGCAAACTCAGATCTCCCCTCTGCAACAGCTTTCCACGGAAAAGGCAGTGTTACCTCTGCATTCAGCATCCGAGATGGCTGTGCACTCCTTCACCATCACCTCGTTCTCCTCGCAGGTGGTGCAGGGCAGGCAGGGGTCCACGAAGTTGGCTTCACTGGAGAAGGTGCCCTCAGGACACTCCTCGCAGACCGTGTCCTGTGAGTCCTGGCAGGGGAACATGAGGCCGAAGCCCACCTCGCACACCCGGCATTCCTTGCAGCTCCCGCTCAGCTCGTCCTGGTAGTAGCCATAGGCGCAGCGGCACACGGCGTCGTCCGACTCCACGCAGGGTGCGGACATGCTCTGCAGCCCCACGCACTGTGTGCAGGGCTTGCACGGCTCCGTGGCGCTCACAGTGTCCGAGTAGGTGACGCCTGGCAGGGGACAGAGGGTGAGGTGAGCAGGGTCCCAGCATGGTGTCCCCATCCCCATGGCCACTTTTCTCCCTGGCGCTGGCTTTGTCCCATCACCAAACGGTGCTGGGTTGGGGAGATGGACTTGTACAACCGCTGCTGGGTGGGACCATCTCCCTTTTCATATTCCCACTCCTCCAGGCTAGAGGGAGAGGTATCCCCCTCCTGCAGCCCCCTCAACACACCAAGCATCCCCCAGCCTGCAGGCTCCGCTTCCCATTAACAGCTACACCCTTTCCGCAGCAATTCCCCAGCCCTGCAGGGATCCAGCCCTGGATGCAGCGGGGCAGGTCTGGATGCTGCCCTCAACGTGCCCATCCCAGCACTTGGTGCCCTTGTCCCTGAGCGAGCATCCCTGCCCCCAGCCAGAGCATCCTCCCCATTTTTGACCTCCAGTTGGTCCTGGTGTGCATCCCACAGCCATCCCAAACGATTTCTCCTCTGCATCCTGCCCAGGGGGTCCCTTGCGGCATCACCGCCCTGTGTCCCCCTCCTCAGCCACGTGTCCCCGCCGGGGAGGGGGAGGGGGCCGGGAGATGCGGGGTGTGATGCGAACAGGAGGTTACAACGCTAATTGCTGACTCTCCTCTGACCCCAGAGCTTCTTGCTCTCTGGTTTCATCCTGCAGGACTGACAGAGCAGGGGAAATCAATCCTCCTCCCGCAGCCTGGCAAGCCACCCCCGTGTCCCCTCCCTCCCCCTGCTCACTCCCAAAGGTGTTTGAAGATATTTTTAGCCCAGGAAGATGGGTCAGCTCCCATCCTGGAGGGCACAGCTGCTGTCCCTGCATCGACTGCCTCCCATCGATCCCCTGCAACACCCCGTCTTCCCTCATCCGAAACACCAGGGGAAAATCCAGCTTCCTTGGTGGAGGTGTCGGGGAGATCAAGCACAATCCCTCTGCTATCCCTGCTCCGTAGGAAGTCAATCCAGCCACGTGCTAATCTTTAATTACCTGCCTGTCTCCTGAGGTTGATCGTGGGAGATGCTAATTCCCACCCAGTGGCCTCCAGCTTCCCTGGGTGGCCAAGGGGAGACCGGGCAGAGCTGTTCTGGTCCTTCATTTTTGGCTGCTTTCAAGATAGAGGGGAATGAAGAGCCCTGAGACCCTGGTGATGGGCAGGGTTAGGGTGATTGGAGGTGCCATCCCAGCCTCAGCAGCTGCTTTCCCACTCTGGCTCAGCTGCAGCCGTGACATTTCCACCCACCTCATACCTGTGTCCTGCTCCTTTCTCAGGGTCTCTGTGCCCTCCCTGAAACAGCAGGACCCCAGGGATGAACCTGCTCTGATGCTGCCAGCCCCAAGCTGCTGCCTCGGCTCTGCCCCAGGGTGGGCAAGCAGCCCCTGCCCCACTGCCCGACCGAGCGAGCAAAGCCAGGGCAGCACCGGGTCGGCTGCTGGCGAGCGCAGCTCCCATTAACCTGGGCTCATCCTTTGCATTATTCTGAATTATTGATAGGCACCATTAGAGTGGGGAAGTGGCCAGGAAAGGCATATGGCTGAGTGGGCACATTTTCAGTGGCAGCAAGGTATCTGAGCTGAGCAATTACAGCTGAGATTCAAACAGGGCCCCCTCCCTCCCGCCCGCAGCAATGGAGGCTGGTGAGGGGGATAAATAAATCATGAGGTAGGAATCAGGGGTGGCTGGCAAAGGAAGGGAGAAGGAAAATTAGAATAAAATAGAGCAAGTGGCCGTTTGGGCTAATGCAGGGATCGTCTCCTCTGGCCCCTCCAGGGCCCGCGGGCTTTGGTAGGGGTGGTGCTTTGGTTATAACAAAATCTTTGCAAAACAATTTGGCTGGTGAATCAGGACAACATCCAAGGCGAGAGCTGGGAGGCAGCTCAGGGTGGAGGTGGGGATCTCAGCAGCCCAGGGCTGTGCCCGCATTCCTCCCCGCCGGCTCACACTTGGCAGGCAGGGCGCTTTACCAGGACTGGGGCTGCCTGCACCTGCCCAGCGCCTGCGGCAGCGGGATCCAGCATGAGCCCAGGACCAAAAGGACCCTCTCCCCATCCCAGCAAATGTTGACAATGGGGTTTGCAGATCTCCTTCCCTCCCCACCCCAAAATCCTGCTCTGGGCTCAAAGAAGAGCTGGGGGAGCACCTGCACCCATGTGTTGCCCCACCCAGCAGCCCCCAGCTGATGAGCTTCTGGGGATTAGTCCGTGCTGCTGTTAACGAAAGGCTGGGGCAGGGCTGGGGGTATAAAGCAGGAGGGTTTGCAGGGGCTTTGTCCTGCTTGTGGTTCTTTAGCCTGTTTGTTGCTCCCATCTTTGAGGGCACCAAGGGGCTGGGTTGTCTCTCTGGTGCTGCTTCTCATGGTAATTGCCTGATCCTGCCCTGGGGTGTGCACCATGCTGCTGGGTGAGGGGATCCCACGTGGTAGATGCTGTGTGAGGGGTGACAGGGCTGTAAGCTGCTGGGATGCAGGTAAAGGGATGTTGGGGAAACTAAGGCATGGAGATGGGCACTGGCAGCTGCCTGGAGGCCTTGGTCTTGCTGGTCCATCAGCAGCAAAGCCAAGCAGGGTACAAAGCACTGCCCTGGGGCTCTGCTCTCAGCCTGTGTGGGATGCTGGGAGGCCTCATGGCTGCAGTGTTTGCTCCTGGCTGCTCTCATCCCTGCAGGGATTGAGGAAGGGGCCAGACCCTTTTGTCCTGGTACTTTCCAGCTCAGCTCCCTGACCCAACAGAGCTGCTGCCTGATGTTAATCCCCCTGCAAAGCTGCAAATGCCTGGCCTGGGGCAATGTGGGGCTGGGGAGGATGAGCTGGGATGCAAACCAGAGGAGTGGCACTTGCACCCACACCCTGGCTGACACATGGGCTTCCAGCACTGCACCCTGGTCATGGTCTCTCCATGACATCTGTGTCCTCTGAGGAGGGTGGAAACTACCTTCATGTATCCCTGTTCCTAAAAAGAAAGGGAGACACACCATCTGCCAGCCTGGAAGTGCAGGTAAAGAGAAATGGGCTTATCTGAGCATCCCCAGGCGTGCAAAGACCCACTGGATGCACAGCCCAGGAGCTG
Organism: Rhynochetos jubatus; assembly: GCA_027574665.1. Lineage (NCBI taxonomy): Eukaryota > Metazoa > Chordata > Aves > Eurypygiformes > Rhynochetidae > Rhynochetos > Rhynochetos jubatus. The sequence continues at coordinate 5,439,007 of CM050673.1, forward strand.
GAGCCTGGCACTCCAGCCAGATTCCCTGCAGGAAGGGCTCATGGGGATGGATGGCACAGTGGGTGGCTCTGAGCCTGTTGCAGTCTGGGAGGGAGTGAGCCTGGCGGGGTTATCCTGCACAGCAGTCCTGAGGTTGCAGCCGGTGGGATTGAGCCCCTGCAGCCAAGCACTGGGAAGGTAAGCGCCATTCATCGATTTTGCAGGAAAGCAGAGTATTTTTAGTGCTGCCCTGACACTGCTCCGTCTCCTGCTCTGTGCTGGCGCTGCTCTGCTTATACTGCTTCTCCCCCTCCCTGCCCTGGACTTTGCCTCTTCGCTCCCCCCCTCCCTTAAACCATGCTCTGTCCCTTCCCCCTCTCAAATCACATCCCAGGAGCAATCTGGGTTTGGCTGGCACAGCTTTTCCTACAAATACTTATCCTTAGGCCTTCAAAGGGTTTGCAGCAGTAAATTTAAAGGGCAGATTGCTTATGCCTATCATGGCATTGTTTAAACAGTAATGGTTGGACCACTTCATCTGTAAGCATTTAAGCAGGTCTCCAGCACACATCTCTGACCGACATTTACGAAGCATTTGACATAGGCAATGTGCCTGGAGCTGGCTGGGAGAAAACTGTTCCCCTCTCCTGGGGACCGATGTGATTTGCTTCTGCCCTCTCAAACTTGCTGTTATTTTGCAGTCCTTACAAGGTTTTAAAGAAATAATACAGGTGGCTCATTGGAAGACATCCCCGTGACCGGATTGGAGACCGATGTGCAGTCAGCATGGGGAGGGGAATTTTTTGAGGCAAACGAGCCTGTAGCCCCTCCATCAGGAGGGGAGCAGTGCTGGAATAGGGGTCTGGAAAAGTGCCTGGTACCAATGAGTCCCAAACCAGGGAGCTGCTGCATTTGCAGGGAAAATTTGATTTGCAGGGCCAATGCTTTGGGGAAATGCTGGGAGTAATCCCGGTGTCAGCGCTGAGGTGAGTGGCCTGGGAAGGCTGCGTGCGGGGTGGAGATGATGCGTGCGAGGGCTGTGCCCAGGACCCTTGGGCTGTGCATGGAAAGATAGATGCAAACACTCAAACTGTGCCCAGGCAACGCTTCCAGGAGGGAAAGAGGATTCACTCTGGGGGAAACCAAAGTGCCTGCTAATGCTCATTGTCCCCAAAGCCACCCCCCCCACACCCTGTGCCACCCTCTTTGTGGCGCTTTATGGAGGGGAGCGGGTACTCACTGTCCAGGCAGGGCTCACAGACGGTCTGGTTGACCCCGCAGGCCTGCACCACCCCCTCTCCCAGGTTGCAGGCTTTGCAGCACTCCCCGCTCGTCGTGTACATCTTGGTGAAGCACTTGTCCTTGGAGCCCCAGGCGGGTCCCTGGGAGGGAAAAGAGAGCTGGGAGGTGACCTTTGTTGTGGGACCCTCCCTGCAAGGGCATCACGTCCAGGTAGGGACCTGCTCTGGGGTGGACATCCCATGTAGGGGCTAAAGGGGGCTCACATATTACATACACGTCTTAGGAGAAAAGACCTCCCTGTGCAAAACTTGCTCATCGAGGAAGCCCCTGCCAGTGCTGCTGCTGGAGGGAGGTCAGGAAAACCTATGTCTCCACAGCGTGGGCTGGTGGGTATTTTGGGGGGGAATATGGGCTTTTCTTCAGGGTTACAGCATTGTTTGCCCTTGTCTGTCATCTGAACTGTCTCCTCTAAGGATGTTTTGCCATCCTGAAGGGTTCAGCCCTCCCCACCCAGGGCACTGCCTCCGGGCTGGTGGCAGGGCGACCTGCCTGAGTGATGGAGGGTTTGGAGAGATGGGGTGCACGGTGCTTTTCCTGCACATGGGGGTCAGAAATCGGAGCCCGTGGTGGAAATGAAGACTTTGAAGGGAGCACCGAGCGCTTCAGCAACATTACTGTCTAATGGAAGTAAGTGTATCTGCTTATAAAACCTGTCGTCACATATGGAAGCAATAAACGTGCCACGAGCAGTGGGGTCAGAGCCACCCAGCACATGCACTTTGCAGCCTGGGGAGCGGGGTGCATTTGCAGGGCAGCTGCTCCCCAAAACCCCTCTTGGCCAGGACCTTATGGTGCAGGAATCCTCCTTGCCCGGGGGTAGGGGGTGCCAAGACTCTGGGGATGACCTGAGCTCTGCCAGGGCTCCTTTTGCTCCCTCTGCTCGCAGGCAGGTGTGCTCTAGGCTTGGACCATCCCTTTACCATCCAACTAAGCTTGATTTTTAGGGGGGTAGCAACTCAGCTAAGGCTTGGAGGAGCTTCCCCCTCCCCGTGCATCTGGATGCCTCGTCAGCCAGTTGGCCGCCTTGCACAATGCGGCGTTATGAACTCGCTGAGCATCATCCGGCAGCATCCGGCCCGGCTGAGACAATGGAGCGCCAATTATAGGCATCTGAATGACAAAGTGCTCCAATTACCCTGCGTTTGAAAGCATGTGCTCTCCTCCCCGGCTCTGCTGCGCCAGCCTCGGCTGGCAGCCCGCTCCGGCGCTGGGCAGGCAGGAGGGGGGCATGGGGTACCACCCAGCACCCCCAAATGACACCTAAGAAATAGGTTTGGGGGTGAGGAAGGGGCTTGCTTTGCAGCAGGCTGGCTGCACGCCTCTCCTGGGGGCCAGATCCAGCTCATGGGGTTGGATCAAGCCCCTGCAGCCCTGACTTGCGGTGCGTCCCCCCTGCTTTGCAGTTTGTCCCCCCTTCCACCTCCCCTTGGTTGTGGCGGGAGCAGCCGAACGTGCCTGGCTATAAATAGCGGTGGGAAGGCCGGGGCAGCGCAGCTGGGGCCGGCAGCCCCCCCCAACTCCGGCTCTCCCACGCCGCAGGCAGCTGCGTGCGCCCACGGGAGGGGACACGGCCACGCCGCCACCTCCATGTGACACCCGGACCCCTAACAGCTGACCCTAGGGACCCCCTCTAGCCACATGTCTGCTCCCCGTAGGGCTGCCAGGAGCGGCTGATGCCTCCCACCCCCGCCAGGTCCTCCAACTCCGTGCTCCTAAATGCAACTTCCAGCCCCAGGTGCTGCACCCCCCCACTCCGCCTGCGTTTCCCTTTCAGTTCTCGAGCACCGAAACCCCCATAAAGATTAACACACTTATAAGAGGGGCACATGGTCTGCATTAGCCCGCCGAAATGTGCATGTTATTAACACAACTCCTGTTGACAAAGCCACAGGTATTAACACCATAAAGCATTTTGACAGCTGGACCAAGGAGGGGGGCATGGAGGCCGGGAGCAACACCTCTGGCAGCTTTTAATTGCTTTCGGAGTCATGTCCGTGGGTATTTGTGTCCTACCAGATGCACCGGTTGAGGAGATGGACTCGGAGGGAGCTACGAGGAGCAGGAGTTTGGTGCGACACCATTAGCTCCGGGGCCCTGGCACGGAAAATCGCTTCTCACCGGAGCGGGGAAGGGAGGGGATGCTACAGCTGGAGATGTGCCCAGCGGCAAGCCTGGATCCGAACTACCCGTGAGGCTGACAGACAGGCTCTGCCTTTCTTGGTGAAGCACCCTGTCTAGGAAAGGCCAAACCCCTGGCTCTGAGCAATGCCCAAAGTTTGGGCAGCAGAGAAAGCCACGTCTGAGGTCTGCGGGTCCGGTCAACCCTCGGCACAGCAGGACTAGGAGGGCTCTGCCTCTTCCCACACGGAGCTACTGGCCAAGCAGCGCAGGTAAAGACCAACGAACATGGGGTGCCCGGGTTTGGGGTGACCCCAGGGCTGCAGCCACAGCTGGACCTGCCTGTGCGAGGGCTCAGCGGAGCAATCGGGCTCTCCCTGTGCACACCCTCAGCCCCCCAACTCGGCAGGTGTAATCCTGGGGGGCAGATCCAGTCCCAAGGCAGTGGGTGCCCTGGCTGGTGATGGCTGGGTTCAGCCCTGCCCAGGGGAGGCAGCTGTGGGAATTTGGGGGACACCGAAGCCCGGCCCCACTACAGCAGGTGGGGGCTGCCTGAGGCAGGGAATTCCCTGGGGTGAAATCATTTGAATCCATACAGCTGGGACAGCTTTTGCTTTTCCTGACACCCATCCACGGCCAGCAGCATCTCTGGGGGGGTTGGCCAGCCTGGTCCTGTGCCCGGCACCATGGGGGGTACAGGGGAAGGAGACCCTCCAGCACAGAGCCCCAAACACGGTTCTCATCCTCAGGCTCTGCACGAAACCACTAAAGCACCAGCTTTAATATCCTGCCCGAAAGGTCTCCTGCTGCCTAACGAAACCTCTGGGACCCCCATCAAATCCCCCCAGAAAAAACCCTTGTTCCTGCCCCAGGTCGGAGGGTCCATCCCCGTGTGCCCACCCGGCTGCCCTGCACCGGGCGTTTCCCTCTTCCCCCCCCCCCGCCCCATGCCCTGAAGTTTTGTTTCCAGCACACGCTGAGGGTCTGCCTGTCCCAGGGGCTCACGCCGGGGGGGCAGGAAACGGGGGCTCTCGCCCTTCACTTCGGGCAACTACTTTGGAGCTGGGAAGGTCCAAGGAAGATTTTGGGGATGTGGGATGGCAGAAGATGAGGGCGCTGGGGTGTTGGTGGCTTCTCCCGCCCTCCGTTATTGAGTGAGGGCTGTCAGCCTTTTTTCCTGGGTAAAAGGGGTGTCGGACTGGGTGCAGCGGGATCAGAGGGGCTGCACAAGCCAGCCCTGTGGGTCCCTCATCACCACCCACCCCGCCGGGCGCCTTCTGCCCCCAGAAGTGTTCTGCCTGGCACCCCCCGGCCCCCGCCCGCTCCCCCCTCTCCAGCCCTCCTGCCCGGTGCCTCCGGGATGCTCCAGCCCTGCACGGCGGGGAGCCCCGCATCTGCCTGCTCCGTACGCCCGGGACCTCCCGCTCCGTACCCTCGGGTTCTCCATCCCGGTACATGTGGGACCGGCCGTGTCTGCCGGCTCGGTACCCCCGGGACCCTCCAAATACCCCTGTGCGCTGCCTCCGGGACTCTCCATCCCGGTACCGCCCTTCTCGGTACCCTGGGACCCTCCCTCCCACCCCCGTCTGGTGCCTCCGGGACCCGGGACCCGGTACCTCGGGGACCCTCGGGGACCCTCTGCGCTCCCCCGGGGATGCTGCACCCCCGCTCCCTCCCCGCACGCCGCGGCCGCACTCACCGCCGGGAGCAGGAGCAGCAGCAGCGGCAGGAGCCCGGCCATGGTGTGCGGGGGCGGCGGGGCTTGTCACCCCCCCGAGAGCCGGTGCGCGGCCGGGCTGCCCTCCCTCTGCCGCCCGCCGCCTCGGCGGCAGCCAGAAAAGGGCTGCAAGTCCCTCCTCCTCTTCCTTCTCTCCGCCCCCGGAGCATCACGGCGAGAGCCCCTGCCAACACCCTCCACCGGCACACAAAGCCCAGACCCCCCCCGGACGCCCCCCGCCCTCCCACGAAGCGCTTTTGGGGTGCGCTCGGAGTCCAGGCAGCCAGCTGTCTCCAGTCCCTCAATTATTCACACCCATCCATCTCCACGCACCCTCCTCTGCTGTCCTTCCGTCTATCCCTCTCCATCCCCTCAAACGCCCACGTCCATCCGTCCATCTGTCCCCCACACCTCGCCCCAGCCCCCCCGCCAGCCCATGTCTGCATGACGGGCTTGTTCGTGGTATCGCAGCCCCGGTGAGAGCATGGCCATGGCTGGGATGGGGTGGCCAGACCTCCTCTGGCTGCATGGGCCAAGGGACAATGTCCCACGGGTGCCTGGATTGGTGACACCCCCAGGACCCAGACCCTGTCTATCACAACCATCCGGGTGACACGGAGAAGTCCCCAGCAGGCACCAGGCAGGTGATGCTGCCTGGAGTGGCAGCTGCTCTTACAAATCCACCTCTGGCAGTAAAACACCCCCATGCTGATGTTCTTTGGTTCCTTAAAAGCTCCCTGCTCCCCACATGCCACCCTCCCCTGCCCCAGCACTTCCAGCTTCTTGCAGGATGACTCTGCCTGGCATCCTGCCCAGCCCAGACCCCACGGTGATGGAAGCTGGAAATGTCACAGCCTGTCCCCTGTCCCAGCCAGGCCCCTGCCTTAGTGCCTCAGTGCCAGAAACGCTCTTTGTGGGACTCACTGGAAAAATGAAGTGGGTTTTCTGGTGGTGTTGGTAAGGGACAGTAGCTGGAAACAGCCCAGACGTACTGTCGCTGGCCCCTGGGGTGGCTCCTGCGGCTGGAACAGAGGAGAAACACCTTCCCTCTCCAACTCTGTCCACTACACAGTGGATTTAACCTCGTGTCCTGCCAATGCCAGGCATTTCCTCACCCCTCCGAGCTCTGCAGGTGCTTCTGGGGTTCTTCATAGTGACACTCGGTCCAGCCTTTCCCACCACCACAGCCATTCAAGCCCCCCCAGCCTCCCCCGGCTCTGCGAACTCCTCCTTTGGGTCACATCTTCCCCTCTGGGCAGCAAAGCACCAGAGGCTGAGCGCAGCTCAGCTGGATTTCATCTTGAAAAGCAAATTATCAGGCTCCTGAGGTGCACGAGGTCGGCTGCTCCCAGCCGGCTCGCACTGCTCCGACGGGCAGCCGGGAAGGGCTTTAAGGAAAGTCCCTCGTTCGCAGCCTTGCCTTTCAATGAGGTTAAACCGAAGCCAAAGCTGCCGTTTGTTCTCCGGCACGGAGACGCGGGAACACACGTGCGAGCCACATGGTGATGGGTTTGTCAGCCAAAAAGCCGTGCCGGGGCCAGGTGGGGACGGGGCAGGATGTGCCGTGTGGTGCGGGATGCCCACCCGCAGGTCGGATGGGCAGGGAGAGAAGTGATAAGCCAAGCATCCCTCGCTCTTTTTAACACATGGATGGATGGAAACGGGTCAAAGCTGCCTGCAGACATATGGCGGGGCTGGGCACGGCGGGGGGAGCAGCCTGGGTCTCCCGCAATTAATTTGCCTTTGCCGCTTCGCTGCAGCAAGTGGGGAATGCAGCTGCTTTCCTTGGCCCCTTTGATAAATCCTGTGGTCTCCCGCAGCGGGATGCACTTGCCGGGCTGCAGGGCTCAGCCCAGGGATGCAGGGCTCCGGGCAATGGTCCCTGAGCCTCCCTCCCTGCCACCACCCCGAGCACGGGCACTGCATGGTGGCCTGATGCCACTGTGAGAGTCACCCTGTGAAGAACCCAGTACCGGTGATGTAAAGCCAAGCCCAGCAGACAGAGACCGCTCAGCTGGGCTGCATCTGCACGAGGCTGGGATGGCGGCCAGCGAAGGTAAGTGGAAACTTCTGCTCCCATCCTAACCCTCTGCGGCTCCTTTGGTGATGGGACTCGCTAGCGCTTTTCATTAAATCCCCCGCATGCTTTACTTTTTTCCTGTCCCAAAAAGGTTGTGGCCCTTTTCTGGCTCCATGAGATGACAAAGAGCCTCTTAAAAGTCTGCTGTCGCCTCTCGGAATTAAAACCAAAAGCTCCAGGGGTTTATTTGCTGGGGGAGCATCCTTTTGGCTGCCAGTGGAAGACATCACTCTCTGCCACGATGCAACCCCTAAGGCTAACCCAAAGCTACATCCACCCACAATCTGCTCCGTGTGCCTGAGTGTGACCGATAACGCTCCTGGGGAGGTTCATGGCCATCGCAGGGGCCCAAAATCGTGTCTCAGCGATGCTGCCGGCCCCGCTCTGCCATGGCAGGATGGTGCCGCAGGGGCTGGCACGGTGCTGGCTTCCAGCAGAGCTGGGTTTGCCTTGCTGAGAGCAGGTTGGGGAGTGGTATGGCTACAGGCTGCCCGTTTGTAATAAGAAAAAGAGCTTCTGGGGTTTTCTGTGGGGCTCCCAACCCCCCTTCAGGCATGGGGGTGTCAGGCATGGGGGGGGGGCTCCCCGCTGAAGGGGCAGCGTGGGGCTCTCAGCTACTTGGCTGCCGGCATTCAGGCAGCATTGAGAGAGACAGCTGTGCGCCCATGTGCCTCCCTGCCCCCTGAAAAGGGAAGGTTTAATTAGCAAAAGCCCAATTACAGCTTGGTGAAATATTGCATTAAGTCCCTCTCAAGGACAGAGCATGCAGCGTCCTTGGAGCAACCGTCTCTCTCCCCCATTGTCTTTCTTCACGCTCATCCAGGTCCTCCCCCAACCAGTTCCCAATGCCGGAGGTGTCCAAGCAAACCTGGGGGATGCTTTCCTCCTCTCCTACCACCCACCAGGACCCATCAGACCCCCAGAAACAGCACAAGTTAAACACTCGGTGCAAGCTCCTGCCTTCAAACTTTTTATTGATTTTACTAAAAAGCACAGGTAATTACTTTCCCGACAAAGACAGTAACACAGTAATGGTAAGTTATAAATAACGATGAATGCATAATACGCGTCGGGAAAATATCATCCCGGCTGTTCACGGCCAGGGCCGAGAGCATAAATAAAGGGCTGCAAGGAAAAGCCTGGCTGGAGCGAAAGGGCCCCTGCGACCGTGGGCTGGGAGCGGTTTCGGAGCAGGGTCCTGGTGTGTGGCAAACAGGGACACCATGCCCATGGTGTGCTGGGAAAAGTCCCGTTTGAAAGGGAAAGGGAGGAAATTTGGGGTGGAAATCAGGCGCCGGGGTTACGCGCTGCGATGGGGGGTTATTGCTGCTGAGTTCTGCAGGGGGCTTCACTTCTGCAGGAGCCAACGGAGCTTTCCTCGACGGACGGTGGAGAGGAATTTGGGGCAATAAGGCACCTTTTAGAAAATATTTCATCCTTTTTTTTCAATGGAGAAAGGAAGGAAAGGAGAAAAAAACGTTTCACTTGAAATCTCTAGGCCAGCTTTGAGAAATTTGCACCTTGGGCCACTTGGCAAGAGCCAAGCCCACGTCTAGAGAGCAGGAAGCCAAGGGCTCCCCTGGTCCTTGGGCCTCTGGTTCTCCTTGCGATCGATGGGATTTAGGCACTTAAAAGCTTTTAAGGATGGAGGCCAAGGTCGGCTTTCGTGCAGCAGGCACACGGGTGAGCTCTTCACTCCCATCCACTGCTCGGTGCCTCTGCCAGCTCCGAAACCATTCATCTGTTCTCCGCGCCGGAGGGGTGGGAAGGTCGGCTCCACCTCGAACCGCACTTTAAACACGGGCGAGCATCTTCCCCGGATGAAGAGTAGTAAACGCTGGGCAGCTCCGGGCTCATACACCCACGGCTGTTTTACCATTCAGGGGAAAACTGCTCTCTCGATTTAGGCAGCCGGGGAGGGCCGGCCGTTAATACCTCCCCCTTTTCCGTTCCTCGAGCTTTGTGCCCGCTCATCCTATCTGCTTCTGATGCAGCCTGCGGAAAACGGGGAGTGTTCTGAAAAATCAGTGTCTGTGCTCTGCAGGGAGTTATTCCCATAGGGATGGGGCCCAATTATTCCCATGGGGCTTGGCTGGACCATGGCATCCAAACCAGGCAGCTCAGGTGTTGCCCTCCAGGCTTGGGCTGGGAGACGACACCGTCCCAGCGCCGGCTGGGTCAGGGTCAAACAACAACCCCAGCCCTTTGCACGTACTGGGGGGACGCAGCCCACTGGGGTCAGCGGTGCAGGTGGATGAGGGAAGGATGAATTCTCAGTGCTGGGGACGTGCACGGCAGTGGGGTGGCTTGCAGGGCTCTGGGACACGCTGGACACTACATGGATTGGGGGTGCAGGGTCACCCCAGTGCTGTTTGGGGACTCCCAAGCAGAGAATTCACTTGGGGTTTGGCCCCCAGGTACCCTCAAAGTGGGGACATGGCCTGAAATCGCTGCTAGGCACCCACCTGGGAGAAGACTCAAAGCACCCCAAAAGTACAGCTTTGAGGTGGGAGGGTTCCAGCGTCCCCCAAACTCACAAAAAACCTGATTTCCATTACTATCAAAGTGTCCCAATCTGGTTTCGATTACACTCCTTGATTTCTGTGCCTGTAATTTCTCCTAATGCCTCTCTCCATGCCCCCCTCCCTTTTTCACTTGCTAATCCCCAGGCTGACGGCTCCCAGCCTCCCTTCCTCTCTTTTTTCTTTCTTTAACTGTCCTTCCAGCACGATCCATCACCCTGAAGGCAGCAGGGGGGATTCATGGAAGCGGCTGAGATGAATCTCTGGTGCCTTATAAGGACCGACCGAAGGAATCTCCGGCGAGCGGAGACTACGATGTCCGGGAAACTCAATCCCTCCTCGGGATGGAGCCCCGGCAAAATCCTGAGACAATAAAAATAGACCATGCTTTCGCTCCCTGAGGAAGAAGCAAGATTTTGTACAATTTAAAATAACAGTGGCAGGGCCAGGCAGGGGGGAGAGAAATCGCTCCTCGTGGCACATATAATAAAGGACATAAATATGTCCACGGCAGCGCCATTATCAATATTTTTCTGCTTAAGGTATTGATTGATTCCACATGCCAGGGGCAGGCTGGCTTTCTTCTCACCAGCCCAGCTTTTGGGAACTGATTGATTCAGTTTTGTTGCTGATGGATCAAGAATTCTGCTGTTAGGAGGAAATGAATGTCAAGTCCGTCGTGGCATCGATAACGACGGAGCAAGGCAGGCCATGCAGGTTGAAGAAGGTCTGGGGAGGGGTATTTTTTTCCTTGACCAATAGCTGGGCCTTCTGATGGTTTTATTTTTATTTTGGGAGTGGACATTTATTTTAATTGCTTCAATGCTTAGCCAGTTCAGAACAGAACAGAACAGAACAGAATAGAATAGGATAGAATAGAATAGAATAGATTTTAGTTGGAAGAGACCTACAACAATCATCTAGTCCTACTGTGGGATGCTTTTCCAACTGGTTTTCAGAGTATGCCTAGCCCAGACAAGATCCAGCGGGTTTTTTTGCCTCCCTCTTCCCTTCTCCCAGCATTTGGCCCGCACCAAGCAGGGCTGCTCTTAGTGGTTGTGCTAGAAATATCGCCTGCTAACTCTGCTGTACCTCAGTTTCCCCATGTGTAAAGCAGGGATGCTGATGCCTGCCTCTCTCACTGATATCTGGAAAGATGAGCTGGTTATTTGCTGAGTGCTCAGAGATACTGGGGCTCTATTTATTAACTGGTGAAACTGGAAATGTCGTTGTGCAGATCAGGGTGTTTTCTGCTGGTCCCAGGGCTGTTTTCAGGCACTGTATGGGTGCATTGGCAGGTTACTGTGAGGATGGGGACAGCCAGCCATCCTGGAAGCCCTGGGAGGTTGCTCAGCTTGGCTGAAGCTAGACAGCCATCCATAGGGCGTCCGGACTCCTCCCCAGCCAAGCTACCCACAGGGCATCCAGGCAGTAAAGCTTTGTCCCTGCTCCTGCCTGCTCCTGGCTGTCAGGAAACAACCGAGGCTCCTATTTAGGGATGAGATTCCCCTCTTTGATCGCCAAAACCTTTGCTACCAGGTTTCCACACGTGTTGGCCACCATCCCACTGCAGCCACCTGCATGTTTGCCCTGGCCACTTCCCACGGCTCAACCCATCCCAGCCCTCTTCCGACAGCAAGATCCATCGCTGTGACCCCCCAGCTGCCCATCACTCTTCCTGGCTCCCCAGGGCACCAGCCCTAAAGGTTTTGGGTCTTTAAATCACCTTCATTTCCCCCTTCTGGCAGTGAGCAAAGGAGGAGGGGTGGCTGGTTTGGGGCAGGGGCTGGACAGGGGGTCCGAGCCCCTTCCTGGAGCGTGACGAGGTTTCTACAAGGCTGGTCCAGGGAAGAGCAGCTCCAGCAGCGCTGGGGTGAGGGGGTGAGCCAGCCTGATGGTTGCAATCTGCCGGGGATGTGCAGAACAGCTGCAGCGCTCCAGCCCCATTTATTTTCCTTCTCCCTCTGGGTCCCCCGAGTCCCCTGTTCAGTTTTGCTTTTGCTGAAGTCACTGGTGAAATCTTAATCAGGCACTGAGCAGGGTCAGAGCAGATGAAATGCTCCATCCCATCCCCACAGAGACCCCGGTGCCCCCCAGCACCATCCAGCCCAGCCCAACCCTGCTCGGAAAAGGGAACCGATGAATCCCTCCTCCTGGAGCCAAATAAAGCTGCTTCTCCAAGATTTCCTCAAAGCCAGGTAACAGACGGGGTAATAAACGCGAGCAGATTACAGCTTCCTAACGAACTCTGACGTCTCCCCGCAGTGACTGCCCATCCCAGCAGCTACAGCCCTTTGGTGCCGGACGGTACCCTGCTCTCATGGATGCAGGACAACCCTGAGCAGAGGGAGCTCAAATATAATCCCATTTCCTCCTTTTATACACCCAAATGACAGAGCCTGCGAGTGGAAGGAGAGCGCGGGGTACCAGGGCGTTGGGGGACTCCTCTGCTTTTGATTAAAATACAAAATATTTTGGAGTGTTTAGGGGAAACAAATCTGGAGAACCACCTTTGTTTTCCCAGGATAATGATGCCATCGATGATGTCAGCTAACAGGGGGGTCTCGAGTGACCCTGACGGCCCCGTTCCTCAGATCACCATGTGGTTCCTCCAGCCCTGTCTTCCTGATGGATGGCCCTTTCCCGTCGCCTTTAGCAAGGGCAAAAGGTGCTGCCTGTGCTCCCCCCTGGGATTGGGGTGATCTGGGGCTTTCCCTGCCTGGGCTGGGTTGGAGGATGCTCTTCCACTGACCACTGGGTCTCTACAGCCCAAACCTTCGTTTTCATCAAGGGATATGGCTTTTGGGGAACTGCCTGGCCACATTTCCCTCCTCCCAGCTCCGGTCCGTGGCAGACCCCAACCATCCATCCGGCACGATGCTCTCCAGTATCCAGTGCTTTCCTCCCGCACCCACCCAATGCTCCTCCAGTGAAGGGGGACATTTGGCCCTGGCAGAGCTGCCAAATCAGGCTCCTCACAGAGATACCAAAAGGGAGAGAAGGGAAGAAGAGGCCAGAATTGCAAATTAAGCCCGAGCTGCCACTCAGAGATACTGTCCCTATGGCAACTGCTTCCAGGGCCCCGGCTGCAGCATCCTCTCCTTTTCATCTCCTCCTCTGCGTGTTTGTGCACAAAAGCAGGGCAGAAAAACCTCCTGGGAGGGTGGAGGGGGCTGGCATGGGGACAAAGATCAGGCGCCATCGCAGGGCTGTGAAGAGAGGTGGGAAACCAGGAGCGGCTCTGCCTGGAGACCCACTGGGGGCCAGTTTAGGGAACCTGCAGAGCCATAACCCCCTGCTGCAGCCTCACATGCTGCTCCAGGAGATGCTGGATGGCCAGACCCCAAACCCTTCCCTCTACCTCTCCTCTGCCATCCCCAGGAGGCTGGTTTGGAGACAACCTGGGATATAAGCCTTTGCATCCCCCAATAGAGATTCTATCCCCTCACTTTGCCCAAAAATCTCCCATTTTGGAGGATGCTGGGGACCTTCACAGCCTGAGCTGCTGACCCAGCAAACCTGGAGGCGGGAAGCCCTGCAGGATTGGAGCCCAGCTGGGTTGAATAAAGGACTTTTAAGGCAGGTGGGAGACAGGAGATGATGCTGGGAGAGCAAAGGCATTGCACCTGATCTGAAAGCAAAACTTCCCTCAGTGTTACTGGGATGTTTTTCCAGAAAACCCCCAAGTTCCTCACTCTGCCCTTTTGTAAGTGTTGAAGGTTGGAGCCTCAGAGCTGCGACGGGCCCTTCCTGGGGCTCGGCTGGATGCATTAACCAGCAGCGCTGTGGTTGGGAGAAATGCATTTCCATCCATCTCCCCACAGGAGAGAGGCTCGGATCAGCGCCCGGCAGGGAAGTGCTCATCAAGGTGGAGCGTGTGGGAGTGTAATGGGGAGAGGGGCTTCTCTGTGCCTTCCAGGCTCATCAATATTCCTGGGGGGAATAAATCTTCAAGGAGAATTACTGCTCCGTGATGAGAGAGGGAGTGGGCTGGGGGTGGGAGGTGTGGGCAAACACATCTGCTCCCCCCTGGGGAATCCCCCCTGGGGCAGGAGGGGGAAGCAGGGGACGCTGTCCCTGGGCAATGCTATACTGGGGCCACGTCTGACTTCTTCCACAAGCAAAGGGGGTGCTTGAGGCTTCCTGTATTTTATCCACATGGGATCTGTCAGAAATGAGCCTGGAGACGAGGAGGGCACGTGCCAAAGGCTGAGCTGCTGGGGGTGAGTGCAGCGTGCTGGTTGAGACTGGGCTGACTGGGACGGCAGCTCTGGTCCCCATTAGGCTGAGCTTGGCGCAGCTCTGGAGCGGGTGCTCGGCTCAGTGGCTGCTCCCCCCGCCGTGTCCCTGGAGCCTCTTCCCAGCAACTGTGATTGAATCAGAAGGGAGCTAATTTCCCAGTCTGCTGAGATGATGAGGTAAACTAATTGCTGCCTTCATTCCTTATGCAAATCAGCCATCCACCGGCCCTCACAACAAAACCCAGAGCATCTGCAGGAGCGGGCTGGAAGCGGGGCTGGGAGCTGCCCCGCTCCCCCGTTTCGGGTGGGAACCGCTGGGCTTCCTGCCCTGACTTCTGCTAACCTGCTGCATGCACAGCATCCATACGTGCCCTGTGTGCATGGTGCCTATAGCTGTCCCCCCCAACACCTCGCCCTGCCTGTGCCTGGCCCAGCTCCTGCCCCCTCAGCTCAATCCACTCGATTTATAGTGTTTATGGTTTTTTAAATAAACTGCTTCCCAGAGGGTTGGGGCAGGTTTAGTGGCTGTTTGCTGGGGAGTCGGCCGCACACAGGGAGCGGAGCCACGGTGGGAAGGGAAGGAAATCGTACGTTGCAAACGTCTTGTGCTCTGGAAATCAGGTGAGAGCTTTATAAAGGTCAGATAAATGAAGATCAATTGGATAAGGGTAATCTGATTGGGATGAGCAGCGCTGTCCCCGTGGGGAAGCGGGCCTTTCAGACCTGCTGGAATTCTCCAAGTAAGTAAACAACGCCGAGGACAAGGAGGAAATTGGTAAAGGCAATTTTATTCTGGCTTCTAGAAGGGTTTTAATGAGGTCCATAACATGACAGTGATGCAGAAACGCAGCTGGCGTTTGCAACAGCAGACTGGGCAAGCGGGGGAGCAGAAAATCCATCTGAGGGAAGCAATGTCTGGTTTGGGGGGAGCATCGCCTGCACGTGCTTGGTGGATGTGGCAAGGCCAAGGCAACCAGTCCCAGGATGCTTTAAATAGGGCTACATCTCGGGATGCACGTGGAGGTGGATCCTTCCAACCCCTCACGGTCTGCACCCAGGTTTGGTGACCTGGAGAGGACCCGTGCTGGGCTGGCAGGGATTCTGCTGGCACCGTGGGATGGGGAAACACGGGTGTAGGAGGCTTGAACATCCTTATAAACCACAGGTGGTTTGCTCCCAGGCCTCCAAGAACAGCACAGCCGTATCCTCGCTGCTTCGGAGGAGCAGGGGTGGGATGCACGGGCTGCGAGGCTGAGCCTTCAGACTCCCCGGGGACGCGCGAGACGTGCTGAAAGCAAACAAACCATTATCTGTCATTCCTGCCGCCAAAAGCCTTCCCCTGTGTCCACTCAGCCACGCACCAACAGCACAACAAACAAACACGGGTGTGCGGGGCGGGAGACGAGGGCCGGGGGTGTCACCATCCTCGCCACTGCCTTGGGCTGGGGGTTTTGGCTGAATTTCTGCTGGAATTGGCCGAGCAAAATGCAGGAAAGCTGGGGGGGTTGGGGAAACACTCTTGAAGCCGGCAAGATAGAGAGGAGGAGGGTGTGATGGCCAGTGCCTGGGGCAGGGGGTGAGGTTGGGGCTGGGATTTTGGCTGAGATGTAGGTCGGAGCTGGTGACAAGCATCCCAGCAAGCAAGCCCCTATTTCACATCTTGTGTGGATCAGAGGGTGGTAAGAGCAGCTTAGGGTGGCTTTTCCATCACCCTCCCCATCCCCTGGGCTGGGAAGGGGCAGGGGACTCATTTGCCACCACTCAGGGGTGCTGGTGGTTGGTTGAGCCCCCAGGTCACCTCCTGCCCACCCCCAGCAGGACTGGGGTCCAAAACCCCCTTATTTTGCTCTCTGGGTCCTGCGGGCAGCCCTGGCTGGGGAAGGGATGGAGGTGGCAGCCCCGGCTGAAACCTGAGCTGCAGCCACTGGCAGTGACTGATCGGCTGGGGCTGGCTGCTGCTTTTGAAAATCTCCTCGTTTTAAAAGCATTACGGCTCCCTGGCTAATAAAGCGAGGGATTTGCTGAAGCCGCTTGAGGTCCCATTTTCTCTGGAACCCATTTCCATGGCATGAATCACCGAGTGGAATGAACTCAATTAGTTCAGACAGAGGCAGGAGATAAATCAGGGTCCCATTAGGAAACCCTGAGGTTAATTTATGGCCTCGAGCAGTGCTGGCTGTCTCCCTTCTCTCCCCATAAGCAACCTGCTCCAGAGGAAGCCGAGAAGCAGGGTGGGATCGCTGTTATCTTTCCCTGTGGTGGAAGATGCACCAGAGTTGTTCAACCAGCTCTCAGACCTGGCCTTGACCAGATGACCCAGATCCAGAGAAGTGGAGTAGCTTTCCTCGCAGGAAGCTTCATTCACCCATTTGCTCATTCATCCATCGCAGGTTTCCTGCAAAGGGATGCTTGGAAGAACGCTGTAGCCTTCTAGGAAATCTGGACTGGAGCTTCCCTCGCAGCAACCCATAGTTTGGATGCCGAAGGCTTTGCCCTGTTAAATCCAAATCTAGGTGACAAGCTCCTTGGGCCGCATCCTGCTTCCCCTGCTTGCAATCTCAGGGGTGCTTGTTGGGTGATCGGGTCCCTGGTAGCAGCAGAGGTGCTGCTTGGTGCCCTCCCTGAGCACCCACTGATGGAGGCAGAGCTACGGGATGGGGGAGATGAATGTGCATTTGGTCTCTCTAACCAATCTTTCAAGGCTTGAACCCACAGCGAGGTTGCTGAGTGCTCAGTGTGTGCTCTGGAAGCTGCATCTCTACACTGGGCATCAGCCTGAGATGCTTCTGTGAATAATGTAGCTGCTCTGGTCTCCTTCCAGTCAATGGAGGGGGACAGGAACCTTCCGGGGACAATTTATATCTTAGAAGGGCTGAATCATTGCCCAGAAAGAAAGAGGCCTCTCCATCCCTTGCTGAAGGATCTTAGGGCAGACAACTGCTTAGGGCAGCTTGGGGAAAGGATTTGTCTTTGCACGCATCCAACTTCATTTACATTCCTGAGCCAGGATTTTCCAGGGCACATCGGATGCCAAAAACCTGTCCTTTGCTGTAGAGCCAACCGGAAAGCCCTTGGAAAAGCCACTGGCCAGCTGGGGGTGCTTGAGGCCTGGACCCAAACTTCTCCCCAGGTGGTTTTGCTGGAGCAAAGGGCTGTCTGGGAGGCTCCTGGGGAACAGCGGCTCCTTCCACACTTATTTTCACCAGGAAGGTACTTGGGTAGATGCTTGCCAGAGCGTCCCTGCTGCTGGTGCAGGGCATTCCTAGCCCTTGGAAGATGCAGGCTGTGGTGATCCCAGGGGGATCAGCTCTCCAGTTTCAGCCCAGAGGTGGTCTTGCTCTGGAGGTCCCTGGTTGTTGTCACAGAGTTTGAAAAGAAACCACAGAGCGCTAATGTGCTTCTTCAGACGAGTCCTCCCGGGAACAGGGCGCGCAGGGTGCCTGCCTGCTTTGTTTGCAATGGACAGAATAAAAAATAAATAGATGTGCATTTGAAACAACAGCATCTTGGGATCTAATTACGGAGCATCCTGCTCCCTTCCACCTACCCACTATGGTGCTGCCTCGCGCTGCAGCCCTGAAGGCTCTCGGGGAACAAGAGACCTTGGGAGAGGGGCCTCCAGCCCCACTCTAACCCAAGTGATGGGGTGCAGGCTGCAGGCTGCTGTTGGGGTGGCTGGTGCCCGACGGGCAGATGCAGATTGCAGCCCCATCCTTGTGTGGGGATGGGCTTGTGGCATCCCTCCTCCAAAGCCAGGTCCCTGAGGCTGCACAGATGGGATAATAGGGGACTCTGCTGGAAAAGAGCTTTTCCTGTGACATTCTTTCTCTTTCGAAGAGATGCACTTAAAAACAAACCCCCATTGCCCTCTACCCAAACCCACAGATTCAGGGCATTAGGTCTGTTTTGGCTAGAAGTCTGCTGAGGATGGGAACGTGATCCGCTGTGTCGGGTCCTGTTTCCGCAGCTTGAGTGCTTGGCTTGATTATTCCATGTAAACAACTTGCCCAAACCGAGGTGGCTGATCCCTGCTCTGGTTTTCTGACGTCGCCCTCGGATGGTTTTGTCTGCCACTGTTGTTTAGCCAGGCAGCTCGCGGAAAGCCTGTAACGATGCTGCTGCACGTTACCCTGGGTCAATGGCAGCTGCTGTGCTGTGGGTTGCTCTCCTGCATCTTCTGCTCATGGGAGGTTTCTCTGGGACAGCCTTGGGACACGGTGCCGAGGCCTAAGGAGGTAGGAGCTGGTGTCTGTCTGTTCCCGTGCTGCTTCATCTTTGGGGTTCTGCACCACAGGTTATCCCCCCGTGGTGCCTGTGCCCATGCAGCCCCTGTTGCTGCTTCCTCTGGCTCTGCTCACCCCCGTGACTCCTGCATAGGAGCCATGACCCCTCTTGAGCAGGGACCTGCTCCCAGTATGGATGGGGAGATTGCAGTGAGCAGGGCGAGGTGCTGGGGGTAACAGCCACACTGTCTGGCTCAGCACCCAGCCTTGCTGCACCCTCCTGGAAATCCCATTTCCAGCACCTCCAAAGGATATTAAAATTAAAACAAGCCATCCTGTGTGCTTCACCCCCACAATTGTATTTAATTTGGAAGAAGAAAAGGAATCAGTGCAATACTTCCATCTGCACGGAGCTTTGGTGAAAGCTTTGCTCTCTGCACGGAAGCCCTTGAGCCCAAGCGCTTTGAACGCTGAATTGCCCTCCCCGACTCTAACCATGTCTGCTAGGCAGAAAGCAGCTCAGGCACGTTCCCCTGGAGGGAAACCCTCCCCGAGCATCTCCTCCGGCCACCGTCCTTGCCAGGGCTCCTCCAAGGAGATTATCCCTTCCCTCCTTTGCTGCCATGAGGGGGAACCCACCTTCAGCCCCTCCCAGGTTTGCAAGGTCCTTCTTTCTCTTCGACTGTTGGGGGCGGAGGGAGGCAGCTGGGGGGTCGCAATAAAACAGGAAACCTTGGGAAAAACTCACATGAACATGTCCCTGGGCTGAAAGCGGAGGAGCCCAAGAGAGCTTGGCCGTGCACGCACCGGGGAAGGGCCCCTCTGTCGCGGGCAGTAACCCGTGCTCCCCAGGGAGCCGTGCAGAGCTGGGGGCTTGGGCAATCTGCTGCGAGTTCCCTAAGATTTTAAAGCCTGGGGGGGATTTTGGGAAAAGCAGCAGCTTTGCTCCTGCCTCCTCTGGAAATAGCATCTCCCCCCACCCCAAGAGCTGCCTGTGGCAGGGATGTTTACCCCAGGAAGAGCTATAAAAAGGATGGCTGAAGCATGTCCCCCTCCCCAACCTTGGCCAGCCTCCAGGGTGGGGAGCTGAGCAGCAGTGGACTCAAGGAGCTCTTCTTCATCCTGACCATCCCCATTCCCCGTGGGAGGGTGGGTCGGAAAAAGGAGTTCCTGCCGGCTGTATTCATGTCACCAAGCACTGGGGTCACCGTCACAGCAGCAGGAGGGCAGTGGGGAAGGATGGAGGGGCATGCAGGGGGGAGGAATGTGACCCCACCCCAATGGCTGGGCGAAGGCAGAGCTGTTGGCATCGAGGAGAGTCGTGTCCGGAGGGATTATGTGTATCTACCGAGGCATAAACCTCCGTAACGCTCCGTGACCCAGCCAGACCCACGACATGCACCGCCCCTTGCAGTGAGACCCCCCCCCCAGCCCCACTCCCCCCACGAGGTGCTGGCAAGTGGCGTTTGAAGGGCTACGCTCTCCATATTTATTAGCTCTCATAAAACCTCCATTCAAAGGCTCCAGGGAGCAAATCTGGTGCAGCGCAGGCTTCCGAGACATCGCCTGGGGAAATTACCCCTTGGCAGGGAGGTTTGGGCAAAGCTGGGGGCGGGGGGAAGGGGGGGAGCAGTTCCTATCAGGGCAAAAATTCCCTCCAGTCTTTTTTGGCTTTTATTATTTACTTAGCAGCTTTTGTTTAAACCTTTTTACTGTCGGTATAAAGAGGCTGGGAGCATCGCTCTGCTTGGATGGCTGTCGGCATTCCCGGGTGGATCAGCTCCTGGAGCAGCCACTCGCGGAGGCGTGAAGGCGGTTGGAGCAGGGAGGGCTCAGTGCTGGCCTCTCCCAAAACCACTCGTGGAGGGTAGATGTCCCAGACCCAGTAGCATTCATGAAACCCTGCTGGCCCCAAGCCACATCCCTGCAAGCCACCCTGCAAGGTGGGGGTCGAGATGGGGGGAAGGGCCCCCCTGAGGGCTGCTTGTGCCTGGGTCAGGTCCATTGTGCTACAGGTCCTGGATGATGCCCGGACAGTAATAACCCCCTAACACTGCCCAGCACCTCCCAGCAGGATCTGGACCCCCAGGACCCACCTTTCTGGGTATTCCACGTCCCCCCAGCCCCTCTCCCTCCTGCCAGGCCTGGGGAAATGCTTTAATGAGGGATCAGCTTTGGGAGAGGGGAGAGCAGAGGTCCCTGTGATCCGTCTATTTAACTGGCAGCCACCACAAGGCTTAATTGAATTAAATGATTTAAGGATTTCCCCTTTGCTGCAGGGGAGGCGAGGAAGGGCCGGTGGCTGGGTGCTGCATCCGTGTCCTGGCTTCGTGCAAGCTCCTTGGGACAGGGATTTCTGCTCCGCCCCCCCCCCCCCCCCCCCCCCCCCCCCCCATTCTGCTGCACCTCCCTGGGCCACTCATCCTTCATCCCGGCAGCAGGAAGGGTTTCTCTTTTGCTTCCTCCCCTGCAAAGCTATGGCAGGTCCTGGGAGCAGCTGCCTGGTCGCACAGATTTGGCTTTGCAAGGTGAGGGCTCTGTGCCCCCCACCCCGAGCTACCCCCAGCCCCTCTCATCAGCCCTGCCACCAGCTTGCCCAATTCCTCAATTAGCAGCAGTTTGAAAACTGAGCTCCATCCCTAATGCAGAGCTGGAGCAGAGCCCGGCAATAAACCGGGACCAGCACCCCCCGCTCCTGCACAACCCTCTCACACATCCCCCCAGCAGGGGTCTGGGGGAGCAGCCCCCCTAAAAAGCCTCCTCTGGAGGTTGAACAGCTGTGCCCCAAGCTGGGGTCCCCTCCCCGCCCGGAGCACGCCCTCAGTCCCAGTGCTGCGGGAACCCCTCCATGGCAGTGAGGGGCTGCGTGTCATCTCTCTGGAGGGGGAGGTCTCCAGGGTGGGGCTGGGTCCCCAGCGTGTCCCCACTGTCACAACCTCCCCATGCCACGGTGACAAGGGCTGACCCTGACAGGGATGTGATGTCCAGTCAGTGTCTCCAGAGGAGCAGATGAATCCAGGCTTTCCCCAGGGCTGAGCCCCCCCCAGCTCCCTCCCCGGGACCTGTGCAGCCCCCGAAGGTCTGGCTCCAATAAACTTCAAAGCCTCCTCCATGGGCAGCTGTTACCTGAAGTGTTTTTTCAGCTCCCTTTCGTGGTTGGACTCGTTATTTCCCCTTGTTGCTGCTGAGGCTTCCCCAGATTGCGTGGGACAGGGATGCTGGGGGGGCTGTGGGCACCCACCGACCTCGTCTGGGGCAGAATCGCACCTCTGCCCTTTGCAAAGTGAAGAGGGGGGACAGGGCCTTGCCACGCATGGTTGGATTTGGGGGCAGCAAGGAATCACCCCGTGGATGAGAGCATCAGGGGGAGGTGAGAACTGGAGGGGGCGGGGAGTGCCATCCCTGGAGCCCCCCAGGTCCACCCGAGCTCAGCTGATTCCCCCGCAGGGCAGGATCAGGCCGTGCCTTTGCACTCCCTGTTTGGGGGATGTTTCAGCAGCAGCTTTTGGTCAACGTGAACTTTGCTGCAGGGTCTGGGACCACCCCCCTCCACCCCCGCCAGCCCCCAGCACTCGGCCCACAAAGAACTGGCTTTCTCAGCATCTTTTCCCCGATGCTCTGTGATGTGTCTGAGCGCAGCTGAGTTAAGGATGGATTCGCACGGCCCCCGAGCTGCCTCTTTCCCAGTACCCGCGAATTAAACATTACGTGTGTCAGCGGGGAATTTAGGGAATCAATTGGCAGACAATTAAAGTGCATTGAAATTTGGGGGTGTGGAGAAATAGCCAGCAAAAAGGTTTAATCTCAAAGAGCTCCTGGTTGTTAACGGTGCCAGGGAATGAAAACGCTGGGAGAGAGCCATGGGGGAAGTAATACCTGGGGAGCGATGGAGATGCATTTGGCAGAGAAAGCCCCTGGCTTTTTAGAAGCTGGAGGAGTTAAAGGGAAGGGCTGGAGGCGATGGGCTGGGGCCGATGGGCGATGGGCTGGGGGGCTGCGGTGGCTGCCAGACCCCTGTGGCTGCCCAACCGGGCTGCTAAAGCCAGTGGTTGTGCCAGCAGGCAAAGAGCAGGGGGTGGGGAACCCCCCGATGCCTGTGAACACCCCACTTGGCTCTCACTGCCAGCACTGGTGAGTCCTGCCCTGACTCACAGTGAAGGGGCCCTGCGGTTTGTCCCCCCCTCAGTGCTCTGCCTGCGGGACAAAAGGCAGCCCGGGGCGGCCTGACCTCGCTGGCGTTTCGGGGTGGTTTCTTTTCACGGCAGCTTCCACAAAGCGTCGGATTGTTTCCCCCCTGGCAGCTCCGGCAGCGTTCCTGCCTCCTCTGACATGGGGGGAGTGGGGGGAGACTTTTTTTTCCAGGGAGCTTCTCCTGAGATGGTTCCTGCACCCAGCATTGCCCGTCTGGCTGCTGGCTCACCGCGTTGACAGGGCACGGCACAGCTCTGGGTGCTCAGTGCAGTTTTGGCCGGGGCGAGGATGCTCTGGCCGGTACCGCTTCCCCGTGCGGGCTGCACTCACTGGGTGCACAGCATCCCCCCACCCCATCCCTCCTGCACGGGCAGAGGGGGATGCTGGGGGTGAGCTGACCTCAGGAGGGACTGGGGGGGACGGTGCCAGGGACAAGGTCACGGGGAAGGGATGTGCACATGCACACACACCACCACAGCCTGGCTCCGAGGTGAGCAGCGATTCGGCAACCTTCACCAGGAGCCAATCGATCCGGCAGCTCGGAATAGCGGGGCTGAGCTGGAGAGGCATCCGCCGGGGTCACGCAGACAAAAGCAAGCACCTGGGACTAATTGCACTAAATAAATGAGCAATTAAGGACATTACAGAAAGACTAAAACACCCCAGACCTCCCCCTGACCCACACGTAGTTCCCCTGCAAACAGACATCCAGCTGACAGGTCCGGGATGCTCAGCCCGGCTGTTCCCAGAGGGGTGGGGGTCATCACAGCCCCCCTGAGGGTGGAAGGGCCATGGGGCATGGCCGTGGGCAGCTGCTGGTGGCGAGGAGAGACTGAAGTGTCATTGTTGCTGGGGCGGACGGGCTGCAGCGGGAGAGGGCAGGATTTGTCCCGGCACAGGATGCAATGTGCACCAAGTATGGCACCAGCTCAGATGGAAATGCTTTCAGAGCTCCCGGGCTCCTGGGCACAGCCAGCCATAAATCCCACGGCATAAATCAACGGCAGCACGGAGCTCAGCCGCCCACCGATGAAGCACCCACAGCTGGTCCTGCCTTTTGGGTGGGTGCAGCGGGTTGGTGTTGGGGAAGCCATTAAGGGCCAAGGGAAGTGATGACCATGCCAGGAAGCGGGGAGGAGGGGGTGTCAGATAGAGCCCAGGGTGGGCTGAGTGTTATTCTGGTGTCTGCAGGACTCCCTGCCTCCCCCAAAACCCAGGGGGGTCAGAGGTTGCTTGTTAGAGGATGCTCTTGTGGCTCGGGATAGGAGCAGCCGTGTGCATCCCTGGGTGGGCACAGCCGGGGTGTGGGGAGGGGAAAGCCCATCCTGGAGCTGCTCCCCATCCTGTGATGGGGAATTAATAAGCAGCTAATGAGGAGGAAAGTCCAGCCCCACTGAGCCCTCCTGGCTGCTCGAGGGGGGATATGAGGGGTAGGGGGGGATGCTGCGGCAGCACACAGACTTCGTTTGGGGGTTTGTACAGCTCTTAGCACCCCAAAAATCTTAATTCAATCAAAGTCTGAATTTAATTCTCAATTTTCTGCAGCCCTGCAAATCCTCATCATCAGGGGAAAGGAGCAGAGGCTCCTTGGTGTGTTGGGGCTCAGGCTTCAGGTCAGTGCTGGTGTGGGATGGGGTGCAGGGGGGCTCCCCCGCCCCAAGCTGGGCTTGACCTGCCCTCCCCACCCGGCAGAACTCTGCTCACTCCCCCCGCCCCCAACACACTTAACGAGCAGCCAATTTGCTGGGAAGGAAATAAAAAGGTATGCAATTAAAAAGCTGGTAGCCACAACCAGAGAGGGTCAGCGGTTCACGTGCTAATGCAAGCAGATTTTGTTATGATTCATTAAGTCATTAACTCCCTTTTAATTGGAGCTCCTTTATGGAGATGCCATTTTACCTTTGCAGAGAAAATGGGAGTTGGGAGCGAAGGGAAGATGGGAGCGACCCTCCCTCGAAGCACGCCAGGTACCCCTGCACGCTGGCATAGCCCCCAAATCCCCCCTGGGGTCCTGTTTTGGGGGAGCAACCCATTTACTTTGCAAATTTGGTGGAAGCCAGGGGGAGGGGATAGGGGAGGGGATGGGGAGCAGCTGGACACATGGGGAACATAAAGGGGCTGTGGGTTTTGGGGGACAAGCGCTTCCCTGGCCCAGCCTCAGTCTCCTCAGAGCTGCTGGCCAGCAATTACCAGCCATTACAGCCTTCCCGGGAGCAGCGTGGGGCTTAATGCAGCCGGTTTCAGCTGGCTGCTCGCTTCCACCGAGGAGGAAACTTTGTTAAGCGGCGATAACCATCGAGGAGAGCCAAGAAACCCTGGTCCCGGTGCCTGTGGCACTGCTGGGACCCTGGGCAGCAGAGAGCCAGGATGCTCCGGCTCCCCGGGCATCGGGGAGGTCAGCGTGGCTGGCTGCAGCTCGCTGCTGCGGAGAGTTTCACCCCAGATTATTCCCTGGCGTTATTAGGGATAATTCTGGTTTTCCCTCAATCCTCCAGGATTTTTCTATCCCCAAACCTACAGCCAAGCTCAGGGGTCCCAACCCAGCCCCACTGCCTGCATGGGGGGGGTTTACTTCTCCAGGGGAAGTCAGGTGAAGTTGCCTAAATGAAAGACAGGCTCAGTTTTAAAGCCGGTTAATTAAACTGTCTTATGGGCCTGTGTGGACAGAGTTCAGTATGAAAACAGCCTTAATTCGATTCTTCTGACTTGCAAATCGTGGCAGGGAAGTCAGCTGAAATCACATTAAGGCTGTTTCCACTCCGAACCGTGTCCTCGCAGGGGTTTAATGTAGTTTAACTAATTTAATTTAAACGCTCATTGAGACTAACTGGGTTACATGTTGGGCACGGGGCTGGAGCCGCCGGGGCTCAGGCTGGGACCCCCTGCGCGGGGCCGGGTGGGTGGGAACGGGGCAGCAGCATCGGCCCCATCCCGCCGTGTGCGAACCAAACCCATGGTTTGGGTTGGAAAACCTCATTTCTGCCAAAAGTCATTCTCGACTCGGGTGGCTCTGCCGCCGCGCCCCTGCAGATCGACGCCTGCCTTCACGGCCCCGGATCCCCAGGGTCACTGCCCGCCGAGCGCTTGGATTCTCCACAGTTTGCAAACTTCATGCCATAAATTTTTCAGCGGTAGCGCTGGCCAGGGATGCCCAATTGCAGAGGGCTGGAGAAGAGGAGGCTTTTTGTTCCCGTACCGTGGTGGCCGGAGCTGGGCCAGGCTGTCCGGCCCCGTCCGTGCTGTCCGAGGACAATGAACCGCTTCTTGAAGCTGCCGTTTCTTTACTCCGTGGAGGAATGTCCCCCCAAAATGTGGTGGATGACAGCAGCCTTGTTAAAAGACACAAGCGAGGGGCGCAGCTTGTTGTCATCGCCTGGCAGCGGGGTCTCACCCTGGTGGTGTTTCAGGGTGCGCCTCCATGGCTGCCTTTGCCTCGTTCTCTGGGGCACAGGATGCTCCTGGCTACTTCGGGGCTGCTCAGCCTTTCGCCTCCATCCCAAACCCAGCAAGTCACCGGCCACCAAGCATTTGTGACGTGTCCCCCAGCCCACGAAGCTGGGGACAGTCTTGGCAGGGGAGACATGTCAGGTCCCTCCACACCACAAGCAGCGTGTCAGCCCGTACCCGCGGTGTCAGCCCTGGCTGAATCACCCGTCAGATATTGCCCACACAAAGGACCCATTTTCCTCCTGTTTCACTGTGCGGGTGTCACTGGCTCCGACTCGGCGGCTCCCGGGGCTCCCACCCTAAAACCTGGGCCCGAGCCCAAAAATCCCCATTGCCACAAGCCTTTTTCCCTCGGTTGCATGAACGGGGAACGCTCGTTTTACAGGGCGAAGGGAAGGGAACGGGGCTGCACAAACCCAGCAGCGAACGTGCCCACGCTGGCTGCTGTGAAACGCAAAGTGCAAGGCGATGCCGGGCAGGGGGGGGTGCAAAGCCCTAACCCCCAGCTCCATAAATCCTGAGTTTAATGATTGAATTTTGCCCTGCGTGAATCTCACGTCAGAAGAGAATAAATCTCTTGGTGTTTATAGCTGTGGCTTTGTCACCAATTAGGATGTTGTTATTGGATTAGATGTGAGTAGATAGAAGCCTCCTGGGGCAAAGTCATCCTCCGGGGAAAGCCCAGCGGCTGGTGGGGGATGCACTGGGATGGTCTTGAGCCGTGAAGGCTGATCCTGCCGGCTGGACTGGAGGCGGATGCTCCTGGGATTTATCTCTGGAGAGATGCTCGTGGCTGAGGGTGGGTGCAGGAGCAGCCAAAATTCAGCTTTACGCTTCCCGTTTGCTACGGCTGGGGGCTGCCAGGATGTGGCCCCCAAATCAGTCTGCAGCGCCTTGGGGTTTTGGGAACGGTGACCACAAGAAAGACCGGTCCTGCCCCGGGTGTCTTTTAGGGCTTGGCTGTGGCTCTGTGGGGCACCCCCGTTTCAGCTGGGCTTTAAGGGGGTCCCCAGCAGGTCTGGCCACTGCTGAACACCTTCATCTCATCCTGTTCCTCTTCAGCGTCTGCTTCCCAGCGCTGCCGAGGCACAAAAGAGCTTTTGTGGCCTCGGACGGAGTGTTGCCAGACACAGGATGGGGCTTCCACAGCACATCTGTCTCCACAGCTGTGCTGGGGACCTGGGGGACCCAGGGTTGCCACAGGGGACCTGGGAGGGGGTGACCTTTCCAGGCAGGAACTGCTCCAGCACAGCCGCCCCAGGCTGAGCACACGGGGTTGAAGGTGCACACAGGCAAGAGCTGGGGTTCTGGGACATCGGCTGTGACCCACCCTCACTTTTAGGGTCCCCGTCTGTCACCCCACTCAAAGAGCAGCGCAGGCAGCTGGGAGGCTGTGGCACAAAAGCCTCCATCACTGGGTTGCTGAGCAGCTCCGTGCCTCAGTTTCCCCAGATGAAGAAGAGCAGGGGGGAAGGGAACCCTCCAAGCTTGCGGAGAGGACGGGATGCTCCCTAATTGCTCCAGGGACACGCTAGGACCTAAAGGAGGGACTTCAGGACCATTTTCATGCTGAGGTGCTGTTGGGGAGGATGTCCTGGGGGTTAATGAAGTCCCTGGTGCCCAGCAGCGTCGCATCAGAGGGAAAACCCACCAGGGAGGGTGTCACGATGGGGACAGGAGGGGGCTGCCTGGGGGAAGGCGGCTCCTCCGGGGTCTCGCTGGGCAGAAGGGTTGGGGTTTTTTTTTGTTACTCCCTTCTCCGTTTTCCTTTTTCATCAGGATTCCTGGAGCCGACGGGAGAGTGCTGCTTCCCTCTAGCGGCATCGGCCCTCCTGCTCGGGGCTCACTGGGCCAAAGGGGAGGCTCACGGCGAGGCAATAAGGGACCTTTGTCCGCAGCAGGCCGGGGGCTGCCCTGGGGGCTGTCTGCTTTCTCACGCCACGGGGGCCAAAGCGCAGGGCGGGTGTCTGCCCGCGCCGGGGGCAGTGTCGCAGGCAGGCGGGGGATGCGGCCGGACGTCTGAGGTCCCTCCCTGGCGCTGCCACCTTCTCCAACTCCATCTGTCCGCCGCTGCCCCCTCCCGGGGGCCCGCTGCCCCTCTGCCCAGCCGGAACCGCGAACGGTCAGCCCCAGGCCCGTCTTCTCCCGTGACAAGCGGGGAGGGGACACACGCTGAGCCACCCTCGCCGGAGGTCCCGGCAGCCCATCCAGACCTCCGCAGGTCTCCGCACCCACCCGGGGGGCCCCGGGGCAGCCCCCACGTGTCGTCCCGCCGCCAGGACTACAGCTCCCGACAGGCCCTGCGGGCAGCGGGAAGGCACAGCCAATGGGAAGCCGCCTTGCTCAGC
Organism: Rhynochetos jubatus; assembly: GCA_027574665.1. Classification (NCBI taxonomy): domain Eukaryota; kingdom Metazoa; phylum Chordata; class Aves; order Eurypygiformes; family Rhynochetidae; genus Rhynochetos; species Rhynochetos jubatus. The sequence goes on from CM050673.1 coordinate 5,467,175, forward strand.
TAGCTGGCCGCCGCGGGGCTCGCCGGGAGTCCCGGCAGCAGGCGGGGCCGAGCGGGACTACGCGTCCCAGAATGCCGCGGGAGAGGCGCGCGGCCAATGAGAAGAGGGCTTCTTTGGAGAAGCGCGCAGGCGCGCTGGGCGGGGGGGTGGCCGCGGATTCATGTGGAGGTCAGGGGCGTTGCGGGAGGGGAGCGGGGCGGGAGGGCGCGGTATGTCCCGGGGCCGGGGCTAACGGGACGCCTGCCCATGGGGCGAGGGGCCTAGGAGAGAGTGGGGGGAGTGAGGCCTGGCGGGGGGTGCTGCGGGAGGCGGCTGGGCCGGGCTCGGGGTCCGGAGGGCCTGCAGCTGGCAGCCGGCGTGGTACAGAGGGCCTGGGGGGAGCCGTGACCCGGGGGGGGGTCACGCCTGGGTTTGCGGCGGGGGCGCCCACACGGTCTGCAGGGCCTCAGGCTCGGAGCGCAGGGAGGAGACGCGTGAGGGGGGTGCGGGGAGGAGCCCCCGGGGCTGAGGGCGCTCTTGGGGAGGCCGGAAGGAGCTGCTGCGGGGCACGCCAGCACTGGGGGGGCTGGGAAGGGGCTGCGCCTCAGCTCCATGCACAGGACGCCTCGGCTGCCTTGCTTAATAGGGTTTTAACAAGCTCGTGTTTGGGTTTTTTTTCCCAGGAGGGACTTTTTAGAGGGGTTGGACGTGTGAAATGGCTGCGAAGGTGTTTGAGAGTCTGGGGAAGCTCGGCCTGGGGCTGGCAGTGGCCGGTGGAGTTGTCAATTCCGCGCTTTACAACGGTGAGCGGGAGAAGCTGAGCGCTTCCAGTTCGCTTCGTCATCTCTGTTTTGCCGGTACCTTGGCCGCTCTGCGCGTTCGTTGCTGATGGCGCCGGGGGAGAGCGGACGCGGAGCCTTGCCGGGCTGTGTTGTACCTCGTGCGTTGCACGAGCAAGAGGATCGCGAGGGCCTTTCTCTAGAAAGCTGGCAGCCAGCTGCTGCCCTGCGAGCAGACGGGGGGCCGGGAGTCACGGCTGCGCCTGTGCCTCGTTGCTCCCAACAATCTAATTCGTTTCACCGGTCTCCTGTAGCCAAGGGCTTTAACGGCTCCCGCTAGACCGTTTCCACGGAGGAGGTTTTGGTGGTGTGCCGGTGCAACGGGTGGCGACAGCGAAACCGCCCTTGACGTGCCGTTTTCTCCTCTAGTTGACGCAGGCCACAGAGCTGTCATCTTTGACCGGTTCCGCGGGGTCCAGGACACAGTGGTGGGAGAAGGTACCCACTTCCTCATCCCCTGGGTACAGAAACCCATCATTTTTGACTGCCGCTCTCGCCCCCGTAACATTCCTGTGATCACTGGCAGCAAAGGTGAGTGTTTGGCAACCGTAAGAAAACCTTTGATTTTGCTTCTTCTGGACGTGGAGATCCCACATGTGCCGAGATCAGTTTGGCACAGAATCAGGAAGGGTTTGATCTGTCTCTGGAGGTACGGAACAGATTGAAGGACCCTTCCTGCAGTCCTGTCAATCATCTCCTTAAACACAAAGTCTCTGCGGTAGGGCAAGTCATGCCCTGCATCGCAAACAACCCGAAGCTTAAATTGGACCTGTAAGGAGGATTTGGGTCCCGAGGTGAACGCGGTAGCGACAGTAACTCTTCTCTGCTGGCAAAACGAAGGCTGTGTGTTCTTTCTCATCTGGTTGCCCTGGAGAGGCCAGCTTCGGGATATCTCCTGTCCCCGTGGTTCGCCACTAAACGCGCGATTCTCTTTCTGCAGATCTACAGAACGTGAACATCACGTTGCGTATCCTGTTCAGACCAGTGACTGCCCAGTTACCGCGGATCTTCACCAGTATCGGAGAGGACTATGATGAGCGTGTCCTGCCCTCAATTACAACCGAAATCCTCAAGTCTGTTGTGGTAAGGACAGTGTGAGAGCTGCTGGGCTCTGCCCATTAGCTTGTTGTCCTCTGTAGCAGCGAGGGACCCGCTGGAGTGTGGAATATGTCGTGCTCCAGAATAAGGCTTCTCTTTCCACCCCCCAGGCTTTCATGGGCCATCCAGGAAAGTTAATTGTAGCTATGCTAATTGTTTCTCGGTCATTCTGGCTGTCTGGCCTGCTTGATCCACGTTAGCTGATCTCTGGGTGGAAAGAGGTTTCTTCGTTGCCTGCTCTCAGCTGTTAGCTCTGCTCTTCAGGCTGGGAGTCATAGTCAGGAGGCTGGGATTTTAATTTCTTCTGTCAGGAAGACCTCTGGCTTTGGAAGCATCCCCAGGGGATTGCTAAATAATTACCAACCAACTTTAGTCCAGTTGCTTGCTTTTACACCAAGCGCTCAACTGGCCAACCTCCCCTCCAGCTCACACCTAAATTCCCAGTCATTCAGTCTGTCTCTGAATCAAATGCCTGGGCAGCTCAGCGTTTGCTGGCTGTGGGAGAAAAATCAGGTTAATGTTGGGGCTCGTGGGTGCAAAGACAGGTGGGGCATGGGCAAGCTATCACTTCTCACTGTGGTCCATCCTGATTGCAGGCTCGCTTCGATGCTGGAGAATTGATCACGCAGAGGGAGCTGGTCTCAAGGCAAGTGAGCGAAGACCTCACGGAGAGAGCAGCAACCTTCGGGCTCATTCTGGATGACGTGTCCTTGGTAAGAGTTCTCCCTTTTCAGTTTTCCTCTTTGGAGTGTGCCCAGATAAGAGCAGTGGAGAAGAAGCTCAGTGGACAGTCAGAGAAGGGTGAGCTGGAAGTCTGGACACGTGGACTAGGTTTGTCTGTCTGCAGTCGCTTGTGATGTAGCAGTTACAGCTCAAGTCAGTAGCTCTGGTTTTGTTGCTGGCCTGTGACCTTGAGCAAGTCCTTGGCGGCTCCGCTCCACTGGCAGATTCACACACTTCACTTTGCAGGGCTTTTGTAGTTAAAACGAAAAGCAAACGCTTCTGTGGGTGACGGATCAGGCTGCACATTGCTTTAGAGAAGGCAGCTGCTCCACAAGCACCCTGAGACACAGGGACAAAGTGCCAGGCATCAGGAGGTAGTAAAAGAGCCATTTCTGATAGCATCCTCTTTTCTACAAAGTATGTGTTTTTCTCCTGGCTGTGCCTTCTAAGACTATTCAAGGAGGGAGATCTCCCCTCCTCCCCCTCCTAGCTCTCTCTAAGCTTTGTAAATTAAATCTAGTGTAATCTGGCTTGTACGTGCACCTTTCCCTCTCTTCTGGGACTTCTCTCGAAAGCCTGCTGGGGGGAAAGGGACATACAGGAAGTCTTTGCAGGAAGGTGACACTGTTGCTGCAACATGTGAGTTTTGACTCTGGTGCTTTCTCCTGAGCACACTACTGAAGGAATGTCACCTGTCCCATCCCAAGAGCCTGCAGCTGTCCCAGCAGCCCAGGCTGAGCACTCCAGTGCGTAATGGAGCACGAAAGGTGGAGGATGGCTTGGCAGACAGCGAGATTCTCTGCCTTGGGAGGGGAGCGCTGGGCAAGCGGGCTCCTGCTGGGTGCTCAAGCAAGTGCGGTGTGTCTCTGAAGGTACTGGTGTTACTGGTCTGCTGGATTGAAGCTGTGCTTGTGGTGTCTCCCGTGAGACTTCAAAACTGGATGGGGATGCCCTCTTGTTCCAGTTTTTGTTCTTTTAGGAATACTAGCTTTCCATCTCCATTCCAGCTTCGCTGAGAGCTGCCTGGGTCACAGCAGTGCTGCTGCAAACTGTCAGTGTTGTCACATTTGCTTGGTTTCTGCCCTGCAGACCCATCTGACCTTTGGCAAGGAGTTCACGGAGGCGGTAGAAATGAAGCAAGTGGCCCAGCAAGAAGCTGAGAGAGCCAGATTCATTGTGGAAAAGGTACCTTGTCCTTCTGAGGAACTTGGAAAGGGTTGGTGGTATCTCCTTCCTACTCTGGCTTGCAGTGAACATCTCGCTCACCTGTCCAGGAGACGGGGCAGGCGGCGTGAGGAAGTCAGTTAGGGTCATAATGCTCATACGATTCCCAGCTCTGGCACACGACTTGGATAGATAAAGTCTGAGATTGGTTTTGGGTTCTTTTTTTCTTTTACTACCATGTCATGGTCTTACTGGAGTGCTGAACAGAAATGCCTGCATGGAGAAGGGAAGAAACAGCACTCAGGAAGAAGTGTCAGTTAAAAATGGGGTTCAGGCTTGAGAGATTTGCAACCCAAGTGATCCTACTGTTTGTCCGTTTTGAGAGGGTGGCCAAAGCCATCCCTGGCATTTGATAATCCTGGGCATGAGGGCCTGTGTCCTAGGAGTGTTACGGACTGCAACATTTCAGATCAGCCCAGGATCCACAGAAACGGTTTCATGTAAAAGTACCCCGGTGCAGCTGAGGGGCACACGCTTGTTGAGAAACCTACTACACCCAGAGTTAATCCAGTGGATGCAGTAAAATGCATGTAACCAGCCAGGATGATTAAACGTGGAAGTGTTTGTCTGCCCCGGTTTTAGCTCCACTGAAATTCTGGAATCTTTCATAGACAGCTTTCCACCAGGAGTGCCCTTAGGTGGGTTAATGTTTCATGAGGTTAAGCCTGATAAGGCAATTTCAAGATGATTTTTCAACCTTTTTGCCACAGTATGCAGAAAAACAGTCTTAACAGAATACAGCGTTAAAATAAAATCACCTTCTCTCTGAGCTGTCCTACTGGGGAAAAGAACAGTGGGGTGGTGAAGTGGGAATTTGTGTTTTAAACATAATAGCATCGTCCTTGTTTTGCTTGTTTTGTCTGTTGCTTATTCCCCTTCTCACCTGTTCACTTTCAGGCTGAGCAGCAGAAGAAAGCAGCCGTCATCTCTGCTGAGGGAGACTCGAAAGCAGCCGAGCTGATTGCCAACTCGCTGGCCACTGCAGGCGATGGCTTGATTGAGCTGCGCAAGCTGGAGGCAGCTGAAGACATCGCGTACCAGCTCTCGCGGTCCCGCAACATCACCTATTTGCCCTCTGGACAGTCTGTGCTCCTCCAGCTGCCACAGTGAACCTGGCTCTGCGGCCATAGCTAGCCTGTACCTCTACCTACCAGATCAGCCCTTTCCAAAAGAATCTTTGCATTTTCCTCATTGGTAAAAGCAGAGGAAATTAAAATTCAACCCATTTTGAATTCTCAATCAAATAAAACTGAACGCTCTTGACAACAAACCTGCATTCCTCCCATGTACAGTCAGAGCAGTGGCTCCACTGACCATTAAGATAGGTTTGAGATATTGCCCCTTGCCAGGCAGTCTGAGCAACAGGAGCAGAGGTTTCATCTGTTCGCTCCTGGAACAAACAGGCAGCCCAGGTGACTCCCTGACCACAAGAGCGCTCTATCAATCCGGTTTCACAGCGATGCTTCAGTGCCTTTAGGCTGGCTGAGCCAGGGGCGTTACAGACTTGCAGGTCCTGGACTATGGAGCAGGGATGTTCAGGGCTCGCTCTTCAGTCAAGCCAGTCTTTTTTTCACGTGTCAGCTGAGAGGCCATCTCAGCTGTTGGCTCCGCTATGCCTGTGTGAACCATAGCACTGATAGCTGGAGACACAGATGGAGCGGATTCTGGCTGGGCCTGAGAATAGCAGAGATTCCCTTTATGCAGTGGTTATCTTTCAGGCCATAGAGAAGATACTTCCTCTGCAGGAAATACTTCTCATGTACATGCTGGAATGGGACATCTCCACTTCTCCCCCCACTGCTGCACACTGACCTGTTTGCTGCTGGTTGCCCTGTTGTGCAGCGTTGGTTCTTTCACCTAGGTCAGTAAAAGTGGCAGTTGGCCTATTCCAGATGGCACCTGGGACAAAGAGGGGATGACTCAGTGCTCCGTGGCTCAGGCAGTCAGAGGTGGGCAGAATTCTGTTCCATCAATGCTCTTTTTATTTAGGGAACCTGAACTGCGAGGAGGATGTGATGGGTGAGATTGTATAACCAGCCTTCAATAAATGTCACAGTCCCGAGTGTAGTAGTGTGGGGGTTTTTTATATCTCAGAAGAATGAAGGTTGCTCAGTGGAGCAAGACACCTCGTGCTTGTGCTAGGTTATTTGGATTAAAGTCTCGTAGCACAGGCATAGATCTTGCTTCTGACAACTGAAAGCTTGAAACATGATTCTTGGGCTGAATTCCTGCAACAAGGTAAGGCTGAGAGTATCTTGAGGTTATTGTGAGGGCTTTTCGTCGCTTTCCATGCACAGTTCAGGCTGTGGTTTACTACATGTACATACGTTTTTCCAGGGTGCTCTTGACGCAACGCCCTGACGTTGGAAAGAGAACGGGGGTGTATTGTACCAGATGCAGCCTGCAGTGAACTTCAAACCTGTGGGTGGCTGTCAGAAGGCAGGGTACTAGCCTGCCGTGCCATTATCCCCTTCCTGCAAACAGGATGCTCTGTACGCTGTCTGTTATCCCTGAGCAGCAAAGTCTGAGGTGGGTGACATCACTGCCCGGAGGACACTGAGCCCTCCTCATCGTAGAGCCACTTTGGGTTGTTGCCCTCGCCTCTGGCAAAATGGAAAGACTTGCCTGCTTTTTCTGCTGGGCAGGGTACGCTCTTGCAGCGATGAGGTGCCTGAGCTTGCAAAATATTTTAAGCAGCTGAGCAGTCAGGTCCGTAACTCCCAAATAACTTCCAGACGTTTTCCCCCCTCCAGTGCGCTTGTTCTTTATTCTTCTGGTTTACCGCTTCACACACTTCTAAGGAAGCTTCCACTTTTCTCCCAAGGCTCCTTTTAAAGCCCCCAGAGCGTTTCCTGCGTTTCTCTCCGTTGGTTTCACGCACCAGGTGTTGGACTCAAAACAGTGTGTCTGAAATCCCTTCTCGGCTTCTGTGGCTCTGCATCACCGCTCCCTCCAGTTCTGCATTTTCAGTGGAGTGTGGAGTGTTTCCTGCTGCTTTTGCTGTTAGCCTCTCTGGAGGAGGTATCCGAGGCTCTAACGGTGGCCCTTGGGTCTGATTAATCACCATTTCCTTTGCTTTTGGGTGTAATTCCTTTTACAAATGTTCCCTGGCTGTTAACTGCTCCTTTACCCTCGCTCTGCCTCACTTAATGCCTAGAGCTGCCAGGAACTCATCAGACTTCAAAGGTGGTTTTGAAGCTGTAGCTATCTCGGCGTGTGCTAGCTGAACCCCTTGTTTATACTGTGTTTATAGCTGCTCTTCAGCCTTGTAGACCGTGTGGACTGTCGAGCTATCTGGCTCCAGATGGGAATGGTGACCCTAAAATCAGGACATGGTTTTGTGTGGGCTGCACAGGGATACTGGCTGAGGAAACAGCTTGTCGGATGGATGCTGCTCTGCGAGCTGCATCTCTGCCAAACTTCTTAGGTGCTGGCAGAATCCTTCATACACAACAAAAAGTTGAGACTGTGTAGTCGAGGACTGGCCCGCCTGGTGTTCCTGGCCAAGGCTGGACTGAAGAGTCAAAGGCTGAACTTCCCAGGATGCTGGCCCTTCCCTCCCAGCTTTCGGGAGGTGTTAGCAGGGCGTGAGCGCTCGCTCTCAGTGCTCTACTTGTCAGGGCAATAGGAAGAGCTTGGGGCTTGGGTAACATGAAGGCAGGCTGCCCTTGCTGCTCCAACAAACAGGGCGTCCCCACCCTCTCTGCTTGGCGTTCCTAACCTTGTTGCTCTTAATCCAGTTTAAAGAAACCTGCTTGTGGAAGTGGAGTGCAACCTGGGTTGGAGAAACAAGGGAGAGGGTCGAGGCATGTGGCTTTGTAAGGAGGGCAGAGAGAGGAGTATTGTTGTCCCAGAGTGCCAGCTGATCAGCCTGGGGTCCTGACACTGTGCCCAGCCACAGCGCAGGGCTAGTGCAAGGGGTGCCTGCTCTTTGCAACTCTCATGTACAAAGGTGTTGGAGATGCTCCAGAAATCTACTGACATCATCTATCTGGACTTGTGCAAAGCATTTGATGCTGTCCTGGATGACGCCCTAGTCTGCAAATGAGAGATGTGGATTTGATGGATGGACCACTCAGTGGGTAAGGAACTGACTGGATGGTTACACTCAACATCGGACCTATTTCAGTAAGTCCAGAGGAGGCAGTGGAGATGGTCCGAAGGCTGGGGCACCTATGCTATGAAGAAAAGCTGAGAAAATTGGGTTTGTTCAGCCTGGAGAAGAGAAGGCTCCAGGGAGACCTTATTGCAGCTTTCCAGTACCTGAAGGGGCCTACAAGGAAGCTGGGGGGCACTTTTTGCAAGGGCCTGTAGTGACAGGACAAGAGGTAATGGGTTTAAACTGAAAGAGGGAGAGTGAACATCAGGAAGGAATTCTTCACGGAGAGGGTGGGGGGCACTGGGACAGGTTCCCAGAGAAGCTGTGGGTGCCCCATCCCTGGGAGTGCCCAAGGCCAGGCTGGATGAGGCTTGGAGCAACCTGGGCTAGTGGAAGGTGTCCCTGCCCATGGCAGGGAGTGGGACTGGATGGGCTTTAAGGCCCCTTCCAACCCAAACCATTCCATGATTCTATTCTAAACAGCAGCTGTTCCCCCTTCTCCTCATCCTCAGAGCAAGAGAGAGGCTGCCTTGTGACCATGCCTGGAGGAGCAGCCACTGTCTCTGACATGGTACTCCATGACCACCGTGTGCCATGTCTGTTGGGTAAGACACTTCAGCCCAAGGTGAGCCGTGATCGTGGGTGGGAGGCAGCTGGATGATGCCACTTGAAGGGAGGTGAAGAAACCTCAGGTTTGTTTCTGTGAACAAAAAAGCCAGGGGGCCCACTGGCTGGCTGTCACGCCTCGATTCCCACTGCCTGAAATGAATAGCATGAGTCTGATGATTGAAAGTTTTCCTGCACTGGGTGGGCAGTTATACCAGTTCTCTGTTGTGGAGGCTTTCTGCTGCTTATTAGGGATTGCAGCCATGCTAGAACTTCTGCCTTGGGGAGGGGAATGCTTTCTGTGGTCGCTTTTTTTTGCCACCTATTTGCGCAAAACACTTTGAATTTAGTATATCTGACAACTTCTAATCCCTCATCGAGTTACTTGGAAATTGGTTTTCTCCAGACGAAAGAGAAGATGGTTGCATAAAGCCAGTGCTTCCCCAGCAAGGTTGGATGTGTTAGTGGGCTGGAGAAAACACACACTTCCTTAAGCAACCCAGCTAAAATGGCCCAAAAATGTACTGCAAGAGCGTCTGTGTCCCAGACCTCTGGTCACGGTGAAAGGCTGTTGTGTCAGGCTCTCCCCCTGCAGTGCTGATACACCGGCATCACACCAAGCTACTCCTGGATCTTTCAATTTTCCAACTAATCGTTGCATTCAGCACCAGAGTCTTGGGGCTGGGAGTGCTTTGCTGGGGAGTGATGGAGGCCGTAGCTTTCCTGCTAACGGTGACAGACCACGTTAGCCAGGAAAAAGGCTTTGCAGTCACCGTTTTCTGGGGGCAAGGTGAACGCAGAGTGCGGAGCGGCGAGGGCGGCAGCCAGGCTGCTCTCCCACCAGATGGCAGCAGCAGTTCTGCGCTCTCCGCGGGGAGGGCAGCGGGGGTCAAAGGGTGTCCCTCGGCCTGGCGTGGGACAGGTGAGTGGGGAGGTCACCCTGCCCTGGGAAGAGGACGCAAGGAGTGGATATGGACATGGGCAAACACAACAGCACAGTCTGTGGGTGAGGAAGAAAAAGCCCAAGGAGGCACAAGAGCTGTCTGCCGGGCAGTACCTCTTGGGCAGGCAGGTTTAGTCCCTGTGCCAGGTTGTCCTAGCAAACCTCGGATGTCCTTTTCACCATGTTGAGCATCTCTGGTCCCAGCTCCACATTTTAACCCCCCTAGCCTAGGGCAGTACACTGAAAGGTGCAAATGCCTGTCTCCCTTTCTAACCCTGGTCCCAGGGTGGCTTGCCTCTGCAGCCTCACAGCCCTTTGAGCATTCCTCCTATCCCTTTCCCACCCACCAATGGTCATCCCTAGTTTATTACCAGGACAGGAACAATGGAAATGTCTAGGCGTGACTTCAACAGTGCAAGTTGTTTTAGCTTGACATTAGAAAACAGCACCGAGTCTCTGGGTCAAACCGTTAGCAGGATGACTAACGGTTTGTGGCCCCAGAGCAATCAGAGTAATGGCAGCACCGACTCATCACTTGTATTTCTCTTAACACAGCCCAAGAGGGGCTGAACAGGGATCAGGTTTTAGGCAAAGGCCAGCTGGAAATGGGCAATGTAAGACCTGCTGGGGTGACTTAAGAGCCCTGTATGAGGGAGACTGCAGCCCTCTGCTGCCAGAATGCATCTCCCACTTGAGACCAACTAGCAGCAGTTGGTTGCCACCTTCTCACATCAGAGCCAGGGTGAAATCTCCCTGCTTACCGCTGGCTGCAAACTTCCAGACTTCCAGGTTTGGTTTGGGTTTTTTTTTCTTCCAGGGAGACTTTGCCTTATTTCTTCCTTTCATGCTAGTGGAAAAGCTCAGCTCTGCACCACTCACAGCAGCTGGACCAACCTGCTAGCAACATTCAGACCAGCCAAACAAGCTTTTGTTCATGATAAACAAACAGGAAACTGCCTGATTTCCTCTGTGTGTTCACCCTCTCTCGCGCGCGTGCTCTCTGCCTATTTAATAGATAACCAGCCTACCTGACTTGTGAAGAGGAGACCGAAAGCAACCACATGGACAGGCGCTCGGGAGCGGTCATAATTTGCTGCATGGCTGTTGCACTGCAATGGGCATCTGCTCCCTGACAGTCCCTGATGCACAAGAGCCGAAGCCTCTCCAGGTAAGGGAGCTCCCCAAGTCTGTGATAATTTGTACCCTGCAGCAAGCTGGCAGCATGTCTGAAGTGGTTAGAGCAAGGGATAGGGAGGAGTTTCCTTATTGCTTCCTTTGTGCTGTTTATGTCCAAGTGGATCTAGCAGAAATGCCTCTGTCCTGAAACACAGAGGATGTGGTGGGGTGTGCGGGGGGAGAAAGCACTTGTGGAAGGGGGTAGGAAATAATGTCCTAAGCTAGGCTGGAGCACAGCTTGGCTGGAAGAAGGGGAACACTTCTTAGGGCCAAATTTGGTTTAATTATTCCTTGCCTGGCACTAGTCAGCGCTGGGTGCTGAGACGTTCCACGTATGCCTGTTTTCCATCAACAGAACTGAGCTGACTTCAGCCCAGCAAGTCCTCACTTACGTTAGTGCAACTCTCAGCGGTAGGTCAGGTTTACTTAGGGATGACTCGACTTTTTGTGCTTTGGTTTTCTGCTTGCTGAAGCAGGAAAGGACTGTTACAGGTAGAGAGGTATCAGGGCAAGTAATGTGGGACACAAAGTGTACGCTAGCTAGGGCTTGTGGAACAAACTTCCAGAGAAAGTGAAGCATCTGATGTCTTTAAAGAAATATGGTGGATACTTTTTAACCACGTGCTCACCCACAGCCATGCTGGGTTTACTTTCCCCACCCATAGAAAGCAATAAAAACCCAAGTCTATGGCAAAAGGACCTGGCGGAGCAGGCTCCCAGTTCTCGCTGAGCACATCCCCAGAAAGGAGCGGAACTAGAGAGGTTGGGAAGGTCCCACAGGAGGCTGAGCTCAAACCGCTGCTGTAAAAACAGCATTTGGGTTTCCTCATGCTGGATCTGCACATAGTGCTGATCTGGACTGAGTCAGAAACCTGCAGTGATTTATCTTTGATCTCTGACAAGCCAAAGCCAAACTGTGTCCTAAACTGAGCTGCAGGAGGGCAGGGCAGAAGGTACAGTCGGTGGAAGATGCCAGTTGCAAGACGTGCTTGCGCGCCCCATGCTGGTAGGGGCAGCGAGGCAGGAAGGGCAGGAGGAGGCTAGGAAACAGTGCGTGCAGGATGCCTCTGAATCGGTAGGTTAAAAATATTCAAGAGAGGCAAGAACAGGAAGGAAGCAGGGGTTAAGCCTGAATAAGGTGAGTCCATCCCAGAGTCTTGCAGTGCCCCTTCTGCAAAGCTGGTAAATACAGCTCTGTTGAGGCTTTGTTACTGTCACAGAATCTCGCTCCCAAGCACAGCTTTTCCTACCCATGAGTTTCTACACAAAAAGCTAGGCTGGAAGATTGTGTGTGAATGGAAAGGACTCCGGTTAAACCAGTGTGTTTCTTACCACTCAAGTACCCTACTTGCACTGCTATGGTAGGGGCTGGTCTGAGCAGAGGTGCTTTCAAGGCAGGGACAGAAATCTCCCCCACAGCCTGCTATGGTGATGTTTCCATTTAACAATTACCCCAGCACAAACATTCCAACTCCCCCTCTGCTAGGGAGACCATCTGACATTGTAGCATAACACCAAAGCTGATCAAAGAGACAACACAGAGTAAAAGCCCAGTTCTGTGAGTTTCCCTCACTCCCATCCTGCTCCTGTCCCAATACCATATCCCAGAATCTGTATTCCACTTTATTTAACAACAACAAAAACAAAAAAGCACAAATTCAAGGCTCCCCAGATAGAACTTTATTTTTTTGTTGTATGACTTTTACGCAGAGGCCAATGGCTCTAATACAGTCACGTTAGCACCCTGCCCCCAGTACCCCAAAGAAAGTTTATAACCCACACATGGATCTGCCAGGCTTTTCTGTATTGCACAAGGCTGTTACAGAGCCCTGCCCAGGCTGAGCTCAAGCCCTTAATGCACAAGGCCCTGTAACACCATGCTGAAACCAGCTAGTTCCAGTGTCACTCAAGAATGTCTTCTGAGAAGGGCAGAGGTAAAGCTACTGGTACCACCAGTGGGTACCTCAGTCTGGAGTTCTGCTTCTCAGGTGTTCATTGCATGTCAGCTCTGCCTGTGCCCTGCTGCTCTGAAGGTCTGATCTTGAGCACACAGGCACGCTGGTGGGTGTTAGCTCTGCAATATTATTTAAAGGCAGTTAATCTTTAATTGTGGCCTTGTACTGAACTAGTAAAGAAGAAGACAGAATGGGAACAGGAATTTCCTCTGCTTGAACTTCTACTTTGCTCTGTACAGCCTCAAAGCCCTGCACCTCTGCATTCAGTGGTGGTGGTTCCCTCAGACATTGCAGGGCTTCCTGTGCCAAGAGCTAGCAGGAAAAACCCTTTGTTTTCCTTTTGCTTCCTTTCCCATTGCTTGAGAGGATCCTGAATCCTACAGGACATACCAGGATACCTAAAAGATAAAGCATTAATCTGAGAGGCATAGCTTGCAGACAGAGTCAGCAAGGTGTCTTGTGCCTTTGTTTCTCTGCTCACCCTTGGCTTGTTTTCCTAATGGAGCAGCACCTGTTCTCTGCAGCATCCTTGAGCAGCACCTAGCTCCAAGGGCCCTTCTCCCTTGGGGAAGGAGAGAGTCCCAGTTGCAACTACACTCTCACAAGGTCCTCGGTGTCAAGCCATGCCCAGTTCGGGTTGTTCCCAAATCAGAACTGTTATGATGTGGAGGCTTCAGTAAAAACATCAAGCATGCAGAGAAGGGCTAGTGCTGTTCCAGCCAGCCCTGCTTGGTGCAAGCCCTGTCACCAGCCCCATCAAGCCACCTATAGTCACCATGGGAGGAGGCAGGTAGGACAGCAGGAAGGCAGCCCATCTCCCTGTTGGCTGTGGGAGGAAAGAGGGCTTAAAAGGCTTGTTCCATGGCTGCCTGGTTTCCCAAGAAATCATCACAGCAGGAGTCCGGATGAAGCAGAGAGCCATCGCTGCCTGGGTGAAGCCAAGAACTCTTGTAAACTGGGCCCCATTTCACAGCAGCACAGCTCACGTGGGTCTGCAGGCCCTGGACTGGGCAGATATCTCCCTTAGTAGAGGATTCCAGCCCTGGTTTGCTGCCTGAAAGCCATATAAAATAACCAGAGCAGATGGCTCAGGGATTGCCCAGGAACACCCAGCTTTGCAAGCCCAAGAAGCTTGCCCACACTACAGGAAAATTAACCGCTGATAAAAGTAGGAGTCCTCCTCTGTTTGATTTTTCCCCCACACTATTCTGCAGCTGGTGCTAGCGGTTATCCCCACCACAGAGCTAGCTGCATCTCAACAATACTCTTACTCATTAAGTTTGCTTTCTCAGCAAGTCTAGAACATCTAGTCCTCTAGAAAAAACAGAGGCAGGCAACACTGTGTTCTGCTGTGTCTGCGGCCCCTGGCCCAGCAAATTCTCATACTTCCATTGTACTTTTCACACTGAAAGGTCCTAAGCTGCTTAGCAGAAAAAAAAGCTGGTTTCCAGGGAGGGACAACATCACCTATGGCTGTGTTGCTGCTGCTTCTGAGAGAGCTGCAAACAGCTGCTTGCTGAAACACTGCAGCAGTTCAGGGAGGAAATGAAGATCCATATCACCTGTCCCTGGCACAGCATGCAAGGAGGAGGACACGTGAGGGCATTTCCCACACTGGTTATACTCCAGAGAGAAGGGAAATGCCAGAGAGAAGGGGCCCAGAAGCCACAGCATCTTACTAAGCAGGGAACAAGATGCAGAAAGCTGCCTCTAGAAGTTATACACCAGTGTGAAGGGCAAGCAGAGATGACAGCAAGGAAATCGGAGGGCTGATAAGGATCTGTGGCTGTGAGGCAGGTGTGTGCTAGGGAGCGGATCATGTGCAAGCAGAGATGTGGGGCTGTTGCTGCATTTTGTTTGTTTCCCTTTACCTGGCTGACATGTCTTTTCATGTCAAAAGCTAGATCAAAGAGAGGGATGTAAATAGCTGAAACAATCTTCCTTGTGGGAACAGGGCTGAGTGCCACAGCCAGCCTCTCAGATGGATCCCTCCCTGGGAGCAGCATGAGGAGCTGTCACCCTCCATTAGCCAAACAGCCAGGGAAGAAAGCATGTGACTGCAGGGTGCCCTGGGCATTCAGGAGCCAAACCACACAAAGCTACAAAGAGTGACTCCCCTCTGCAACCATCTCTTCCCTAGGCCATTGGTGAGGGACACAGCAGGGCCATGAGGACAAGTGCTTTGGTTTCATCATGTCAGAAGCCCTTCAAAGTCCAAGGATATTTGCACTTGGTGTGTGTCCCCCCCCCTTTTTTTTTTTAATTCTGCAGAGTGATGGTGTCCACCGAGAAAAAGGGACTTAACACTTCCTTTCAATGTCTGCACAGCTCTTAATTGAGGGGAGTGAAATAACCCTTGCTGACATCATCTAAAGTGGAGGATGCAGAGCATCTTTGTTAGGAAAGGCCCCTGCAATCCTCCAGTAGGCATTTCAACAGGTGGGGACCTCATGCTGAAGGCTAAAGGTAAGGAAGTCAGGTTAGAAAACCACAGGCTGCATCAGAGAAGAAGGAACAGCAACACAGCCTGGGAGACCAAATGCTCTCCTCACCTTCATCACAGCCCTGGCCTACACTTGTCCCAGGGACAGACACCAACAGTGGGTGTTGGGTTAAGGTGGAGCAGTGCCCATGCTCTTCCCTGGCTAACCCTTCCCTCTCCAGCTATACACAGTCCCAGCAGAGCTTAGAACAGCCTAGGGCCTGCTCTAGGCTGGGTCAGCTAGTAACAGCTCCCATGGGGCTGGTCAAAGTGCAGTGTGCTCTGCTCCTTTCCCATGCTCCCACAGCAGGGTTGCTGGGGCAATGAAGAAAACTGGTAACATTGCTCTGATCCCACCATGGGGTTTCCCCAGCCCACGCTACCCCTTTTATTTGATCTCTTTACTTTGACTCTGAAAGCCCCAATCTCTGCTCTGCACAGACAGCTCAAATCTGGGGTTTATGTTCAATAATCAAGAGCAGCAACATTACATTTCAGGGGTGTGAAGGTGTATTTTGTAGAACCTCAAACCAGGTACCCTACAGTGTTAGCAGGGGCATTTGCAGCAAACAAAGCAGATGAGGAAATAAACCACAGGTACAGAAGGGATTGTGAACGAAAGGATTTTAAAAAGGGGACTACAGCAGGAACATGTGTCTGAAAACGGGCAAGAGGGAGCCAATCCTACATGGCTCAAGAGATTCCTGAAGTCCCTAGGGTGCACTAACACTACCAAAAGGGCTGGTGCCCTTCCGCCTTTTCCCATTTCTGCTACTCTTGCTAATTCTTTTACCACCGCCAAACCTAAACCACAGCAGTGCTCTTCCCTCCTACACAGCGCTCAGCCGTGGTTTTCAGGGCTTCGCAGCTTCCTGGGAGAGGTGGTACCACTGTGAAATGCTGTGCCAGCCTGGAAAGCAGCAGCCCTGACCTTCCCCACATCCTTTTATAAGTCCCATACCTGCCATCAACAGGGAGCCCTACTAGCAAACAATATCTGCTTGTCACATCTCTCCCATACACCAGGCCTGGGCCCTGCAGGTGGGTATAATCAAGAAACCACAGGCCAGAGTTAGGTAGTTATTAGTATTTTAAGGGGAGAGGAAGGTTTGAACAAGTGGGAGCTGGGGTTTGGCATAATAACAGAAGTGACCGACTCCTCTGGCTACTGTAAATCAGACAGGGCCTCACTGATGAGGCCGTTCTTTAAAGTCTTACCTGGCTCTTGAGGGGCAGCTCTGTCACCCTACACGACACACGGCCCTTTCAAGGCACCTCCCATCCCAAGGCCGCAGCTGCTGTGTGAAGCATTATCCCCGCTTATCCGTAAGGAGCAGGGCCCCGAGGCTTGGCACCGACCCGGCTTCCACTACGGCCATTATTCCCCCAGCTACCGGCGTCAGGACAGCGACCAAGGGCCTTCACCGGAGCGACGGAGGTGCCCACGGAGCGAGGCGAGGCGTGGGCTGGGGTTAGCCGCAGCGCGGCGGAGTGCTCGCCACAGCTTGCCCGGCTCAGCTGACTGCAATTAGGACGGCCTCTCTAATTACCTCAGCGGAGTAACGGTCGGCCCTGCTGGGGGGGGGGGGGGAGCCGGCACCCTCCCCCGCCTTCCCGCCGCGCACCGGGCTCCGCGCGCGTCGCCTCACCTGAGCCCTGCGGGGCGCCGGCGCATGCGCAGCATCCCCCCCCGCGCGCCTCACCTGCGCTCCGCGCTCCCCTCCGGCCCCGCCGCAGCCTGAGGTGAACAGCGAAGGGCGGGAACGGGGGGGGGGAAGCAAGGCGCAAGCCCGACGGCGCATGCGCCCCTGGGCGCCGCGCGCCGGCCCCACTCCCCTCAGCCTATGGGTGTCCCGTGTCTCCCCCCCCCCCGTCCACCCCGCGCGCGCTCCCCCGTCCCAGCGCGCGCCCGCGCGGCAACCACCTCTTCGGCGCGCGCGCCCGCGCGTGCGCGCGGTGGAGTCGCGAGACTGGCTGCGGCGGCCACGTAGCGCTGCGGCGGCGGCTGAGGGGAGCGGGAGCCGCGTCCGCCGGCGGCTGCGGGGCCTGGGCCTGAGCCCGAGGCAGCGGCTACTCGAGAGCCGCGGCGGCGGCTGAGGGGGCCGAGCGGGAGGGAGAGAGGGAGGGCCCCGGCCGCCCTGCCCTCCGCCCTCCTGCCTCGCCTCCGTCACCCGCCCTCCGCCGCCTCGCCTGTGCCCCCCGCCCTCCCCTCGCCGCCCGGCATGGAAGGCGGTGGGGGTGGCCCTGAGGGGATCCGCCAGGGTGAGTGTGGGCCGCCCGCTCGGCTGGGGATCCCCTTCCCCCTTCTCCTCGGGCCTGGCGGCAGCCGCCGAACGGCACTAGGCCCGGCTCGGGGTGGGTGACGGAGGGAGCGGGGTAGAGCCGCCTCCCGGCCTGGAAGCGAGCGGGGCTGTTGGGGGGCGGGGGGTAGCTCCGTGCCGGGCCCGCAGCCCTCCCCCAGGGGGAGCAGGGTGCGGGTAGGGCACCCCCCGGGCGGGGTGGGGGTGTGCAGCCCCCCGCGGGAGGAGGGGAGTGCTGCCGGTGGGGCCGGGGGAGCTGCCCTGGTGCTGCACCCCGCTGGGAGGGGGCTGTGCCACCTGCCTGGGGGATGGGAGGGGAGGGAAGGTGAGTTGCACGAAGCGAGTGGGGAAGAAAAGAAAGATCTGGCGGTGTTCGGGTGTGCTGGAGTGCCCTTGCGCACCCCGTTGCTTTCCAGCCCCCTCCCGCGGAGTGGTGGCGTGGGGGCCGCTGCAGCCCGCTCCTTCCTCCTTGTCACTTGCTAATTGTGCGGCCACGGCGGAGCACGGTCCGCGATTGTTGGGGGGGAACGCGGTTCTCAAACGCACTCGCTTCTGGGACTGGAGTTGTCATTGGGTGGGTGAGGAAACGTTACCTTTTACAGTCGCGGGTTCTGGGTGTAGGTGTGTGAAGGGACAAAAATCAGATGTTTTCTCTCAGTCTTTTTCTTAGGTGTCCTCTCCATCTCTTTGCTCTCAGGACAGATGTTGTGGTATGTGCGTCCTAGGGTTTTGGTTTTTGTTTTGATTTTTAGCTGCCTTCTGTGCAACTTTCGGTTCTGTGGATGTCTCGGTACAGGTATTGTTAGGCTGAAACGATGTGCTTCAAGATAACGTATCTCTTTGGTCTTAGTAGTATTATGTAAGTATCTTTAATCGCAGCCGAGTTTTGGCATCGGGTGCAGTAGCAGTGATTTAAAGTCAAAGCGAGGGAAGTACCGTAGACATAAAGGACGTGAGGAATGCGCATTTTTATCTTTTCAGGGGATGACCTGAGCTGTATTGTTCTGGGAATGGCAACTGGCACATGCTTTGTTGACAGTGGTGTATGCGCGGTGAATCAGGAGAATGATGGTGGGGTATGTGTGTGCTCGCTGAATAAAGGAGATGTGTGAGCATTGATTTGTGAAGGATGGGCTGGTGCACCTTGATTTGCCACTGTGCTGATTGACTGAAGCTTGATTGTTCGCCTGTGGAAGTTGGGCGCTCTTTCCCTTTGGTGTCTGGTGTGTAGTAACAAAATGCATTTTATAGATGCAGGACTGTGGACACTGGTGTGGTTAAAAAGGCTGTGGAGTAGAAAAATGTCATTTCAGAAGGATCTGATATTTTACAGTAACAGATGGCTTGCATCCTTACAGGGGTCCAGGGTTCGGTACCTATTGGAAAACCCCTGTATTTGTCTGTACCTGCATGTAGATGCAATTTTTTTCTGCTTTATAGAGATTAATCAAGCGCTTGCAATACAGTGGTTGTGCCGAATGGATGAGAAGTCCCATCCCTGCCCCAGGCAGCCAACACTTAAATTTATATGTTGATAATAAAGTTGAGATACAGAGTAAACTCACAGTGTAAATGTGTAGTTGATGGATAGAAAGCCTTTTCAGAGAGTATTTATTTGAAAGAGAAGTACAAACTCACAGAGTCTTTATTTTTCTAACTAAGCACTCGCATGTGATAGGATGTCAGAGACTTAAGATTTTATTTATAATTTTATCTAGTATTTGGCAACTAATATTTATAGGTACTTCATTTATTTGCAGTAATTGAAATCAGTTGTATTTGGAAAAATGGGTAAAGGTTTTGTGGCTTAACATTTGTAATATTTGTAAAAAAAACCCCGTTCAAATGTTTACATGATCAAAAGAGACTTTGTCATTATAGGCTATTGTTAATTTGTTTAAAGGACTTAATTGGTTATATTGTTACATCTTCTTATCTAATACTGATACAGGAAGCCTTTGACTGATGTGTTCTGGAGGGTAAATTCTTCAGCAGTTTTGTATGAATGGTTAGGTATATGTAGGAGCTGAATTATAAAAGCAGTTTGTCAGGTCCTGTTGCAAGTGCAAGATGCTGGGATGTTCTGGTTTTATTCTCAGTGCTGGATTTACAGAATGTGGAAATTTCAGACCGAGAGGTGCAATTTCATCCAAAAATAGAAGCATTTATACGTGCAATAACTAAATCGAGCACACTTTGTCTGGTGTCATGCCACCTAAAGCATGAGATGCCCGTGTAAGGAGGACCTGGGAAGAGTCCTGTGAGTTTGTACAACTGCATTAGTAGATATTTGCGGTAAACAAGATCCCATCTTCCAGTCTTGGTATCCTGTGTCGTATCAGTGCCTAATGGGAGAGTGCTGTGCCAACAGCATATTTGAGGTAGGCACAGGTATATTTAAGATGATTACAAAACTACATGTCATCAGTGACCTATTTCTCTGTGGCACACTATAATGTCTTATCAAAGAATAAATTTCTTTCTAACCCCACAAAAAGAGGCATAATTGGAAGGAAGTACCAACCAATTGAGAAGATTGGTATGTTCTCTAGCAACCTGAATCTGTGGATTATTATTGTATTAAAATCTTTTTATAGCCATTCTCTTACTTGGTTAAATTCCTTACAGCACTGAGCAGCTGATCTCTTAATGCATTTTCCTGGGAAGCAGCTCGCTCCCTTCAAGATCCACATCTTGGTTTCTAAATGGAAGGTGAAGTAAATTTTAAAGAACATAATTTTGGGGGTTTGTTTAAACAGTATTAGTTTACATTTCACTAAATGTGTGCTATTTGTCTTTTCGGAATCTTACGATACCAAAGTTTGGGGGCTTTCCCCTACAATAGTTATAAAAATGTCAATTTTCATGTGGAGGTCACTTCATTATCGTGAAGTTAGACATTTTAAATATTAATGCAGTCAGTGAGCAGATACTGTCTACAGTTGACATCACCCTCTAATGTCTCGAGCTTTTTCGAGCTGAGGAAGCGTGGTTGAATTATTGCAGACTGTTTTCCAGTAAGAACATGTAGTTTTAAACCTGTTCTTGCTGTGGATCCAAATGCTCAACTGTTTCCACTGTAAATACTAGGCTTACGTATTTTTAAAACGGCAATAACTCCTTTATTCTATCAAAAGTCTAAATAACTCATCTCCGCTAACATAAAAGGATGTTTTGTCTGAAAGTGACAACATTTTATGTCTTTAGGAGGATTTTAATGTAAATATGGTTTGTCCTTGAAGTTGCAAACTCTGTTTAAGCACATCCCCTATAAGTGAGCGTGAGTAAAGTGATGTAGCATCTTGGGTCTTTGCAGGATCCTCCTTTTCAATATTTTGGAAAGTGGGTGGGGTTTGCTCATAGCTCTCTTGTAGCTCATTAGCTGGTAAAGGCGTAACAGACTTTCCAAGTTCAGTTGAAACAGCCATTATAACCTAAACTTCTAGTTTCTAATTTCCAAATTACCTTCACAAATTCTTAGTATTCCAAGTGATCTTAAATTGGTGGGGTTTAGGTTGCTCCTCCGTCCTGAAAAACAATTGCATAGGGAGTGAAACTGGCGGTAGCTCTGGTGCCAGCAGCTTAAACTCATTAGCACGAGCAGCTTGCATTAGTTTCCTTGACACTTTCAGACACCCTTCCCTGAGGAGGTTTCAGACTAGTAGTTTTCACTCAAGAGAAACATTTAGCTATGCTAAGCAACTACCAGCACTTTATGCTGTATTGCTCTCTTGTTTGTGTGTTTGTTTTTTTTTTTAAAGGTTTGAAACTTGAGTCTTTCAGTGGAAAAGTGATTTTAGGAATGTTACATGAAAGGATATCAGGGTATTATGGAATTAGGATCCATATTAACGTTTGAGACAAAACCTGTTAAACCAATTTCATACTCAGTGCAAGTGAAGGGAAAGTTTTTGAGCTGGAATTTTGGAGGAGTATTTGTGGTACCACTGTGAAGACAGATGGCCTGGTGGGATAAGGTAGTAGAGCTTTTCTCTTTTACAAGCAGAAAGTTTTATAGTTGAAAAGTTACGGACAAGCATCCATTGATCCACATACCTTCTTTTATGGGAATGTGGTACACAAAAAGTTGCAAATATTTGAGTTGGAGGATAGCTTATTCTTGCAGGTGCAGAAAGCTTACTGGAACTTTGCTTTTCCTGTGGCTGACTAGTCTCATGGAAGACAGTACAAACCCATTCTGAACTCCACAGTTGCTTGCAGGTCATGCTTATTTAAGCCTTTTTAGTGCTTATGTGATAAAAGGTGAATTACAGAATCTGTCTGAAGAGAAATTACATATGGCAACAACTGTGAATTTTAATGGTAAAGGCAGATTATTTCTAACGAAAAGCCTGATTGCTGTTAGTGTCCACTGTCCTAATACGTAGCAAGTACTACCAGCTGTGTCACTGTAGTATCTGTGGACATACTCTGCACAGGAGTATTTATGTTTCCTGCTCGATCCAGACATTTTTTGCTGCATGTGTTTTAATGAAGCGGCTCTCCTTCCTGCTCATACTTCTGTAGGTTTTCAGATTCTGTCCTGTTTTATACAGCGGTGGGAACTCTACCCTTAATTCCAGTAACTTCCCTTTTTTCCTCTTTCAGGCTAGCAAGTCTGTGTTTCTCACATAGATGATGGGGTCAGGCATGGCCGTTCCTCACCATATTTTGTATGCTTTCTCACTGTAGTAAATTCTCTACGTTCCCTGTTCAGTGCCATGCACTGTGCTTAGAATTCCCATGCTTTAACTGCGTGTCATCCATGAGGGACTTACGTTGGGATAGGTGTTTAACGCACTGGGACACCAGTAGGCTCGACACTATGAAAATACCAGTTGCAGTGTATAGATGTGACTGCAGAAGTCTTCAGCAGGGACAAAAACATCTACTAATAAACCTTCATCGCCCATGTCGTGTACGAGTAAAAATGGCTGCTGAGAATCCCTAGTTTGCTTTGTTGTAATGTGCGTCTCTTGAATCATTCATTTCACACTTACTAGCTGCAGGACGAAATCTATTAGTCAGTGAAATGCCATGCTGACTGTAGTTTAAAGGTCTGAGAAAAATTATGTCCTGAATGTAATTGCAACTTTGTGCCAGGCAGTTTTAACACCTACCAGGTTGCGCTTTTCTTCTTCCACTTGTACCTTTCTAAATTCATTCCGATACTTCTGTTTTCCTGTTTGGTGTCCTCTCACCTTACTACACTGCTTTCTACTCCCTTTTTAAAACTTATTTCCTAAACTAGCCTGTTTTCTCTTCCCTCTCTTAGATTTTCATAGCTTTTCTGCTAACCTGCCGATTTCTTGATGAAGGATTCTGCCTTCTACTTGTCTTTGATAAATTGCCTAGCCCACTTAGGGTGCTATAAAATCATTTAACGTAATCTCTCCTGTGCACAACCGACTTCTATTATCCCACACTACAAGCACTTTAAATTCAGACAGTAGGATGAAGTTAATTATCCCTGCTGTCAGTGGACACTTTTTCCCTTCTCACCCTCCTTTTGCAAAAATCACCCCAATTTTACAGAGATTCTTACTGAGATGCTGTTCCCTGTCTTGCTTAGGAAGTTAAGTAACTGTTGTTCCTTTTTGCCAAGAGGAAACATAAGTTTTGGGTGGTTGTTTTTTTCTTCAAATGTTCTCCCTCTCATCCTGAAACTGGAGCATCTCATTGCTGAGATATGGAGGCTGCGTGCCACTGAGCAGGTCCTGAGGTGGCTTCTGTGATACTGTGTTCAGACCTTTGCCAAGATGCAGATTTGACTTGAAGCCTGTAACTCTGATCCTACTGTTATTACAGAGAAGTCTGTGGGGTTAGATTGTAACGTGTCAATAAGGAGAGAGAACTCATATCTAAGAATATTTTCGTACTCATGAGGAACATATTTCTATACGAAAGCATGAGCTGTGCAAAGGCTGACGGCGTTTGAGAAAAATTCCTGTTTGCTACAGGTTTTTGAAAACACGTTTTTTCCAACCTCAATTCTTAAGTATCATCCTCACATTTTTTCCACAGTTCTGTTACTGTCCTGGTTCTCTTACCTCGGTATTTTATGGAAGGTGAAAACCCGACTGCACCTGTGGAACAAATTGATTGTTGCGGGAAGCAAAATCCTGTAATTCATGAAGGTGCAGTTGAGCTGGTTCAGAGAACTGATCCAGCTGAAAATTTATCCCAAGGAATGGCTATTTTCCAGGCAGACTGATTTCCCGAGGCATCTCCCTTTGCACCCATAAGAATGCTGGTGTTGGCATATAGATGGGGAAAGGGTGTGCTGCCTCCTTTGGCAGCCACACAGGCTTAGATCAGATTAAAGTGAACTAGTAACTTTGGCTTTAACTGATAATTGTCCTCACTTTGCTCAGGAGTCGTAAATCGAAAGTGGAGATAAGATGTCCATAGCTGCTCTAATGAATTAGAGGAAAAATTGGGAATAAAATCCGCTGTGTCAGTGGGAAGAGTGTTGATGCTTGAGAATTCCAACAGTAGAGGATGCAAAGGTCGGAATAAACTGCTGCCTGATACAGTGTCTGTTTGAATCCCGTGTGGACTCGCTGAACGGCTTTACGCCTCCGTGTGTAACTCTGGTGACTTTAAGGAGAGCGCTGAACGTGGTTTCTACTTGCAGAGATAAAGTATGTGTAAATAGAAGTTCTGCCGAAGTGGTGTTCCTTGGTCAGCATCTCGGGGAAGCTGATAAATTTGTGTGTTGTTAAATGTGCTTTGTTAAATTACGTAAATATTATAAAAGCAGGATGGTCTGTTTTTCCAAAAGTTTACATTGTGAATCAAAACCAAATGCGTAGTGTTTCGGAAGGTCAGTAGCTCAAAACAAGACAGTAATGGGTAGTGGAAGATAACCGTATCGAGCGGTTACTCAGGGCTTACAGGAGCGTGGTGACACTGCAAGGAGAAACACAATAGTGTAGTTTTGGCGTTGGCACAGTTAAACTTTGTCAACACCAGATTACTTAAACGTCTCAACAATCATTCCAGGACAGCGGTTCAGCTGGTGATTTGTGCTGGCAGGAGCACACATTATCGTTGTGTTAGCGACAGGGTTAGCTAGGCTCCATCCCAGTAGCGTTTGGCGATTCGACAGTTAAAATACTTAGAAAGCTGAATAGTTGTAGAACTGAAACTCAGCCGGCAAATGCAGGTGTGGTTTTGTGGGCAGTTTGAAAGGAGGAGGTGCCAAGAGAAGCCCAGGTAAGGACAAGGGGAAGCTGCCTGTGCCCGTCCTCCATCAGCACAGCCTTTGCCAGGACTGTCGTGCTCCTGGCCGGTGCATCTGCCGCTGTGCAGAGGGCACTGGTGCAGCTGCTGCAAGCTGCTCTGTTGCTATGGAGGTTTTTACAAACTTGTTGCTGGTTTGAAAGTCAAAATTATCTAGTGTGTGAAGAGCTCTAAATGAAAAATGGAGAGGATTTTAAACCTATCTGTAAGCACATTCCAATGATGTGAGAGGAACAAACTTTATTTTAGAGAGATCAAATTCACACTTCATGAAGCCAAAGAAGATTTTGCTGTTTAAATCTTTTTTTCTACTACATACTACTCTCAGCAAAGTTCCAAAATACTCTAACAGGTTTTTTTTAAGATAAACTGGTAGACCAGAAAGGAATCAAAACGGTTATTAAAAAATAAATTAACCTGTGGCTGAGGGATGCTATAGTGTGCCTAACATCATGCTCTCAGCTCAGTTGAGATTGTTTTAAACGTTCCAGTATTACAGTGTAAAAGACAGATGGTGCAGGAGCACGGTATGGGCCAGGATGTGTAGTACAGGCTGGTACCAAAGGCTGTAAGCAGCTAAGCTGACCTGTCAGTGAGTTTGCTTAAACTGAACCCCTGAGTAACAAATATAAAACTCGATTGTTACCTCCATCCTGTGTACTGCAAAGGTCCTCTTTAGGGCTTGCTAGGGGAGGAGGTAACTCTGGTCTGGATATGAGAGTTTATTGTTTCTTGCCAAGTTAGTGTTTAACAGCTTAAACCAGGGAAAAACACCTTTCCTCCAGAATAAATGTCCCGGTGGAAGTTCTACCTGTCAGCTGTAGTTCGAGACAGACCATTTACCTTGTCTTGAATGCTCTCAACTGATTGCTCCATCTCCATATTCAAAGACACAGATACACATCTAGTGCCTCTTTCTCTGTCTTCCCCTCTGGGAGGAAAAACGCTAACTCTGGGAAACAGCAAGACAGGTGTTGATGAGAGATTTCCTTTTTGTTTCCCGATGGCTCTGTGTGTATCCTATATTGTTAGCGCAACCATTGGCAGTCTTAGAATGTGATGTTTAATAAGTGTCATCACTGGCATCTGTGAATAGAAATGGGATGGTTTAAAAATCTCAGTGCAGTTTGTACTAGTCTTCAAGAGCAGGTAATGAAAGCAAGAGTTTTTAAAGCAAAAAGGAATCTTCCACAGAACAAGAAGAAAACTAGGCAATAAGAAGTGATTTGGAACAAAGGGTAGGTTAAGGGTGAAACAATTGCCCCTCGGTATGGTAGCAGTGGGTGATTTTGAACTTCTGGCACATATTTTGATGAGTATACAAGTTTGAAGGGACAGATAATCTGTTAATGTGGTCGTATAAAGATTTTTTGCTTCAGATATGTGTCTTACAGAAAAGCCGTGTACACGTGAATGACTGCTGTTGAGTGGGAACTGCCTGGGTTTATTTTAATCTTGCTTTCAGTTTTTTGCATTGAAAGCTATAGATGAGACAACAGATTTCAATACAAGAGTTCATAATTCAGTCATAGGTATTTTATATATTTAAAGTAGTCGGAAGGGCTTAGACTTTTAATTTGAGTGTATATCATGGTGTACTAGAACTTCTTTCAGGATGATTTTGCCTAGTGAAAGAAAAATGTTGAGGTTTTAAGGCTGTTGTGTCTAAAACTGGTTGATAGCCAATAGAAAGCCTTCAGTTTATTGCAAAAACTGAGGGATTATAATGCTGCTGAATTCTGCAATGGCAACCTCTTCAACTGTTTTCTGTGGAGATAATGTTTGAAAAAATTCCAGATTCACAGTTCTGGAAATCACTGGTTTGAGGGCCTTTGTTCCTCAAACCAGATTTCTAGATACAGCCAAATAATTCATGTTAAGAAATGGGAAAACCCTGAAGGGTTTCTATCGTATTTTTTATGTTTTAGCTGCAGGTTATTATATATGGTACTTTTCTGGAATTGGAAATATGGTCTGCTTCATTTTCCATTCGACTGTTAAATACTTACAGACAAATAGCCAGCTCCATACA
The DNA here is from genome assembly GCA_027574665.1 of Rhynochetos jubatus. Taxonomy (NCBI): domain Eukaryota; kingdom Metazoa; phylum Chordata; class Aves; order Eurypygiformes; family Rhynochetidae; genus Rhynochetos; species Rhynochetos jubatus. The sequence goes on from CM050673.1 coordinate 5,493,876, forward strand.
GTGAAAATATGTTGCCTGCTGAGTTAGCGAGATACCTATCATAGATTATTTTAGGAATGGTCGAAAAAAATAACTGGAAGATGGGACAGCCTAGATGCTGCGCTGCATCTCCAGGCTTTCATATACCACCCCCTTGGACATACTTCTGCCCGGACCTTTACTTTGAGAATGGGACAGTATTTATTCACTCTCCAGTCTTTTGTTTCCCTGCCAAGACTCCCTACAATACTTCCAGTTACTGCCAGCGTTGTTGGGTTTTTTATGATGTGCGTGTCAGTTTGCTGAGTTGTACCAAGACTAATCCGTTTGAGACAGAGATGCCCAAATATGTGGCATAGCTTTAATTTTGCCAAAATACAATCCACAGTGCCACACACCATTTTTTCTGATCTTTTATATGAGTTGATGGGAAAATCTGTTTCAAGTGAATTTTGAGCTTGCAGTGGAAAGAGGAGAGTTATGATTTTTTTTTTTTCTGTTTTTCACACAACAGTCCCAGGAATTGTCTCGTGAACACGGTTTCTGAGTATCCTCTTGCCATCTTACACCGTGTTCCCAAAGTCTGTGTCAGCTGCACAGAATTGTCCTTCTGATACAGTAGATAGGATTACTCTTCTCTCCTTTCCTCTGGAGCTCTGCTGCCAGTGAACCTTTTACCGATACCATCTCTTAGGTGGGTGTTAGGAGCTGTCCCTTGACATCTAGCAGATGACAGAATAGATCGTTAGTCTCAGTCTTTTTATTTTGCATTTCCATGGGTAACTGCAGGCTTGAGCACTTGCCCATAGAAATGCAAAACCGTGAGGATGTGCTGACTGTGGCTCTGTCTTGAAATAAAACTTAACCACTTAGGAAAATATTTTCAGTTTTTTGCATGTAAAGCAGCTGAGATGCACAAGAAAGGAGTGATTGTACAATGATATAAATAATTCCCTCTTGTGTTATAGTCCTGATTACTGTCCGCTGAGATGATGTAACTTGTACCAGATGCGTTTTCCCACTAAGTGGGAATTGCCGTGGCTGTGCGCGATTCTGTTTCGTGCACCTGTTCTTCAAACTGTGCGAGTACATTGAAACTGATTTTTTATGTGCTTTGAAATGTTGCTGATGTATTGAACTGTAGACGACTGGGCTGTTTTAGTCAAACACTTTGTATTTTCACCTCACAATCTCTAGTTATTATGCTTTTTAGAATTCACGTTACCTAAGGATTTCACGGAGCGGGGTTGTAGTGAGAGAGCATTAATGTTTTGTTATTTTGGGGAAAAATACAGCAGAACTTCATGCTGGGCAGTATACTTAAAGCTAAGTTGTATCTATGCAATGAAAATTGTATTTTTCTGATGCCTTTTCTTGTATTTCTGTCCTGTCTGCTGATGAAATTGGTGACTTGAACTTGATTAATGGGTAACACTGATTAATAGTAACAGAAGCAAAGTGAAAAATCTCACTGTTATTTACCTCTACGTTTATACTTCCCAGAACGATGCTCTTATCAGCCTTTCAAAATAAACACATGTGCAGGTTTATCATAGTTCAAATACTTCTTCTGTATCCAAATAATGTTACTAGTTAAAGTGTGAAAGCCTTTAACTTAAATTGATACCGGTCTTTTGACAGGATTGAGCTACACTTGTGTTCTGAATTCACATAGGTTCTAGTGCACTAGAAATTTCGACCTGAGGAGTAGAAAGGCAGGAGGGAAGCTGGTGCTTCAGTTTTGGCTAGAAATTTGGGTGGGAGCCAGACTGTAACATGTCCCAGGTTTGGCATAATGTTGGAACTGTGTTTCATTAATCCCCCAACCTGCAACCACTGCCTTAGTCCTGTTCGGAGCGTAGTTTCTTCAACAACTACTTGACTAGTTTGAAACTGGCACATTATCTTAAATGATGTAAATTATTTATTGATGCACGTGGTTGGTCAACCATGTGTAAACCGAGCACAAATCTGCTTGCCCCAGGACCTGATGGAGCTGCTGGGTTGTAGCTTCCAACCAAAAGGCGTTCAGGATCCCTGAAAGCTTCAGGCTGTTATTGCGTAGGCAAAATCACAGAATCGCAGAACGGTTTGGGTTGGGAAGGGACTTTAAAGATCATCTAGTTCCAACCCCCCTGCCATGGGCAGGGACACCTTGGAGCAACTACCAGGTTGCTCCAAGCCTCATCCAGCCTGGCCTTGGGCACTTCCAGGGATGGGGCACCCACAGCTTCTCTGGGCAACCTGTCCCAGTGCTCCCCACCCTCTCTGTGAAGAATTCCTTCCCGATTTCTAATCTAAATCTCCCTGCTTTCAATTTAAACCTATTACTGCTTGTCCTGTCACTCCCTGCCCTTGCAAAAAGTCCCCCCCCAGCTTCCTTGCTGGCCCCTTCAGGCACTGGAAGGTGCTGTAAGGTCTCCCTGGAGCCTTCCCTTCTCCAGGCTGAACAAGCCCAACTCTCTCAGCCTGTCCCCGTAGCAGAGCTGCTCCAGCCCTCTGGTCATCTTCATGGCCTGCTTTGGACTCGCTCCAACTGGTCTATATCCTTCTGATGTTAAGGGCTTCACAGCTGGACACAAAACTCCAGGTGGGGTCTCACAAGAGCAGAGTAGAGGGGGAAAATCCCCTCCATCGACCTGCTGGCCACACTTCTGATACAGCCCAGGATACAATTGGCTTTAGTATCCTGGGCTAAAAATGTCATTGCCTTGAGTTAAAACACAGCGGTAGTTTTTTCTCAACTCTTTCAAACTGTAGTCTGTGAAATCTTGTTTTATGGAAAAGAAAATTTCACGTTTCAAGATACTCAAGCGTTCTCATTAGGTTTATGTATAGTGGTCTGTATACCTTAATGACAGAGCGGAAAACCTCTTCATTCCCTGCAGTGTCCCTTGATTGTATGCATTAAAAGCTGCTGTTAAACTGAGCTCTGCCTGCTCTTAATCTGAAGAAGATTCAAGAAGTTGTGGGGGTTGTCTTCTGTGAAGTCACAGGTCTTGTTGCAAAGGAGGTGTGCAAAGTGATGCCTGCGTAAGGTGTGTGGTATTTCGATGCCGCAGTGTTAGCGAAGGCTCAGGTTCCCCCACATGTTAGGCGCTGTATGTTTTTGGAGAAAGAATTCTGTCTTGGTGCCTTGTGAACTACATTGAGGCTGCGGGCACTTCTTACGCTACCACGTTGGAAGTGAAATCTGGTAGAAGTGGCTCATAAACAAACCCAAGTTTTCTGTGCCTGTCTTGAAAGGCTGTATTATAACAAAGAAAGAAATAATGGATGATAATAAATTCACAGAGTGTTGGGCGTTGGAAGGGCCCTCTAGAGATCATCCAGTCCAACCCCCTGCCAGAGCAGGATCCCCTAGAGCAGATCCCACAGGAACAAGTCCAGGGGCTTTGGAAAGGCTCCAGGGAAGGAGACTCCCCCCTCTCTGGGCAGCCTGTCCCAGGGCTCTGGCACCCTCACAGGGCAGAAGGGTTTCCTCATGTTCAGGGTGAACCTTCTGTTGGCCAGTTGATGGCCACTGCCCCCAGTCCTGTCACTGGACACCACTGAGAAGAGCAGTTTAATGCCTTTTTAATGTTGGCCATTGACTACTGCAATCTCTTTTTTTATAGTATTCACTTTTCATACAAGAAGTAGGTGAGCTGCAGGAAGGCCCCAAGCTCTCACCCTTCCTCCCCTTTTTCCTTAGGGTGTGTGTAAAATTTACACAAGCAAATGGCACTGATCTGTGAATTGAGGCATGGGTATTTTTTTAAAGGCATTTTCTGGTCCTGATGGCTATTTGGGCAGTGGGGGGAACTTCCAGATGTTAACTAAGTAGTAAATAGAGCATCGTCTTCGTGTCCATGGACAAATCACCCTTGTGCCTGCAGTGCTTCTAGACTTGCCAACCTACAGCAAAGTGAATTAAACTGGCGTCTGTCCATTTTCAGAACTTATCCTGATAACATTCTGTGGGCAGCACTTAAACTGGTTAAAAGAAAATAAAAATTAGGCCACTGTCACATTGACCAGGAGTGGCAGGGTCATCGCTGGCTGTGGAGTGCCCCAAAGTGCCTCTTGTGTCCTTTTATGTGAGCCACCAGCCACAGCAAGGCAGGCAGAATGAGCAGTGAAGTGTGCATCTGCGGAGCTGGCGGGCGGTTTGCCGCGGCAGGCACGCAGCTGTAGGCCGAGCAGGGGTCAGGAGCTCGCAGGGAGCCGTGATAGGCATAAATGACTGTGCAACCACTTCACTTATTGCAAAAGCTGGAAGAAGCAGTGGGTTTTCTTTACACGGGTGGATGCTTGCCAGAAGTCCGATCGTACGTCCTTGGCACAGGTTAGACGAAAGCAGGAGATAGCCAGACTGTCAAGCTGGGCCCTCTCTGAGGGCAGACGGAGGATGCGTAATTTAAAGTCATTAACCTCTGAGTATATTGCGCTCGGTCTGTGCTGATTTCAAGGCATCTGTTGAGCCAAATTTGGGGCAGGTAATTGTGCTCTCTCCTATAAATTGTTCTATTTTTAGTAGAGATACTGTGAAGTGATGTGGTTTTTCTTCAGAAGTAGCGAAAGCATTGTACGAAGGGTTGCTCCCACACACATGCTTCCTCCACCTACACGGTTGTCTGCAAGTTGTTTGTACTTTTTTCTGGGTTTGAGCCTTTAACATTCGTAGGCTCACAAACCTTTCTTGTGTGATCTTCGATTGCCAAGCGTTGTGCGTACCTCGCGCGTTCATCCTGTGCTCGTAATACGGTTATTCCTCAGGTTTATGTCTGAAGCTTCGTCAGAAATTGCTTTGAAACTGTGTGTCCTTCTAACACTTTAATCGGCACCTTTTTGTAGTATGGCTGAAATTCATTCTGTGACCCCAAGCTGTTGAGTGGCTCTGAACAAAGAGTGGGTTTACCTTTTATTTGAAAAAAAAAAAAAAGGGGGGGGGGTGTGCAAAAATAAACCCACCCAAATGCTGCTGTCTTACAGCTGGGATTAGAAACCTAAGGGAAAAACATCTCCAATTAAAATATTTGGGGCAGTGTGTAAACTCCTGCTGCTCGGAGCTGTCGGTAGTGGAGCAGTGCGTTGTTTGCTGTCAGTGTGCAGGGAGGGCGTTGCTTTACCAGCTGCTGGGCTGTTAAATAGTGTTGTTCGAAAGTTGCGGGTCCCTTGAGGGTAGCAGGCGGTGTATTCAAAGTGAAAGTAGGTTACTGGTGCTGCAGAGTGAAGTGGTTTTAAGACAAAATAGCTTTGATAACTCAGAACAAGCCCCTTTGTTGGTTTTTTTTTTTTTTTTTTTGAAGTGGTACTGTGTTCATACAAGGTGGTTTATTATACAGGATATTCCTTGAATGAGCAGAGGGGAAATGATGGTGGGATAGCGAATATTTTGACATTCAGTAAATGGGGGGTGGGAGTAACGCTTCCTCTTCATGACAAGTTTTTTGCTTTTTCTGGCTATCTAGCTGCAGCATTCTTGATAGCCTTCCCGATTTACTCCTGCAACCTGAGAGATGCTTAATATACTGAGGAAATCATCAGGTATCATTTTCTACATGACATAGTGATTTTTCTGAGCTTCTGAATAATTCATTAAATGTTGTTAAAGGAAAAGCTAAACCAGATTTCACCATGCCCACTGCTTTCTAAGGGCCTGCCTGGGTATAAGCCTGTTCATTTTGGCTTGCAATCACAACCAGCTTATTTTATTATTTACTAGTTTTTCCATCTGAATATTACTTGTGATCACAAGCCACAGTTAACAGCCCATCTCCACGTGGGCCCGGCTGGGTTTGGCACTCCTGCCTCACCTCTGGAGCTGGGAAGCCTGCTGAGGATGGAGCGAGTATGCAGCAGCGGGTATAGACCTCGCTGTTGCCGTGCTGTGAGTCTGTCTGCCCGTTACTCTGTCGAGCATCTAAATATGGCTGGATGGAAGTTACTGCATTTGTAGTGTGGAGAGTATTTTAATTCAGTACAGTGTGGAAGGAAATTCATCGTAAAACTCCGTGTCTGTAATAGTGCTTTAGATTGGTTGCTTTGTGTTGTTGCTCCAAGCATACTACTAAGAAGAATGGCCATATGAATCTGTGAAATCCAAGGGGTTTGTACCTGTCTGCTGGAGTTAGCCTGAGCTTATAGCCTCAAGGAAAGTTTCAGACAGTGGTAATCTGGGCTTGTTTCATACTTAGATGCTTGATCTGTTCATTTTCTGTTCAGGCCCTTCTCTGTCCTCTAGACATGGGATGTCTCAGCTTCTGTCCTTGATTCTCCTCTTCTGCACCCTCTAGCCACAGGTTTGGCTCCGAGTATGCTGTTTGGTCAGGAGTTCCAACCTATTTCTGACTTGATCTGCACAGCCAAAAATCTTGGCTTGATGTTGTAATACTGTGCTACCGAAATGTTATTGTTTTGGTGAAAAAAGATGTGAGCGCCGGATTACTTGTGTTCATTAGGGATCATGTGGGTTTTTTTGCAAGAGGAAGTAACAGTGTCCTGGTCAAATTCCAACTTGAATAACTGCAAGTGAAATTTAGACGGGCAAATGTAATATTGTTTGGCTGCTGCACTGAGGCATAAGCTGCTGGGGGAAGGGAGAATGAGACAAAAGAGTAAGTGCCTTAAATCAAGAGACTGTATGAGGGATCTCTGAGGTGGAAACAAGGAGGGGACACGGTGTTCTTAATCTGATTTAGTGCTGCAAGTTGAAAATGTCTCCATTGAAATTCTTCATGCATATCTACATTAGTGGAATGTTGTTCGGTATAATAGGTCCTCTTTCTGGGCAGGGATGGCCTCCCTTTGGGAGATACTGAAGGAGAAGAGGTATTGCTGTGTAGGTATGCACCTTGTTTGATGGAGAGGCGTATGGGAGTACAGCAGAGTCTTGGGACCATCAGAGCTCCTGAGATTCCAGGAGAAACACAGATCAGCATCTTGGCCCAGGGTTGAGGCAGATGGGGGTGGTCTTTGGCGGGTGGGGAATACGCATGCCTTGATTTCCGTATCTCAGGAGTCTGGTACCAGTTGTGGGTCCCACAAAAGGTTGCTTAGCTGCCAGTTTTGCTTGAGGCAGTGCTATAGGACAGTCCACCCCCAGCAGATACAGCTCGTAGATAATATGCCTTGTGCTTTACCTCTGTTGTACAAACTCAAACCAAAAGAATTTGCTGGAGATTTTAGAGATTTTTGGGGTTTTTTTAATTGACTTTGTTTTCTCTGTTGTCTTTTATAGATAAAATGTTCAACGGTTCATTGGCAACTTTCTTCAGAAGAATCATTACTACTGCTCTGCCCTTGCCATAATACCAGAATTCTGTGACCTACACATCAGTGCTAAACACCAGCAGAGAACCCTATTTTGTTCACTTTGTGTAGATGGAACAGGCATCGATCTTGAGAGTCCATCCTGACGTAAAGCTGCTTACTTGGTTTTCTGGGATTAAAGGTGCTCAATGAATCAGGGCCTCCCAAATGAGTCAAACAGCCAATTCTTGCCAACAGTTGGTTGAGAACTGTGCCGCGCATGTAGCAGGGATGGCACAAGAGGACAGTCGCCGTGGTCAAGTGCCACCCACGTTTTATCATGGTGCCAGCCAGGAACTTGATCTGTCCACCAAAGTGTACAAGAGAGAGTCAGGAAGTCCTTACTCTGTGTTGGTGGACAGCAAAATGAGTAAACCACATCTCCATGAAAGAGAGGAGCAGCCATATTTCAGGGAGAACAGAGCGGTAGGAGAGGTCCGGGCTGTGAAAGAAGATAGAGAAAACTCTGACAACTCTGAGGAGGAAGAAGAGGAGGAAGATGAAGTGACTTACAAAAGGGAGCAGATTATAGTAGAGGTAAACCTTAACAACCAAACGTTAAATGTGTCAAAAGGGGAGAAGGGTGTCCCCTCCCAGTCCAAAGAGACTGCTGTTCTTAAGACCAGCAGTGAGGAAGAGGAGGGTGACAGTGGGGAAGAGGCCACTGAAGACAGTAGTGATTATGAGGAAAATGAGAGGCAGAAGAAAAAAGAGAAAAGTGTGGAAAAAGTTAGTGTTGCACAAAGGAGAACAAGGAGAGCTGCATCTGCTGCAGCAGCCACAACTTCCCCATCACCCAGAACTACAAGGGGTCGTAGAAAGAGTGTGGAGCCCCCCAAGCGTAAGAAGAAAGCTGCAAAGGAGCCCAAGGCACCTGTGCAGAAATCAAAGTGTGAAGAGAAGGAGACTTTAACCTGTGAGAAGTGCCCCAGGGTGTTTAACACACGCTGGTACCTGGAGAAGCACATGAACGTCACTCACAGGCGCATGCAGATCTGCGACAAATGTGGGAAGAAATTTGTTCTAGAAAGTGAGCTGTCCCTTCACCAGCAAACAGACTGTGAAAAAAATATCCAGGTAGGTTTGCTCACCTGCTTGCCAGATTTCCATACCTTCTGTCGTGCCCTGGATACAGCTAGCGGACACTTCAGAGGGGGAAATCTTTTGCGCAGACCAGGTTCTGACCGAGACCTTGTCTCTACGTATCAACACTTTGGTGTCTTCCAAAAGAAGTAAATTGCAGGGAACAGAGTGTACAACTGGCATTTGCTTTAGCAGAGTTGCTCTGGTATTTAACTGCGAGTTGGGGAAAACACACAGCTACTTTGACCAATGTCAGACTCAAGAGTAACTGGCCTGAGAACAAGTGCGCTTGCAGTGGAGTCCTTTGACAGGATAAACCCTCCTTCCTCAGGGTGCTGAGCACCTGCAGCTGTCGCTAGCTTTAAAAATCAGAGCGTTTCAGTGTCCTGAAATGCGGGCACAGAGTATGTCCAGGTAAGGTTTCAAGGGAGAATGGAATTACGGCACATCGCTGGTATCGGAATCGGAAGTTTGTAAAACACTGGAGAGGCAAGCAGGTGAGAAAGAGACCAGTGAAGTCAGGATTTGAGCTGTGTTAACATGTTAACTTTTTAAAATCCTACCGAGATAATTACATATGGGTACTTGGTGTTCATGTGTGCGTATGGATGGTATGAATCCAGCAAGTAATTCTGTTCGTGAGCCTGCCCTTTTCCCAGCGCAGAAAGCTCAGAAAATCTCACTGATAATATAAAGATCTCTGGTCTTTCTCACCAGAAGATTTGCAGCTTTTAATTTTATACAACAATGGAAGCCTGTGTTGTAATAGAACTGTTTTAAAGTTTAAGTTGTGGCAAGGGTTTCTGATTCATCTGTGGTTTGTGCTTTGCTCATAGGCATCTATGTTCTCATGTAACTGGGGGCATTCTTGTTTTATCTGGTGATTCGAACGTGCTTTTTTTGCCTTGTTAAACTGGGCACAGTGTTGCCACCTACTTCTGAAATAATCCCCCTGGCAGCATAAAGCAGCTTGAGTTCGGTTTGTGCAGAGCTGAAATGTTGAGGGTTTACAGGGCAACAAGTTTGGGTTTTTGTCTGTCCAGTCAGTTTTACCACAAAGATTTAAGACTGTTTGTTTGCTTACACGCTAAACTGCGTTAGTCTTCAGTTCCCAGTGTGGAGACAGCTGAAGTACTTGCTGCAATTTCTCTCTGCTGTGAGACTCAAATGCGGCTCTGTGTAACGCTCTGCTATCTTTCCTTATGTTTCAGCTCATAGGAGGAAGACTGAAGGAAGGAGTATAAGATAAGATAATGAGCCTTGGGCATAGTTAGTAAATGCATAAACATTTCAGTATGTCCTTGCAGGTTTTGAAATAAATACTTAAAAGGTTCGGTGTAGTAGAGACCACTTAAGTGGCAATTTAAGCAATGCCCTTTCACCCAGGTGGTTCATAGCATGGAATCTTTTGACTGTGAACAGGAAATCATGAATAGTTTGTGTGTGGAGAATGGAGAAGCATCCTGTAACCCATGTACCCTTATACTTCTGAGGGGTTACAATTCCTATGTCCAAAAGCAATAGGAAAAGAAGAAATTGCAGAAATTATGTTTTCTAACCAGTACCAGCACAGTCAAGTCCAGAAACCCTCCCAAATATTTCTAGTGCCAGAGCACTGCGAGTCCTCTTCACGTCCTCAGTATAAGCATGTATTCAACAATTATTTTTGTCTGCCCCGACATTTGGAATGTGTTTTACAGCTGCCTGCTAATTTGTTTTTATTACACTTGGCAAAGGGAGTAAGGGGATATGAAAGTTTTACATTGAGGTAGAGTTTAATATGTCAGGAGGGATATGGAGCTGTGTCTAGGGGGAAAAAAAGGGGTTTCATTATGTAAGTGGTAGTTGAACTGATAGACATGGCTGGCTCCTTCATTTTTCATCAAAGTGATGGAATGTATCTGTTTTCCCAGGTAATTTGTGGGTGTCGTCCTTTCAAAATCAGCACTTTTCACAGAATTTCTGTTGTCATCTTAGAATCACAGAATCTTTTAGGTTGAAAAAGACCTTTTAGGCTCTGCATAGTAGCTCAGTATTAGCGATCTAAATTACTTGGTGCTGATAGTTAACTGCAGACTGCTTCAAGGGCTTGCTTAACCTTAAAGGATTTTTTATCATTTCTTAGCATTGATTTATTCTCTAGGTGTTTTTATTGGGTTTTTTCCCCCCAAAGACTACAGTTTGTTCTTGACATGCCTCTAAGTAGCTGCGTTTAGAGGTAGAGGCTCTCCTTGGAGTCAGCAGGGTGAGCAGTGTACTGGAGAGACTGAAGCACTGTGGAAGCAGCGTAACCTGTCTGTGCAGAGGAGAAACGGCGCGGGTTGACGGAAGGCATAGTATTTACTGGTTCTGCAGTGAACAGCATACATCCCTCCTTACTCTGGGGGAAGGACACCCCAGCAACTCACAAAACAACAAGCCACAATTCCTTCCTCTTCACTTCAGAGATGGAAATTACTTGGTGTTCTCACGTATGTGTCTACTATCAAGTTTCACAACTCACGAATTTTCAAATTTATACAAAGATTCCTTTTTTTTTTTTTTAAATCAAGCCTTTAGCAAGAACTAACTATTAGGAAAAAGATGCGCGAAAGCCTTTGGATCCTGCTCATTACTGACTTCCTGGACATGTCACAGCAGTTGTGGGAAGAGGTTAAAACACTACATATGGTCATTTTAGACCTATAGTGCTACTGATACGTATAAATGAAGGGTCAGCACACAAGACGGAGCTGACGGCCTGCTTCGCTGTATGAACCCTGTACCAGATTGTCTGCGTGGTCAAGAGCTGCAAGATGGAAACTGTCTTCTGCATTGAGCTGAAAGGATGAGAGCGCTCTGGCTAGTTCATGGGCTAGTAGACCTGGAATTTGAGTGGTCACAGTTCTCCTGTGAAAGACAGGGCTGGACGTGCAGATGGGTTTAAGGCAACCCAGGTGTTGCCCTCCTCCACCTCTGTTGGCTTCTTCCCACCCTCGGGGTTTGGATTCCTCCCACAGCAGCAGCATCAGTGCCTGTGACGTTGTCTTCTGTGTGTTAGCTCCCTGAGGGCTGCATCCAGCTATATACGCTGTTACGTTTTGGAAATCAGTCGATGTAGTGGCTGTGGTGCTTTTCAGGTGGCACCAAAGTGCAGTCTGTTAACATCCACTCTAATCCTGCTTGATCTGGCTTTTCTTAGTTAATTGTTTCAAGTGTGAAGCAGTAAATGTGAGCTGAAGTACAGTCTGAATACAGTATGTACAGCACTGTGACTTGTTTTCGGCTTCTTTTTGTCTTACAAGAGGAAGATACGTGGCTCGAACTTGAATCACTGAATCTTTCTAATTTAAACTTCCTTCTATTTATCCCATTCATTCAGTGTGTTTCCTGTAATAAATCATTCAAGAAACTCTGGTCCCTCCATGAACATATCAAGATTGTCCACGGATATGCAGAAAAGAAATTCTCCTGTGAGATTTGTGAAAAAAAGTTCTACACCATGGCCCACGTGCGGAAACATATGGTTGGTGAGTTGTTGATCGGCGCTTCTGTTGGTCCTGCCTCATAAAGTGTCTGTGGTTCTTAACTCGCTGTTTTGAGCAGTAAAATAAGGCAAATTCAGTTGTTTTGAGCGTTATCCTTAGCAAAAAGTTCATGTCTGTAGTACTGGGCAGCAAGCAAAATTTGTATGTGTGTAGTGTGTGTGCTTACAAGCTGTTCAGTAGTAATCATACTGATGCTCGTTGGAGGGGAAAAATGGTTTGAGAACTGTTTGCATGTGAATGACCCTCTCTAATGTACTGTTGTGTTGCAGCACACACAAAGGACATGCCATTTACATGTGAAACCTGTGGAAAATCGTTCAAACGCAGTATGTCTCTCAAAGTACATTCCCTACAGCACTCTGGAGAGAAACCTTTCAGATGTGAGGTGAGGCAGCAACCGTTAATGTTTAGATACCGTAGCGTAAGGTATAAAATTAGTAACAGCGTCAGTAAGGAATGTAGCTGGAAACTGAGTTAACTGACTGAAGCTGTAAATGAGGTGCAGTTTCATAAAAATTTGGGGAAAACCCTTCCTCGTGTGGAGAGCACAGCAGGAGCGCACCTGGAGCACTTCAGATGGAGATGTACTCGGTTTGCTTTTACTGCTGGCTCTCGTGGTTTTCCCAGCAAGTACACGCTACAGCAGGATTTGAATCCGAGTTTTCCCTTGATGTTCATAGCAAAGCCCAATGCAAATTACATAAATCCTCTCTGTCCTGCCCAGTAACTTGAAACAAATAGAAGTGTCAACAGTGAAAATAAACAAATTACTGTTTGATTTTCACTTATAGGGAAAAGCTATTGTCCTGGCTGCAGACTATTATATCCTTGAGATCTAGACAGTGCTCTGAATCTGCATTTCTTAAACCAAGTGCTTGTGTGTTGGGATGGGGAAAAGCATCCCATTGATGTTTATGCCTGTCCTCGGAGAGATGGAATGGGAAAGACTTACCCAGTCATATGTCTGGGGCAGATAATGTCTCAGTCATCTGATGGGGATGCTTGTGGGTATCACATGATGGAGGCAGAGGGGGTGCAGAGCTCTTCCTGTTTCCAGGGCAGGTCTGGTGGCTCACCCCATCCATGAAGGTGGCCACAACTCCAGACGGACTTGTAGTAATGGCGGTAGTGCAGCCAGAGTAGTCTTGGGGATCAGTCGTAGGGAAAGAAATTACCTCATGCCAATAAATAATAGCTGGAAGACACTGGCTTGCTGAAAAACAAGCCTGCCGTAGAGCTGCTGCTGGTTTGCCGTGTGAGCAGAGTCCTCTAGTGGAGGTCTGCTGTAACCAGCAGAGATTGCTGGCAGAGCTGCCAAGCCTCCCAACGATACCCTAAGCCAACAGAAGCTCTTTTCTGTTGGCATAACCGTGTCTCTGCCGGGCTTTTGCCAACAAATGTGTCAACTAAAGGTTGGGACTGTTCTGCGCTCCTTGCCAAGGCTCTTGTGCCAGGAGACCTTTTAGTACAGACCGAATTCTCACTAAATTATTCAAGTTTTGCGTTGGTGTGAGGGTCTGTGTGTACTAGTTCGGGTATTCTTTACTCCTTCACATTTCAGTGCTGTCCCATGACTGCCTTGCTTCCTGATGTGTGATGCCTGAATATCATGGGATGCTGTTTTTCCGTTGCAGAACTGTGATGAGAGGTTTCAGTACAAGTACCAGCTGCGTTCCCACATGAGCATCCACATTGGGCACAAACAGTTCATGTGCCAGTGGTGTGGCAAAGACTTCAACATGAAACAGTACTTTGATGAGCACATGAAAACACATACTGGTAAGAACTTACCAAAGAAAAGCACAAGTACCGCCAGGATGAAAAATTTCCTAGACTTGCAGATGTATTCCTTTCCTTAGAATTTGGGATCAAAAGTGTTATCCAACCTAGAAAGGTTAATACATTAACTCACTGTTAAATCTCTCTGTAGTCCTGTGATTCACTGTGGGGGGGAAATGAGAAGTTAGGGTTACTTCCTTGTTGTTTTGGTCTGAAGGAACCCCTTGCCCAAGCCTTATAAAAGGTTGTCTCGTGCATTAAAATCCGAAGGTGAGAGAGCATTTCACAAAGACCAAGGACTGCTGTGGAACAGCTGTCTCTATTTGCTGACGGTGGCAGTCACGGTAGCTTTTGTAGGATGCAGTTTGTTTGTGTAAGTATGCTGAAGTATGTATTGGCAGATGTTCTGTGCCTAACAGACTGCTGTATCTGTGTTCGGCAGGAGAGAAGCCCTTTATCTGTGAAATCTGTGGGAAGAGCTTCACCAGCCGCCCAAACATGAAGAGACATCGCAGAACTCACACAGGGGAGAAGCCCTACCCGTGTGATGTGTGCGGCCAGCGATTTCGCTTCTCCAACATGCTCAAGGCACACAAGGAGAAGTGCTTCCGTGTTACCAGCCCTGTCAACGTGTCAACTGCTGTCCAGATCCCACTGTTCACGACTTCTCCAGCCACCACAGTCCCTGCTGTAGTGAACACACCTACCACCCCAACTCCGCCTATCAGCCTGAACCCAGTGAGCACACTTCCTCCACGCCCCATTCCCCATCCGTATTCACACCTTCACCTACATCCTCATCCTCACCATCCACATCATCTCCCAGTCCCCCCGGTTCCTCATTTACCCCCTCCTCCCGCTCTTTTTAAGAGTGAGCCTTTAAACCACAGAGGCCAGAGTGAGGACAACTTTCTGCGACACTTGGCAGAAAAAAACAGTTCAGCACAGCACCACTAACATCTCTGCTTCCTGCCAGCTATTTCCCCGTTTTATGCACATGGAAACATGCCCTCATGGAAGTACAGAGGGTTACTTGGTGAGGATCTTTGTCTTTCTCTTAGTCCCAGCAGATGGTCCTGATTTTTCCCCTTGAATCAGTTAAGAAACAAGGAAATCCTGTTTTGGATCAGCAGTGCTCATTTGAACCTGGGGACCGACAGGACTCGCACCCAGTTTGCTTGCGTTTTACTGGTGACTTTTATAAATTTCAGATACTGAGACTCGTGGAATTTTATAATTTCATATCAGCTGATGAGGTATGCTTGCTTTTATATCCAGGACTTCTCCTCAAAGAGGAGATAGGCCCGGTTTTCTTTGTACTAATCGGAAAGGCTGTGAGATTAATACAGAGCATTAATTGTATCACTGTGTATTGTAATGGATTCTTTTCAGCTTTTGATGCCGGCTATGGAGGGAGCCAGCCACGTATCACAGTATATTTGAGCATTATAAGACAAAAAAAACCCCTTCTTGTTTGTGTAGCTCTCCTAACACACTCTTTATTTTACTACAGAAATTATTTTAGAGTTTTTTGTATAGACCTATTTAGTAGTCTGTTTCTAAAATGAAATGTATTTCAATAAGCGGTGTAATTTTTTCAGTGTAGCTGGACCTATGTTGTATAATAGATAAATTTTTATAATCATCGAAATGTGATTCTTAAAAGATGCATATAGCTTCTATAGTTAAAGTTATTCTTACAACCGTACAACTTAAAAAGGTGCTTCAGAGAAGAAAGGAACCCAAGAGGTCTCTGGAAAGGTTGCCTCAAAAGTGATGAACTTTACGTAATTTATTTTAATAGGGCTTTATTTTTTAACTTTATGTTTCCCTTTTCGCAGTTTCTCTTAAGCATTTTGGACGAGGATGTTGGGATACCGTATTCCTGCTCCATAGGTTTTCTCTAGTTCAGTTGGAGTGAGGTATGGGCTGCGTTAGAAAGGGGGCCCCTTAACGAAGGGACCCGTTTGGGACCGGAGACTCACAAAAGGAGGAGAGATCCGACAGCAGAGAGGAAGTGGGGTATCTCGGTCAGCCAAGCATCCTTTTACGAGGAGAGCCAGTTGCAATGGCTTTTCATGATATGATTTTACGTTGGAGATCATATCAAATGCTGCTCTTCAGATTGCTTTTTGGAATTCCTGGAGTTGTTAGGAGAGGGGAATTAAGATCATAAACGTGATGTTTCTGACTGGTTCAGTGTAAGAGTGAGAAGTTGGAATGAGACAACGGTGTTTGAGTTGCATCGCTGCGAAAACGCCGATAGCACTGTATGTACCGTGTGAAGCTCTATCCCATAAGTGTAATGTGCGTAAAACTATGGGACGATTTCTGGGGTCGTAGTCCTAACTTCGGCAAATCGAAGTTTTACAGTTGTAGGATAGGAAACTGAGTTGTAGGCATGTCACTGTTTCATAATCCAGGGAGGGAGGCAGCGAGGGGGAACTGACAAGGTAGTGCAGGGATGGTGGGCTGGAATGCCAAACGTATCTGCTTTAACCAGTGAGTAGCTGTTATTTTTTCAGGTTTGTATTTCTCTCCAACTAAAACTAAACATAGCAGCATTATGCAATCTAGGAACCTGTTGCCACCTTCATCGAAGACAGAGGCCCAAGGCAATGTACTGTAAGTCCTCTTTTCCTTAAAATTCCTACCCTTCTGTGCTGCTTTTTGTATAAAATCCCACCAAACCGTACATCCAGAGATCCTCACAGGCAGATGTCGAACTTCCTGTTCCACCTGGTAATGAACTGGGGGTTTGTGGCTAATGGGATTCGTTTGATTTTCAAGATAGCAAAAATGGTGGAAATTCTTCCTAGCGTTACTTCCTCGAGGTTAATGCTGTTAAGCACTGTGTTTTGAAACACCACGTCCTCTGTCTGTTGAGAATTAGCTCCTTAGTTGATGTTTCTCATCATTTTCTACCACCTAATCATTAATGTTGTTGGGTTGGGTTTTTTTTCATAACAACCATAGGAAGCTTTTAGGAACCAGAAAAAGGGCAGTTTGGGCCCAACGAACCTACTCATTTTTGACTGAGCTGAAACCCCTGCCAGCGTTTCTGAAAAATAAAACGATGTTTTTAAAATGTTTTCTCTATAATATTTATATACACCCTCTTACCTTCTAGAAGAAAAAAGCCAGTTATGAAAGTGAATTGACACTCATGATTGACTGTTGTATTTGCCGTGGCTGGTCCGCCCCAGAGGTTCTATGCATTCCACGTCACGTTTGCAACCTACGTTTCTGTTGTGCCACTATTTTATGGTCAGGCCTGTTATTAAATGATTTTTAAATGCTAAAAACAAAAAAAAAATCTTGGTAAATCAATTGTATTCCAGTTTTGCAAAATGATTTTCTTCTCAATAAATTTACAGTATTAGGCTGCTATTCAGAATTCTAAAATCTGGGACAGTTTTTTTTTTTCCTATTATTTAGCTCACAGCAATGATGCACCTTGTATTTTTTTTCCCTCCGAGACTTAGGAAACTCCTTTCTGTGGAAGAAGACTAAACTATCTGCTTAACAGTCTGTCATAATGTGACATGATGTCAACAGATTCCTCTCATTATCTGGGACAAGCCGGTCTAAGTGTGTTGCAAAGCGATACCTTACAAAGTGCCTGTTTCAGCAAGAAAAGGAAAATGGGCATTACAAAAGGCAGGAAATTCAAGGTTGAGGTTTGCTGGGGCTTCTCACTTCTGCTTACATTTGCATTGGCATGCACACCTTCTGCGGGGTTGCACAACACCAGGGAACCATTCAGGGGTGTTTACTGCTTTGTGCTGATGTTGGCAAGCTAAGGATGTTTTGTATCAGCTTTTTACTAAGTTTAGGGGTTGGTTTCTGTTGCTAACATGCTTCCTTCAAGAAGAGCAAAGACAAATTAGACCAACTTTGGGGGGTTGTTTCTGGAAAGAGGGACTAAATTCTCCTTTTTTCCCCAAACATCCTACAGCCCAAGGCAAAGTTTTACTGTATTTTTAACACTGCATTTTTGAGGGGAAAATTCAGCAGAACTAACCCCCAGTGGAGAGGTCGGCATTCTAAGACAGCAGTTTCAACCTGGACAAGTTTAACCTCCTAGTCCACCAGGCAGTGCCTTTGCCTTGCTGAAGGCGTTAGCTGTGTGAGCTTGTTTGGTCCCTGTGTCATCTCAGACGAACATCTTTCTGGATAAAGGTGTGGTGATTGTGTTTTGTATTGTCACACCTGCCTCAATTATCGACTTGCCTAATTACACAGCTCAGATACCTCTTAGATGGCCTAATTTGTATTGCTGCACACATCCAGCGTTACTGTCACCTTGTGTTCCCAACCACATCTTAAATTATGGACTTGGGGAAGAGTCCTTTAAGCTGAATTTCGGCTTTTAGCACTGGGAAATTAGCTTGTATCTCAGTGCAGTGCACCTGGATGGTTTTGTCCTTGCCCTGTTGTCTCTTGCATGTGTAATAGCTGTTTTCAGCTCACTGGGGAGAGGAGGAGGTAGAGCTCTGGGTGTGCAGTTCAAAAGATGGTGCTTCCCTTCAGCAGTTGTAGTCTGGTTCAGCCAAGCGAGGACCGAGTTCAGCTCTGAGCTGGAAGGATCAGTGTCTTTGTAACACACGTAGTGGGTTGCCTATTTCTTTGTGTTACAGTGACCAGTGGTGTGACCGTTAATGGGGTCGATTACCCTTTTTTCAGGAGTTTGAGAGTTACTGTTGTGCAGGGCCGTTTCTTTGTGCAGAGGTGTTGTGTTGACGCTTTTTGGGTTGATTATTCCTTGCGGAGGTAACAGTGCCTTTGAGAATATGATAAAACAAGTGCAGCGAGGCACTCAAGGACACTAATAACATCCAACTTCTTTCACGCTTCGGACGTGAGCTCAGGGTCTTAAAATGTTTAAATGCTTATTTTACGCTTTCCTATTTCTGTTGACAGTATTTAAAACAAACAAACATCATGTATAGCTCAGTGAGGCCTTTTTTACCTGCTAGTAAGGAACATCTCACTTGTAAAAAGAAGGCGGATCAGGCTTCTGGTTTTAGTGTTGCTTTTGGGCTTTCAACCCAGGAGACGTGGCGACCTGAGAGACGATGGAGGTGAATTACATAAACATTTGCCTGTTTTTATGGCGAAATGAACAGATAGTTTTTCCAGCCTCTCGTGTGCGACACTATGATTAGGAGATGAATCTTAACGGAAAACATGACTTCATTCTTGTATTTTATCTGCTTCTGAACTTGAGTTCCTCTGGTTCTCAGGAGTGACTATAAACGTTCTTCAGCTCTGTTCTTACAGCCTGATGATGTCATTTTTTAACAGTCATATAATTTTAATTATTGCTATTATTGGGGGGCAGGGGGACATAGTATGCGCTGCTGAGCAGGAAACTCATGCGGAGTTCAAGCCTGGATGTGCTCAGCTGCATCCTGGTTAGAAAAGTGTAGAATGGAATGTGTGTGTGTGTTAGAACCAATAGCTGTATGTCTTTGAGGGATGATGTTTTCATGTTCAAGATAGTGAGTCTGGTACAAGGTCTTCTCCGGAGTCGTTATAGATAACCTTATCATCCACTACTTCTAAGAATTTGGAATTGCCATTTGACTTTTCAGAAATGGGTAATATAACCTCTTCAGTTCAGAGCTGATAAATAACAAGTGAGTAAATCTTCAAGTACGTCCAAAGTAGAAGAAAGGTACATTGAAAATTCGCAGAGTGTTGGGGGTTGGAAGGGCCCTCTAGAGATCATCCAGTCCAACCCCCTGCCAGAGCAGGATCCCCCAGAGCAGATCCCACAGGAACAAGTCCAGGGGCTTTGGAAAGGCTCCAGGGAAGGAGACTCCCCCCTCTCTGGGCAGCCTGTCCCAGGGCTCTGGCACCCTCACAGGGCAGAAGGGTTTCCTCATGTTCAGGGTGAACCTTCTGTTGGCCAGTTGATGGCCACTGCCCCCAGTCCTGTCACTGGGCACCCCTGAGCAGAGCCTGGCCCCCTCCCCCTGACACCCCCCTTTAGCTATTGATCAGCATTGATCAGATCCCCTCAGCCCCCTCTTCTCCAGCTGAACAGCCCCAGCTCTCCCAGCCTTCCCTCACACGGAAGGGGCTCCAGGCCCTTCCCCATCTCAGTGTCCCTGAGCTGGGCCCTCTCCAGCAGCTCCTTGTCCCTCTGGAGCTGAGGAGCCCAGAGCTGGACACAGCACTCCAGGGGAGGCCTCCCGAGCGCAGAGCAGAGGGGGAGGAGAACTGCCCTCGACCCGCTGGCCACACTGTCCTTAATGCACCCCAGGGTGCCACTGGCCTTCTTGGCCGCGAGGGCACACTGCTGGCTCGTGGTCAGCCTGTTGTCCACTGTCCAAAATGAATGACTGTAAAATGGTTTTGCTCTTCTACAGTTTAAATTTGAAAGTAGAAACGGCACTGTGCAAGCTTTGTCACGGGCATTAAGATTCAGTCAGTCTCTAGCACAGCACGTGCCACCTTCCATCAGATGAATTTGCCTCGTACCGTAGATTCTTTTACTCGTACCTTGAGAGCATTTTTGTACGATGTCACCGTTTGTTTTCTTTTGTAGAACACTCTGCTGTCAGTTCACAGGGAGCGTTCCCTTCAAAGGATGCGGGTGGGGAGGAAGGAACGCTCATTTTCCCAGGGCTCATGTGAATGTGAATGAAACGATTGTTTTGGTGGAGCTTTAAGGGTGTTCAGAACTGGATTAAACTCAGATTCGTATCTTCCGCTGTTTTAGCAGACAGGAGGCAGCTTCTGAAGTGATCTGGCAGTAGTAGATGGCATTATCTTGCTGGCCTGGGGAGGTTTAAATTCATTCATTCATTTTAGCACATTAATTGTGATAAAAATAAATTGCTTAATATATTGTAAGTGTATTGGAGACATGGCAGAAGAGTTAAAAATCCACCCTTAAGGCAAAAGAAAGGCGAGTGTGTGCGTCTCCTGTAGGCACTAGAAAACAGTTTACCTTGGGGTTCACAGATATCCTTCCTCAAGATTTTTATCCTGGCAGCAAGAAGGTAAGTTGGCGGTTTTAAAGCTTCTGATATAATTCTGAAATAAGAAATGAGAATTATATTAATTTCATTACTGCTTTCCGACCCACCAACATCATTTGTGCCTCAGCTGACCTGTTTGAATTTATGCTGGCGCCTAAGAAAAAGTTTGTCGTGGGTCACAGAGGGCACCCTCTCATCTTGGAAACTGCCGGTGCTTTTTGGACGGCGCCACCTTCTTCTGACTTGTTAGCTGGACCTTTTTAAATGGGGACAGAGATTTGAAAGGGATTTGGTGGTTTGGGTTTTTGTTGTGTGAGCTTGGGGGTGGTTTTCATTCTCCAGTTTTTAAATTGGTGTGGGTTTTGTGTTGGTTTGTCTTGTTGTTTGGTTTTTTTTGTAATAAATCCTCACTTTCTTGACCTGTTGCTGCTTTTACAGATTGGAATTGGCAAATACCTTCTCGTGAAACGTCTTTGAATGCTGGGAATGGCTGTCTTTGCCCTGAGTCATGGTCTGTATATATCACAGAATGGTTTGGGTGGGAAGGGGCCTTAAAGCCCACCCCCTGCCACGGGCAGGGACACGCTCCGCTAGACCAGGTTGCTCCAAGCCCCATCCAGCCTGGCCTTGAAGACAGCCAGGTAGAGAGTGGATGCATTTTGCAACGGGCGCCGTCTCTCTGTGTCCTGAGAACTCAGGTACACAAGCTCTGCAGTCAGAGGAGGTGCCCTGAGAACAGCGGTTGGTCTCGATGTTTGCAATCTGTCCCTTGATTTCATCATATCGCCAAATATTTTTCACCAGTCTTACTGATCCCTGTGATTTAGGATGAAAATGGGTGTGTGTGCTATGTGCTTGCATTTATAGTTTTAATGCTGTTTTCCACAGTCTGAGCGCTTCACCGTGTGTTGCAGCGTCAGAGCGAGCCGTGATGCACAGTTTAACCACATCTGAATGTGACAAATTAGATTTTTCAACCAAAAAGAAAACACAGCTTTTGTTTGAATTCCCTTTCCTGAAAAACCTGCCCAGCTCCTGGGCAGAGTGCGGAAGCAGGCTGAAAGTCCCCTGTTGAAGTGATCTATTAATTATTATCCTTCGCTTGGAGAACTCTGAACAGGGTTGTCACTGTTTGTTTTAATCCACCTGCACAGCAGTACCGTAGTTCCCGTAGGTATTTTTAATCCTATTTCTGCACGAAGGTGAAATTTGTACTGACGCCGATCAGTTGAGGGTGTCTTTCCAAGGAACTACACGTCTGATTTTTCCCGAGCGAGGTGTCTGGTTGCCCAAAGGGTCATTTAAGCCTTTTAAGCTGAATTGGCCAGTTGCAGTCTTGCCTGAAAGGTTAGTAGGGAAATGCCCCGGCCCATCCAGGGACAGCGGGATTGATTTTTTGGATACACCACTGAAGTGATAGGCTTTCCTAGGATAAGAGGGGCGCTGAGGGCAAGAATGAAAATCTACTGAGCCGTTTTAAAGCTCTTCAAGGCCGTAGTCTGCTTGGAGTTAATGCGTTAAATGATTGCCCCTACAGAGAAGCCAGGCATTGATCCTGCTGCACAGGTATGCCAGGTGTGCTAGAAGTACAGGAATAAAGCAGGGTATGTCTTGGAGTAACACACAGCGTTGCTGCTTTGGGACGATTTTTCATCATGTATCCCTTCCAGGTGTGCAGAAGAAACAAAGTTTTTGATGAGAGTTGTTGTTTGTAGGAAGGCAGGAGGTGAGCGGCGAGAGAATTGCATTTTCTTCCCCGTTTAGGGTGGAAGGTACGGGAATGAAACCATCGTAAGAGCAGAGATTTTGTCTCTCCTTGCTGTTTACCGTAGCCCGGCTGGAAAAAACGGCTAGCAGGCCGTGTTTGGAAAACCACTTGGGCGTTTCCAGACAAACGCAGGCTGTCTCTGCGTTGTTTTTTTTTTTCCCTTAACACAACTGCAATTTGAAAAACAAAATTAATTTGTTAAAATGAAAGTTTTAAGGAGGACCACTTCACTCTGGCTGGCTTGCTGCTAATGCTGAGGTCACAGTCCCCACGCTGAGAGGGACTTGGTGATGTTGCACCTTTCATTCTTCAACCTGTAATTCCAAAATGAGCTGTGAAAGGATTTTTTTGAGATTTGGGGAGCTTGTTTGGGGTTTTTTTTGGTTGGTGGGGTTGGTTTTTTGTTTCAGGTTCCGTGGTTTTGTTATTTTTTTTAATGCACCAATAACTAATTAGTTAAGTTTATTGAGTAGCAGAGGATGGTTACGAGAATGAGTTGTTGCTCCATATGAAAGTCCTAACTTAGCATGTTTCTCAGCAATGCATCGTAAGGATTTTTCCCTGCATGGAAAGTTGCATAACTTACTAAGAGAAGGGGAAGGACGGGCATCTAGTGAGCTAAAAGTCTCAGACTTTCCACTTTCTCCTGAACCTCCATTGGAGTTAATGCATTTACATCTCTGTCGAGAGCTGATCCTAGCAAGAAGCAAAAGGAATCAGCAGAGGGAAGTCAGGAGAAAGCTGCAGCACAGGCCTCAAGTGGCCAAACTGCTGACAGCGCCCCCCCCCACCAGTAACACTGACCTGAAGGAAACGGTGAGGACCTTTAATTGTTGCTTGTGTCGGACTTTTCCTGTTTGAGCTGAACAAAAGCGAGTGTGTTATGGCTAAGTGCTGTTTCTGTGTACCGTCTTAATTCTGCAACTTCACCTTCAGATTGCCTCAGCTCTCTTTTGCCTGTAGTCTGAGAATAACAATCAAGGAGCAACTGATAGTGGACCGTAACTTTGTCCTCCTCAGTCGTAGGTGCGTGCTGCTGCCATGTGCTGCGCGTTCGAGGGCGACACGTGAGGTAAAACTGGGATGTTGTGTTCGTGTCTGAATTGTGAGCTGCGAAATAACTCTGCAGCCGTGCATTGGCACATCTGAGGCCTTGCAAAATGACAGACTGAGGCAGCATGTTACAAAATAGTTTCCAGGTTTGCTTTTCAAACAGAAACTCAGCCGTCCCTCTTCCCTGAGTGCAGGGCGCTGAAGCGTTGTTTGCGTACTTTCCCTATAAAATATTGGCGTGCTTTCATCTCCGGCCTTAAAACTCGCAGCGTCCCTCCTGCACCCTGTGAGAATGACTTAATACCTTTAGCAGGGAGACAACTTTCTGAGTAAGCCTTGGTAAAACTGTGAGGTGTATTAGAACACTGTTGTAAAAGGGAAGGTACTATTTGAGGGTTTCCAGTGTTTGCTTGTGTGTCTGCTTGTGCAGCCCGTGGTTAAAGTTAGTGTCTTACTGTCGGATGAGGAGATACCCCTGGCCTGCAGATGTGGAACTGAGAGGCCTGCCTGACATTGCCTGACAGCCGGGGTCAGAGCTCTGTGTTATTTCTGATCCAGACTCCTGCCCGAACCGCACCATCACCGTTTCCCTTTTCAGTTCTTTTTAGATTTTCTACCTAATTTCCTCTAAGGTTTTTCAGGCAGTGGATAGCTTATATTATAATAAAGGAGGTAAGAATCAGTCGCTCATTATTTTGTGGTCATACTGAAGCCGCTACGTACAGGCAAAAAGCCGTGAACGCGAAAAATAGCAATTGGGACATCTTACTCATCTCACGACGTGTTTCTGGTGGCTTAAGCTAAGCGGGGAACTGAACGCAGCCAGTGTTTCAGCTGGAGATGCCTCGGAATAATGATACATAAAATTAGTTCAGACTGAAAACCGATCCCTTCCACGGCAGCCCGAGCACGAAGGTGTCAGCTTTCTGTTAAGCCTTAGATATCGTTAGTAGTCCAAAGGTCTTATGGTGCTTGAAATTAATGGCCTATGTCCTGCTCAAACTCTGGGTTGGCAAGTGTGCTCTGATTCTTATGTAACCCCTGCGATTTCAGCAGGTTCAGGTATCCTGCTCCTCCCTCTTAGAGAACACTGTCGGGTGCTAAAAGAAAATGCATCGTATGTCAACAGAGGGGTTGAATTTGGTATTAGCTGCGTGGTGACCTAGTTCCCAGGGGCTGGAAGGGAGAACCAGCGCACTGAGAAACGAGAGCGCCAAGGAAGCGCGTTATCTCACTGCCCGTTCTAGCTGGAGGGCTGCAATGGAAAAGGAGTCATCGGCCATCGCCAAGGAAACCAGGGAGTGTGGCAGGATACACTGCCTAGAGTTAGAGTTTGTGCCCCTTTCTTTTAGAAATCATATATTTAGTAATTTAGGGTTGTTAGTTCATAGGAAAATTACTTCTTGGCCGCGAAACCAACTGGACTGTATTATGCAGTGTCTCATGGATTTTAATTTAATCATTTGGGGCACATACTTTCATTGATCACAGTAACCCATCCACTCTGCCTCCCGCTTAAAATACAGAACCAGCGGGAGGTGGTCCCAGCAGATAACTCCAGGGGTTTGAATTGATTTAAGCTCACGTACCTTGTGATACGTTATGTTGCTGTCATAGCTCTTGGCTTTTCCCTTCCCGCAGAGCAATCATTCCCCAGAGCGTTGCGATTTAGCCCGTGTCCTTTCTGTGGAGGAGACAGCCCTGCGGTGGGGTTGGGCAGGATTGGCCAGGAGGTGGCAGCGGAGCCGATCGCTGCCCGCTTCTCCAAGAGGCGGGTGAAGCGGCTGGAGGAAGGCGGCTCGCTCCTCTGAGGGTATTGGAAGCTGTGCGTGAAGTAACTTACGGATTAGAAAACACATCCAATTTGCAGCTTGTTCCTAATTAGTTGCTAATGTTCCCAACCCCTCCATTTTTCACATGGTTTATGTCTCATTTCCCTAACTGGAGCCACTGCACGCTGTAAGTCCACGTTGGGTTGCAGTGACTCCGCTGTGGCTCTCGCCAGCAGAATTATCCGAGCTCATTATGAATTGCACTGAGACAGAGCCCGGAGAGCTTCGTTCTCGAGTATTTTCTAAATATGCTCAGCAGCTTGAGGCTGCAGCGCGCGATCTGTCACCTCTGTCAGTCTCTAGAAGCCGCTGCGATGGTTGGTGTCACTCGTGGCCTCGGGTGACTGGCGGGGAGGAGGAGGCTTTTTAGGCTTGGTTTATGGCAAAGCAGATAAGAGATTGAGCTGGCTCCCAAGCGAAGGAATAGGGTTTCCAGCTGCAGGAGCGCAGTGTGTTTTACAAAGTGGGCTGCGGTTAGAGAGCATCGCCTGGCTCCGCTCACCAGCGTGGGGCGTGAGAGCAGCCGAGCGTGGGGGTAGTCGGCATGATCTCTGCGTCTCCTGTGCCACTTCAAGCAGAACCTTATCCCACCTGATAAACAGCTCGTGTTGCCCATGTGTCCAGGTTTCTGCATGTTGCGTAGAACAGAACGTATAAAATACTTGGACTCCTGGTGGGTGGGTGGTTGGACTAGATGGTCTCTAGAGGTCCCGTCAACCCCTACCACTCTGTGACCGCTCCTCTAGCGAGTCCTTTCTTCCTTAGTGTCTTTTGGCATTAAATACGATACTGAGGCCCACGTTAACAGGAGAAACCTGGGGAGACCTCGGCTTGGACTGGTGTCGCCCACACGGAGCAGAGTTGGCCGCTCTCTGTCAGCTGTCCTGCCCGCTGCACTGCAGAGCTCGGGAACGGACGCCTGGGAAGGTCTCCCCACACGGTGAAATGGAATGAATGGAGTTTTCTGTCTTTTTGCTTGTTAGTTCTTGAGGGTTTTCATGATATTGACCATATAAATATTATTCAACCACCAAAAACTTACTGAGCCAGCAAAGTGTCCTTGTGCCCAAGCAGGCCAGTGGTATCCTGGGGCGCGTTGAAAAGAGCGTGACCAGGGGTTATCCTCCCCCTCTGCTCTGCACCAGTCAGGGCCCACCTGGAGTGCTGTGTCCAGGTCTGGGCTCCCCAGTTCAAGGAAGATAGGGAACTGCTGGAAAGTCCAGCGGAGGGTGCGAAGGTGACCAAGGGGATGGAGCACCTCCCGTACGAGGGAAGGCTGAGAGAGCTGAGGCTCTGTAGCAGGGAGAAGACTGAGAGGGGATCTGATCGGTGCTTATGAACACCTAAAGGGTGGGTGTCGAGGGGATGGAGCCAGGCTCTTCTCAGTGGTGCCCAGCGACAAGGGGCAATGGGCACAAACTGGAACGCAGGAAATTCCATCTCAGCCTGAGGAAAATCTTTACTGGGAGGTGCCAGAGCACTGAACGGGCTGCTCAGAGGGGCTGGGGAGATTCAAAACCCACCTGGGTGCGTTCCTGTCCATCGTGCTCGAGGTGACCCTGCTTTGGCAGAGGGGTTGGACTCTCCGAAGGTCCCTTCCAACCCCACCGTGCTGTGATTGCTATAAAGCACTGTTCGTTAGACTACTGTACGGAGGTGGCAGGAGGCGAGCAGCTGTAACTGAAGTCTCCTTATCCACGTGCCTTGAAGCTGTAGGGCTCAGCTCCCCTCGTGAGTAAAGGAAAGCTTCAGTTTTACCCTGTGCTTCCCCAAAATCTGTCACTGCTGACCATGAGTGCCAGTGCAAGGAGGTCCGATGCTGGCAGCCAGGTTGATTTCACGGGGGCTGCCCAGGCGGTCTTAGGGCAACTCTGGTGCGCTGCAGGGGGTGACCGGACGGATGGCTACGTGGATGGACGCTGCGGGCTTAGGGTTGCTTATGTGCGGATTTAATCCAGTTGTTGGGGGGAAAAAACAGGAGGACAAGCTCGGAGAGGAGCGTGCCTGAGAGTATTTCTTGTAGCGCGGGGACGTTACACCCACTGCGGGGAACCCGTGTGTTCATAAGAGGGTTGGCTGGCTATTCAGGGGTTGCCAGGAGCCAGGGCAGCCCGATGCAGAAAGCGCTGTCCTCACTTGCTCTCCGGGGTTCCTAACAGTGGAAAATCACTGGGATATAGGATCACCGTTGCCAAACTCCTCCGTCTGTGATGTTTCTGGAGTGATCTTTGCCCCGCTGCCTTTGAGTGGGAAGGAGACAGAAGGCAGCGGAGAATTTGCCCTTTTGCGTTTCCCACTTGTCTTGTACCCGCTGACAGATCACTTGAACGGCGTCCCCTGTGCTGGGAGCTGGTGTAACTCCAGAGGGGAGCGATGCGACAGAAGAAACAGCCAAACCCACGCTGTGCAGGGGAAACTGGCTGTGCTCTGCTTCCAATGTCTCGGGCTAAATAGATGGTAAAACATTTCCTTGATAAGAACCAGGGTTGTTCCTGAGGAGAGGCCGGTGACTGCTATCAGCATGCAAAGGTTGGTGTCCTTTAACAGCTGGGAGCAAGGGCTGTTGGGAAAGGGCTGGGAATAGCAACGGTTTGGCCGCAGAAATCCTCTGAGCTCTGCCCTTGGGTTAGGACTGGAACTGAATTTACCAAGATTTGGAAACTTTAGAGGTTTGGGGGCTGCGGCTCGAGCCACCCCAGCAACGTGGCGTTCCCCGACGCGGGGAGCCAAAACCCGGGTTTGCGCAGACCTTTCAGATTTTGTTTGCCTCCTTCCATTCTTAGGCATCGTTAATTAAAAAGCTACGCAAAACCCAACCCCTGGCGGTCTCTTAACTACGTGTTGGTACGGCCGTGCTGCTGCGCCCCTCCCTGCCCGCGCCCTCTGCGAACAGCCGGGCCCTTTTATCACGGGCCGCTCCGGGACAGACCAGGCGGCCTGCAAAACCAAAGATACCGCGGAAACGCCGAGCCGGAGCCAGGGAGAGTATTTTGGGGTGTGGGCACGCTTCTGGGGCTGCCCTGCTTGGGTGCCTGCCCGGGCACCCTGCGATTCAGCACCTAAAATTAGCCCCGGCACCCTGCTCCCCCCTCGGGCTGCGGGCAGCAGCTCGGCCCGTGGGTCCCCGGGAGGCTCCGTGCCCTGGAGCAGGGGAGGCAGAGGTGACACCGATAACCCCCCCCGGGCTGTGTTTTGGGGTGTGTTTGTGCGGTTTTTGGGTCCCGAGTGCCTTGGGTTTGGGGGCTGCGTGCCGCACTCGTCCCTTTTTTGGGGCAAAATCCCCTCCAAATGGCTAAATTACCGAATTGGCCATTTCTACGGGGCGGGGTGTGGTTGTTCGTTACCGATTTTACAACTTTCGGGAGCAAAGCCGGACCGCGCCACCACGGGGCTACCGGGGCTTCGGCGCGGAGAACGCGCTGCCCGGCTCCGCTTCCCCGCCGAGCGGGGGCGTGGCTCCGCCGGGCACCGCCCCTTCGGTGCCCTGCCATTGGCTGCGCGGGCGGTGACGTGCGGGGACTGCGGTTGTTCCGCGGAGTCGCGCCGCGGCTCCGTTTGCGTCGCTTTAAAGGGGCCGCGCCGGCGGCAGCCCCGGCAGCGGCGCCGGCCCCGCCGCACCGCAGCGCCACCCCCTGCGCCCGCCCTCCCCAAACGCCGGTGCCCGGCCCCGGTCACGGCCGAGACGCCGGGCTGCCTGTCCACCCACCGGCACCGGGGCGAACCGGGCGCTCCCGGGAGGTTCCCACCCGGTAAGGAGGCTCCGGGGGCTGATCAGGCGTGAGTCTGCACCGGGGCGGCTGGTACCGGGAGGTGCCGACACGGCAGGAGGCTCCGATGACCAGTGCACCCTGGTGTCGGTACCGGGAGATGCCCATCCGATACGGCTGGCGGCGGTACCGGGGGATGCCCACCCGCTGGGGGTCTCCGCTGTCCGGGCGGCTGCTGCCGGTACCGGGAGGTGCCAATCCGGTAGGACCGTGCAGGGAGCGGGGGGATCCCCACTCGGTTGGGCTCTCGGAGGACCGGTGCGGCATGTACCGGTACCGGGAGATGCCCACCGGGCAGGAGCCTCCAAGCAGCGACGGTGCATGAGTCAGCCCCGTTGCGGCTGTGCCGGTACCGGGAGGACCCAAGGAGCGGCCGTGCGTGAGTCGGCACTGGTCCCGTTCTCCGGGTGGCGGGCTGGAGCGCGCCGGTACCGGAGCCAGAGCACCGGCCGCAGGGGGCTGCCACCGGCGCCGGTGTCCCGGAGGGCGAGAGGCCGCGGGACGCGTGTGCAGCACCGCGGCGGGGACTGGGAGCGGTGGTTGGGCTCCCACCGACCAGCGGCTAATCCGGTACCCACCGCCTGCCAGCCGCAGCGTTTTGGGGTCAAAACCACCTGTTTCAGGGTGGGTTTTTTTGTCTTGCGGAGCCGAGAGCTCCGGCCCCGGCTGCGGCACCGCCGCGGCTCCCTGGCAGGCGGCGGGAAGAGCAAACACCGTCCCCAAACCGGCGCGTCCCCGTAACCCGAGGTGCCCGGCAGCCGGGCGGGCGGGGAGGGGCAGCCTGTGCGCGCTCCCCCCTGCCCGGGGGATGTGGGGTGAAGCAGGAGCCATGCAGGTGGCACCTCGGGACGTGGAAGGGGGTCGGGGCGGGCAGAGACACCCCCTCCCAGCCCCGCTCCACGCTGGTTTCTAATGAACTTGCTCATTTGTTTCTGCTTCGGGAGCTGCGGCGCCGGCCGGGACTGGGGTCGGGGTTTATTCCAGGAGCCGTGGAATCGTCTCGTCATCCCGATGACACGTGGGACGGGGCCGGTGTTTATTCCAGGAGCCGTGGAATCGTCTCGTCATCCCGATGACACGTGGGACGGGGCCGGTGGCCGTGCTCCCCCCTCCTCTGCTGTTGGGGCAGCGGGACTCTGGGTTTGCCCTTAATGCTGCCCTGAGCGGTGGGCGA
The DNA here is from genome assembly GCA_027574665.1 of Rhynochetos jubatus. Classification (NCBI taxonomy): domain Eukaryota; kingdom Metazoa; phylum Chordata; class Aves; order Eurypygiformes; family Rhynochetidae; genus Rhynochetos; species Rhynochetos jubatus. The sequence continues at coordinate 5,524,123 of CM050673.1, forward strand.
ACGCGTTTGCCAAAGGGCAGTGGTTGGGGTTGGAGTTAAAATTTAAAAAAAACCCAAACACGTCGTACATAAAATGGGAGTGTTTAAGGTTAAAAATGTTAAAAATAGGCAAGAGCAGATTACGCCGGGGGATTAACACCAGCCCCGGGACGGTGCCTGCTATTGCGAGGTGCCCCCGTGTCCCCTCGCAGCTCAGCAGTTCCCAGCTCCCGAATCCGGCGCTGATCCCCGTCTACGTCTCCTTGGGTGCGACGGGGGCTCGCGTAGGGCCCGATCCCGCGGCGCGGGGTGGGCGCCAGGCTTGTCCTGCGCTGAACCCGGCACGGCATCGAGTCCAAAGTTGCGCCGGGGTGCAGAGGTCTGATCCGCGGAGATGCCGAGGGCAGCGAACGTTGCCTTTCCTCCCTGGGCGTGTTCCGGGCAGAAGGATCCCGGGGGTGGCTGGAGGTGTTGCCAGAAAGGAAGAAAACATCGAGGTTTTGGGGATAAACCTCCCGGGGCGATCACCCTTGCAGTGAGCCCAGCAGCTCGCCCTTTTTAGCGGGGTTTTGACCCTCATCCCCAATCCAGTTGGTTGAAGCCTTTACGTTTGCCGTAATTCACGAGCAAATACCCGTTTTCTTTTCTGTTTCGACATTCCGGCTTTGCCTAACGGTAGGAAGCGCGGCCCCTCTTCGCCTTTATTTTGGAGGGAGCCCCTTTTTTGCAGCAGGTGGACGGACGCGCTGCCGGGATACCGACGCGCTGCCGGGATGCGGCCGCCGGGTGAGTCATCTCCACGCAGAAATAGCTCTGCTGGGAGCGGTGACACGGTCCTGCAGGGATTTCGCTGCTCCTGGCTGTGTTTAACGGGGTCATTTAGGGCTGGGAGATTTGCTAAGTACTTTTTGTTTTCCTCATCTCCGCTCCCCCCCACCCCCTGCGTGGGGCAGAGTCAGGGTTTGAGGTGACCCACGGCTCAGGCTGTTTGCTCGAGTTGGCGAGGATGAGCGCAGGTTTATTAAGCTCCTAACGCTGCCATCTCCCTTTTCCCTTTCAGAAGGGGACAGCAGCACACGGTGGAAGGATGGAATTTGCCCAACAGCCCCCGGGGGGAGAAGCCCCATCCCAGGCCTTTACTCACTAAATAACGTTGGGTTAGATTTTAATTTCTCCTTCGCACAAAAGCCATTTCGATGCGATTAGGGGGCGGCTGAGAGCGGGAGGCGGCTCTTGCAGGAGCGTGGTGGGGATGCTCTGCCCTCTGCCAGCGGATAGGGGCAGAGATTTTCCAAGCTGACTTCACGGATTATCGGTTTCCTTATAACGGTCCGGCGGCCTCTGCTCTCCCCCGCGACGGGAAAGCTGCCACCGGGGCACTTGGCTCCGTGGCCGGGGACGGCACCCGCGGCAGTGCCGGGGACACGGGGGCAAGACGCAACTGGTTTTGTTTTCCATCTCTTGGAAGCGGTTGGATTCATCCCCTCTGGGGCTGCTGGTGCTCGCGGTGCTTCGGGAGAGCCAAGCGATGCCTGGGGGAGGTGGGGGGGGCAGCAAGAGCTCACGGGGAGCCCCGCTGAGGACGAGTTAACGCGAGATCAGGGTGGGTGATGCTGCTCCCCACCTCGCGCTGCTCAGCTCGTGAAGGAGACGGAGCTAAAATAACCCAAAAGAGACCAAACTGGCTTTTCCCCAGCCCGTAGGTCAGGTTTGTAGGTGCGTAACTAAAGGTTAATCGAGGAGAGGTGGCTCCAGGGACGGTGTTTGGGGAAGCTCAGCTGAGAAGCGCTATCGGGGCTATCGATCGCGTGGACTTTGCTCTTCAGGTTTGACCTAATCTGCCCGAAATTCAAGAGAAGTGCCAGTTATGCAAAACACAAAAACCTTGGGCCCAGAAGCGCTTTTTGAGAGGCAGGTTAGCTCCCCGTACCCACGTCATCCCGTAACGGCGTCCGTGGGGTTAACCAGCCGTTCCAGGGCTGTTCGCTGTGCGCCGCGTTGGTACCGCAGCGGCTCCGTACGGCTCAGACCCGCGTTATTTTCTCCCTGCTGGCAGCGCTTTAGAATGTAATGACAAAAATGACAATTACTCCTGCACCTTTAATCTCTTTTTTCCTGTTTCTCTTGGCTTGGACCTGAAAATCCCGGTGGCTAATCCCACTCCCAGGCTGGCTGTAGCATTATTTGGCTTCAAACGATGTCTGTAAATAAACATCAGCTTTTGCTGGATGCTTCTATAAAGAAATAACTGGTGTTTGGTTTGAAGGTTTCACAAAAGGTGGCTTTCAGCAGATCTCGCCCCGGGGTTTAACGCTGCGTGCCCGCTTCCTTTTGCCGCGTGCCACCTTTGAGTCGCAGTCGTGGTTTATTATTTTAGCAGTCATGAATCACGTTTGTGCCCGAAATAGTTGGATGCTGGGCTTCAAACCAGACAAATCCCACACAAATCACCTTCAGCTGAAAAACTTCCTGTCGTCACGCTGGTGGTAAAAAAAAAACCCCAACCCTCGTTGAAATCCTCCTAGCCCCAGCTAAGCCGAGCTGCCGGTGCCCAGTTAAAATGCCCCGTGTCCCAGTGTGTTATTCCGTCTGCTAACCATCTGCCCACGTTTCCAGCCAGGGTTTGGCTGCGAGCTTGGGTTTTGGAGGTTTCCCATCGCTCTGCTTGGATTGCCGGGGACCACAAGAGGTCGGCAAAAATCAGGAGATACATCCTGGGTTCTGCCTTCGCTCCGGGGCAGCAGACTGGCACATCCTCACCGGAGCTGCCTGGGCACCTGGTTTCATTCCAGGATAATTACTCCATTAAAAGAAACACCCCCGAACTAATTATACTGGAAGAAAATCAGGGAAATTTTGGAACAGGGCATGTGTTGCTGGTTTTTATCACCGAACAGTTCTCATGGCTGCTTTCATCCCCCGGGTGCTTGGGGGAATTAAGAAGGATCAGAAGCATTAAACGGGCTCTGCCCGCTCACCCCGATCTCCGGAGACTCCTTAGTTCCGCCGTTCCTGGTACGAAAGGTCCCGAGCTTGGGAGTTCGCTGCAGGACACGGAGCCCAGCCGCCCCGTGACGGTTGGGGCCGTGCCCAAAGGTGGCAGCCGGGGAAAAACCCAAGCCATTAACCAAACTCCCCCTTCTCTGTGGTTTGCAGCCAGGAGAGCGGCCCGGCGAGCCCTAAGCGCCGCCTTCGACAACACGCTGCCCGCAGAGTGATGCTCTTAAAATGAAAAGGTGCTGCGAGGGCGTTGGGCTGCCATGCCTGTTTAAGGTCAGTGCCATTCTCACCCGTCTGATCCTCTCTGAACGGGGCTGTCCCCTCTCTTCTCAGGGTCACGGAGCAGGAATCGGGTCCCCATCCTGCAAACCTCTGGGCGCAGGCAGCAGCCAGGGGGTGAGCGGGTGCCGCTGGGGCCATCGTGGCTTTAGCTGAGGGGAGCGGATGGGCACCGGGAGGCTGGGCTGGGGCTCACCAGCTTTGCACCGTGTTGGCAAAGTGGGTTTATTTTGGTTTTAGGGCAGGGCAGGAGGTGGCTCTGATTTATCCCGGGCTTCTTGGGAGCCCGTGGTGCCTGCAGAGCCCGATCCAGGGGGAATCTTCACCCGGGAGATGGAGCAAAAATCAACCTGCAACATGGTTTTCTTCTGTCCTGGCAGCAAGAGGGGGCTATGGGGACAGAAAACCCTTTTCAGAGGTGGGGCAGGAGCACCCCCCCACCCCGTGAGGACCCTCCCTGCATGAAACACCCCACGGCGCGTGCGGTCTCCAGGTCCCTTGGAGGACGTGTGCGGTGGTTGCTCGGCACAGTGACCGCCGTGACTGCGGGAGCGGGATTAGCGGTGACAAAATGATCTCTTTATAGGCAGGATAAAGGCCTTAGGGCCAGGGCTGAGGTATGTCAGCAGGGGATTAGCCCCCCTAAACCCAGCTGGGCTAATAAGCTGCCTTGGGCTAAGGTAGCCGTGGAGCATCGCCCTGCGGGACTGGTACCCTCTTGCTTGGCAACGCTTGCGCTTGCCACCATCGCTGTGCCAGGGCCAAAGCAAAGTGCCTTGAACTAACGGCTGGGCGTTATCCTTCCACCTCACAGGGTGTTGGTATGGCCAGCCCCCGGCCTCCCAAATACCTCCTCGTCTTCGATTTCGACGAGACCATCATCAACGAGAACAGCGATGACTCCATCATCCGGGCGGCGCCGGGGCAGGTGCTTCCGGAGCACATCCGACAGACCTTCCGCGAGGGCTTCTACAACGAGTACATGCAGCGTGTCCTGGCATACATGGGGGACCAGGGGGTCAAGATGGGGGACTTCAAGACAGTCTATGAGAACATCCCTCTGTCCCCCTGCATGCCGGACCTCTTCCAGTTCCTCTCCAAGAACCACGAGCTCTTCGAGATCATCCTCATCTCCGATGCCAACATGTTCGGCATCGAATGCAGTCTGAGGGCAGCCGGTTTCTACTCCCTCTTCCGCAAGATCTTCAGCAACCCGTCCGGCTTTGACAAGAAGGGGTACTTCACCCTGGGGCCCTACCACAGCCACAAGTGCCTTGACTGCCCGGCCAACATGTGCAAACGCAAAATCCTGACCGAGTACCTGGCAGAGAGAGCCCAGGAGGAGGTGGAGTTTGAGAGGGTCTTCTACGTGGGAGACGGGGCCAATGACTTCTGCCCTTCCGTGACTTTGACTTCAGCTGATGTGGCTTTCCCGCGGAAGGGCTACCCCATGCACCGGATGACCCAAGAGATGGAGAAGCAGCAGCCTGGAGCCTTCAAGGCCACTGTCGTCCCCTGGGAGTCGGCTACGGAAGTCGCCCGCTATCTCCAGGAGGTCCTCAAGAAGAAGTGTTGAGGATGGCTCAGAAGAGACTTGCTTACTATAAGCAGCTGCGAAAGGAGAAGCCTGGGGGGAGTCACATCCTGCACTGCTCGCTCAGCCCCCACTCCTGGGTTGCTTTTCTGCCTTTCCGAGCTCCTTTCTCCCCATGATTAAAGCACTTTCTCTACGTTCCCCCTTCTCCTTTCCCTCCCGTGTTGAGACGAAGCCTTCTCTATGCAGCTCGGACAGCTACCCAGCGTGGGTGTTTGGCAACACTAATGGGGATGGGGTTTCTTCTTGTCGGGCTTTTTTTTCTTGCCCATTTCAAAGAGCAATTCCTAGAAGTCCAGAAGCCGGCTCCCCGCAGGCTGGGCCCTGCACGTGCTTCCACCTGCCTTCATCCCCCCCTCGCCTGCCCGACCTCCACCGGCCACGCCTGGAGCCGCGTGCTGTTGCCTTGAACCTGATGCTCGAGGGCTCCTTGCCTCTTTGGGAAGCCGCTGGAAACGTGATCCGGGAAACTCGTGCTGCCCAAGCTCCCCAGCCTGCCCTCCGCACCCCGCCTGGGCAGGGCAGCTCCTGGCTCAGCTGCTGAGCCTTGCGATGGAGTTAATCGTCCCTTCAGACTTTATTCTCTGAGAAAAACCAGAATATGAGGGACAAAAAACCTTGTGGAAAGGTGATGCCTTGGAAAAAACCTTTAGTGCCCACCCCCAGCCACTTGCCCAGGGGATGGGCACAGCGACCGCATCCCTCCGCGGGGAGGAGGACCTGCCCTTGCCTTCCACCTCCCTCCTCTGCTTCTGCTTCCAGGGCAACACGTCCCCCATGTCCCCCGGGGCGGACAGGTTTCTCCTGTAACCTCCTGACAGGTTACCAGTCGCCTCCTTGTGTTCGCTGGATCCCATCGACTCCCTCTCACCCAGGGGTTGATTTCCCTCCTGACCTGGTCGAGAGGTGCCAAATCTCCCCGCGGGAGATGTGGTGCTGTAGCACTTCTGGCACCGGGTCCCCGGAGGCCAAACCCTCCCCCGCTCCGTGCCCCCATGTCCTACTGCAGCATTAATTGCCCCTTCTAATTGCACTCTGCAGGGGGGACCTACAGTATTCCCTGCTCTCTGGTGTTGGCTTCTCCGGGGGTTTTCCGCAGCCTGACTGGCCCGAGGGTGGCTCGTAATGCCTCCACAGCAAGAAACCCTGGCAGCAAACCTGAGCAGTAAGGAAATAACCAAAGCAGCCCCGAGTTGTCCCTCCTCTGTCTCACCCCTCTTTGTTCTTCCTCCTCCGGACCCTGTTCAACTGTGTGGAACCTAAAGCCATGGAATTAAAAAAGTGCATCTATACGTACACGGACATACAGCTATATATTGCAGATACGCAAGCTGGTTGTATCCAGGACATAAACCTGGGTGTGAAACGGCTCTCGGAGCTGCACGTCCGTGTGGTTTCTCTTCCTTGGGCTGGTGAAGGGGGTTACGGTGCTGGTGAGGGGGAGCGGGAGGGCGGGGCTGGGCTACAAGCGGTGTTCTGCACCTTGGGGCTGCCCCTACCGGGGCCCCTTTGGTGCAGGATTGGGCCCCAGTGGGCTCAGCAGGCGGGTTGCCTGCGTGCGTGGCTGGGTGCTGCTCTTCCCCTTGTCCCTGGGGTGGGGGGGGTTCAGCCCCGGCTCCTGTCTCTGCGCTTTGGTCCCGTGGGGCCGGGAGCATGGCCAGGGCACCAAGGTGCCACCCGCCACCTTCCCATCGACAGAGCTGCCCTGGTGCTAAACCTTCCCGGCACCTGCAGCAGCCGGTGCTGGCAAAACTAAAAGAAAACGAGGGGAGGGGGGCCGGGCAGGGGGATGCTCTGGGGGCCGGAGGCTGCCCGGGGGCAGCAGTGGCACCCAGTCGGGCTGCCCCTGGAAGGGCTGAGCTGTCCAAAGGCACATGCGGAGGCAAAGCAGAGCCCTGCCCGAGCGGGAGCGGGCTGCGGCCAAGCTGGGGTGGGCGATGCGGGGTGGGGGATGCAGGGGCTGCCCGTCCCCCCCCGGCACTCAGAGCGGCTCCACGTAGTTGCCGGGGAAGAAGCCCGTTTCCTCGCCCATGACACCCTCGCACCAGCCGTCGGAGTATCGGCGTGTGACGAAGAGGAGGGCGCCGGGCTGGAAGGAGAGCTCGTTGTCCTTCTGCCGCGCGTAGGGGTAGAGGGCCACCACTGCGAGAAGAGGGAGAGAGGGTCCAGGGAGCCCGGCAAGGCCACCGCAGGGGACAAGGCCACCGCCGGGAAGGGCAGGAGGAGGGACGTGAGCCCCTCTGTCCCGCCCTGCGTGCCGCAGCATCGCTCACCATCCCTGCCCATGCCAGGGCAGAGCTGGGGCACCGGTGACGGGGTTGGGAGCTCAGCCAAGAGCCCCACAGCGCAGAGATTGGGGGGGTCTGGGGCTCCACTGTACCTTTCTCCAGGTAGCTCTCCGGGACCCAGGGGGGCTCCTCTGCGGCGGGCGGCGGCGGGGGGGCCAAATCCTCGAAGTCAGGCAAAGCTGGTGGCGGTGGTGGCGGCTCGAGGTCATCGGGGGCTGCAAAAGCCCCCCAAAATCAGTGGGGGAGGAAGGGCTCTGTGGGGAGCAGAGGCCACACGCAGCCCCCGCCTCCCCACTAGCCATCCCCCCCCACGCTGAACATCCCTGTGCCCCCGAGCACTCACCTGGGGGCATGAGGTCCAGGGGGTCCAGGGCCATGTCCCCCGGTGGTGGCGGGGGCAGGTCCCCAGGGAGAGGTGGGGGTGGTGGGACAGTGGCTGCAAGTGGGGGGGGGGGCCCTGACAGGAAGGGGAGCGGCGGCAGCGGCGGGGGGATGCCTTCACTGGGGGCTGCCGGGGCTCCGCTCGAGCTGGGGGTACAGAAGTGATGGTGTCGGGGGGGGGGGGCAGGCTAGGGGTCTGGCTCGCCCCCTCCTCCTTTGAACACAGACACTTGCCCCCCACCAGGACAGGGTGCCACTTGCTGCAGTCCCCGAGGGCAGGATACCCCAGCATCAGTGTGTACACCCCACACAAGCCCTTTCCCCACTCTGTGCCTCAGTTTCCCCATCGGGGACCTTCTCTGTAACAGGCTAGATAAGCACAACCCAGGGTGGCGAATCTCCCACCCCCCAAACCCGTATTTTTCACCAAAACCCCTTTGCAGCAGATCATCCCCCCAGCACTGGGGTCACGGTGGCTGCCCCAGGCCCTCCCGACCCCCGGGCAGAGCCGGTACCTGAGGGATACCAGCGAGGAGGTGGAGGAGGCTGCGGAGATCTTGCCCTCAGGAACCACGGGCGGCTGGATGGGCTCGGGGATGCGGGTGCTTCTCCTGCGGGCAGAGCGGCTGCTGAGCCCCCAGCCCGGCCGGCAACAGGGCACGGGGATGGGACACTGATGGCAGCGGCGTTGGGTGAGCCCACGGTGTGGCTGGTGGTTCTGTCCCCACCCATGTCACCCGCTCGGTGACATGGAAAAGTACAGCCCCGCACCCATCCTCACCCCAGGGTGCCTGCAGCCTGCGCCGCCGACTTGATCCCCTTCCGAGACAGGGTGCCGGTGCGGGACAGCTGGGTGCTGTGGTCCTGCGGGCACAGGGAGACACGGAGGGGCCACGGGTGAGGGCAGCCGCCCCACAGACTCATTGCACCCCAGAGAGCTGTCACCCTCCCCCCTCTCACAGGCAGCAGCACCCCGAGTTCTCTGCTGGGCCCCCCCCGACGGAAGGAGCCGCCAGCGCTGTGGTGCAGAGGCGGCCAAGAGGCCCCCGCCACCGTGGGAACCGAAGCCCCAGCGCAGCCACTTCCCCTCCGGCTGCCGAAACTCCAACCCACGGGCGCCTTCCTGCACCGTGCTGGGAAAGGTGCCGTGGGAGGGAGCGTGGGGGAGCTCAGCACCTGCCCCAGCGGCGCTGAGCGTTGTGTGCCTCAGTTTCCCTTTGGCGTCCTGGGCCGTGTTCCCCCTCCCCAAGCTGGAACCACGGAGTCGCAGCGGGATGAGTCCTGGCATGGGCTGTGGGGCACAGACAGACTGTGCTTCTCCATCAAGGAGGGGTCTGAACCCCCCCATGTGCCCCCATCAGTGCAACCCTGGGGACACCAGGGACTGAGAAAGCCCATGGAAGCCCCCTCACCCCTGCGGGACATCCTTCTGGCCCTGGGCTGACCTTTATTCCGTGCCCGATGTCGTCCAGGACACTGAAGTTGAGGGGTTTCCTGTAGTAGGGCTCCAGGCAGGGTGGGCTGGGGGGGGCCATGATCTTCTGGCAGGGTGGGAACCTCTTGCTGACAGTCAACGAGCCGATCTCCCGGCGAGACACCTTCTCCTTGTGTATGTCAACCCTCTGCGGAGATGACACTGTCCCATCCCAGGTTCTCCCCACCTCCTGCTGCCCCCTCCAACGTCCCCCCACCCTTCCCAGCCCTGTCTCCCTGACTGTAAGGGAGGGGTTGCAGGGAAGGATCAGGATTGAGCCTGAGGCCCCTGGCCCAGCCGAAGCCCCGGGGGCAGATCCTGCTCTGCTCCATCACAACAGGGCGAGCGATCCCCCTGAAGCCACCGCAGCGGACCTGGCCCTTCCCAAAGGGGACAGGGGGACAGGGCAGTGGCAGGGGGATACGTGAGCCTCGGCTGCCCATAAACGGTTTTCCTGCTGTGTCCAGCGTGACCACGGGGTCCCATCTCCTCCTGTGGCTGGAAAGGCTCCAGGCGGCTTCCAAGTGCCAGGAAGAGGGCGGGTGGCCACAGGACTCCGCACGGGTGTCCCTAAGCTCTGGGAGGACGAGGCCAGGCCCCAGCAAGGGGAAAGTGTGACAGCCAAGCCAACACTCCCAGCCCCATCCCTCCACTTTGGCTCCTCTGAGGTTTCCTGGGCAGTTCCCACGGTCCTCTCCATTGGGATTTGCAAGCACCCAGTCTGGGACAACACCCCAGAGACCAGTTTCCCAGCCCCAGGTGGACTCATCCATCCCCCCCACGGCACACTGGATGACCCCCCCTGCCCCAAAGATGGTCTTGCATTTCCCCAGCAAGGTGATGCTACGGAACTGGGGGGGCTGGAGGGCTCTTCAAGCTGTGGGGAAGGAGGCTCCTCTGCCCCTCTGAGCTGCCCAAACGCCCTTTCCCAGAGCCCACCCCCTTTCTCAGGACCCAAACCCCACAGTGCACCAGCACCGGCCGGAGGACGGTCCCACCTGGGCCACGCAGCTGACGTCAGCCTCCACCTTGCGCAGCTCGGCTGCCTGCAGGTCCAGCAGCCGGAGGAAGGCGGTGGCCAGGCTGCTGACCTGGTACGTCACGCTGGCCAGGGACTGCGTGCTCAGGGCCATCGTCTCCTCCAGCGCCTTCCGCTTGTCGCTCGCCTGGATGGGGGAAACCCGGGCGGTGGGACGAGCCCACCCCGTGCAGCCACCGCTGCCCTCCACGCTCCTGCTGGAGTCACACGGTAGCAGAGATGCTTCCTTCTGCTTTCCAAATGCATCAGACTTCCTCCGGCCCCGCTGGTGGGACACACGGACACCCGGCCGGCCACAGCGCTCGGCTTTTCCAGCACTGGGGGTCCACCGTGATTCCTCCTCGGGGTGCTGCTGGAGCCAAGGGCCCAGCTCAGCCTCCTGCCACCCTTGGGGACAGCCAGCCGTGCCACCAGCCGTGCTGGGGACGGGGGCTCAGTTCTCTGTTCAGCACGTTTCCCCTTCAGCTCTGCTCCGGTGGGTCGGCCACTGCCAGTCCCTTGGGGGCAGCTTCGGGGTCTGGCTCCAGCGAGGCCACCGAGACACACAGGGACCCCTCTGGCCAAGACGCCCTCCCCAGCAAACAGGGCCAGAACAAGGCTTTTCCCTCCTTTTTCATCCCAAAAGCTCCTGCCCCCTCCACTTTCTCCTAGGGGGGCAGGCAGGGAGGAAGAGGGAAGCTGACGGCAGCAGAGCTTCACGCTTGCTCCGTGTGTGCGGGCACCTGGCTCGCAGGGGTGCACCTGCCCTGCCAGGGGGCACCTCTGAAGCCCTGGGGACAGCCCAGGCAGGGCTGGTGTCCCTGGTCCCCTCCCAGGGCTTCTCTAGAGGCACCAAGCCCCTAGACGACTCAGAAAAGCTGCTGTGGAGCAATAGGGGAAACTGAGGCATGAGAAAAACCACCGAGCAGCAGCGTGCAGCGCCTGGTAGGAAGCTGAGGGGTGCTTGGGCTCCCATCTCCGTGGGCAGAGCCTTCGCCATCACCCACCAGCCACCCCTCCGGGACCACCATCACCCCAGGGCTCCCCAGCTGCCCCTGGCAACACACCGCGGCTCGTCCCATGACGTCCCCGTCCGTCCCCGTCCCCCTCACCTGCAGGTAGTTGCTCTCGCAGTAGTCAGCGACTCTGTGGAGGTTGCAGTGGTGGTCGCGCAGGACCTGCCGTCCCGCCGGGATGTCGCGCTGCTGCAGCTGCTCCAGCTCCGACATGGTGCTGGGCTCGGCTCCCACTTCCTCCCCGGCCGCCTCGGCGCCGGTTTTTGAAGCTCGCGGCAGTGCTGACGCAGGGCCTGCGGGCGCCGCGGTGTCCCCATCCCCACGAGGGACACCCTCCAGGCGTGGAGTTCACCCTGGTCACCCTCCCACCATGGTCCTCAAGAGAGCCGGGGCGGTGAGGGGTCAGCGGGAAGGAGGCCAGCGTAGCCCCAGCCCCACGAGGGATGTGTTGGGGGGCAGCCCCCGGCCGTGGCTGGTGGTCACACTGCTGGGGCAGGGGATGAGGGCAGCTGCCACGGTGAAGGATGTGACTCATGGAGGAACCGACAGCACAGCGTGGGGATGAACGACTGAGGAAGCCACCCTGACCCTGGCCCCCATCTCTGCCCACCTTCCCTGGGCCGCTGCCACCCTCCCCATAGGCGTGGGGCTGAGATGGGCTTGGGTGCATCCAGGGCAGGTGAGTCCCTTCCCATCACCTTCATCAGCTGGGCAAGAGACACAGGGCAGCGCCCTGTGCCAGGTGCCCCTCCCTGGAAAAGCCCCGTGCACCCCACGCGGCATCACCCCGGTCACCCGGACCTCGCTCAGCTCGGGGCACAGAGGGGTGTGACAAGTGACCGTCCTTCCCCTGCCCAGGACAGCGTGTCCTTCTCGGTGCTTGGCTAACAACGTTTCACATCCCCACGGGTGAGGCTGTGCCGAGGGCAGGAAATTCTCACTTCCCCGGTGCTTGGAAATTCCCCTCCACCCTCTCCTCCTCCTCCTCCAACAGCAGGAGCTTCATCGGGGCCTCCCGGGCTCCGTCCTCTGCACGGGCCAGACAGGAGCAAACCCCCTGTTAGGGCTCGGCCCTTCCTGAGCCCGTGGCCCCACCAGCACAAGGACGCAGGAAATGATGAATTTCCTCCAGCACCGGCCTCGCTCCTCACACCCTGAAGGACCGAGAGCTGCTCTCGGCCCCCCACGGTCCCCTTGTCCCAGCTCCCCCACTCTCCGTTCCCCCCTGAACTCCACGAAAGCTGCTCTGATTCCCACAGGGGATGGTCCCTCTGTCCCAGCCAGGGCAGAACCCAGACACCCACACTAGGGGCTTCAGGGCTTCCCAGTTGCCCCAGTCACCCACCCCACCCTTCCTCCCCCCGCCCCACAGCCCCATCACCGATTACCCAGGGGCTTTGAGGCTAATGCCCAACACCTGACCAGCTTATTCCCCTGAGTCTATTATCAGCTTAAGGACCAAAGACATCTGCTCCCCGCCACCCTCCCGGAGAGCCGAAGGAGTCTTCAAGCCTGGATCAGGAGAGCGAGGTCCAGCTGCCAGCGTCTCCCCTCGGATGGATCTCTGAGCTGCGCTGCTGAGAGGGGTAGCCCCTCGTCCCCGGAGGTAAGTGGCTTTGCTCCTTCCAGGGGCAAAAGGCATCGTGGGGTCTGTGTGGTTTGGGAGCCACGTCCTTGGCGCTGGTAGCGCGGCTGTGCCGTGGCGTTTGGATCCTTGTGCTCTGCTATGAGCATCTCCCGGGGCTGGCTGCGCGCCGTGGGCATCCGTGGGGAGAGGAGCGCTGGGCACACTCACCACGAGAGCAGCTGCGGAAAACCGGGAGGGTCCAGGGCACACAAACTTGACGCCTTCCCAAGAAGGGCAGACGCTTAGTTCCTTAGAAAACCTGCAAAGATGCTCTTGCCCAGGCACAGGACACAGACCAGGAAGGTCTTGTTTGCAGACCTGAGCATCCAGGTTCTCCTACTGCTCCGACAGCCCCGAGGCAGCGGCTTTTCTCTGGGCTCAGCCAGCCCTGCTGCGCTGGCCACCTCCAGTCTTGGGGAAACAGCCTCCGAGGTAGCCAAGATCTCTTTGCAAACCAGGCTGGATCCTCCTCTGCTGTCCTCAAACTGCATCCGTCACTCGATGGGCCTGCTGGGAGCAAGGAAACGAAAACCTGGTTACAGCTGATGTTACGAGAAGGGTTTTGAAAGGTGCCTCCCGCCTCGGGGACGGGGGGTGGGTGTTTAACATCAGCCCATGTCTTGTCAGGGGGTAGCTGAGACATCAGCAACATTTGCACTATTATTAGGGCCAAAGCAAAGGTCCTAATGCGCCTTAGAAGGCCAGCTGTGTACTCAGAACGCGCTGTTCCTCTGTGGTTACAGGGCAAAATGGCTCAGGACATGACAGAGAAGGAGCTGCTGAAGATGGAGCTGGATCAGCTGAAGAAGGAGGTGAAGAACGAGAGGCAAATGGTGAGTTTTTCACCCAAAATGCAGAGGGGCTGTTCCCTGGGGCAACTTCCTGACCTGATTGTGCTGCAAAGGAAAAAAAAAAAACCACCAAACCCACAACCCCTGAAAATAAACCTCAAATACAGGCAGAAGCATGTGCATTCACACCTCTCCCCTCAAGGCAAACATGCCCCTCGGGCTTAGCCCCGCGTCCAGAGCCTGGGAACTGCAGCCCCGCGCTCAGCCAGGTGCCCGCAGCACCCCGGGGATGCTCCTGGGGACACCCCACGCTGGGTGGGATGGTCATGGCCACGGTTCCCCTCTCCCGGCTGCGCGGAGGGGGTTGTAGGGCAGGCAACGAGCGGGAGCGCAGCTCTGCAGCGAGGGTTTGTTCCCATAACCCACGCAGAGCATCTCCTTCCTTGGCAGGTCTCCAAGACCGGCAAAGAGATCAAGGAGTACATCGAGTCCATGGCGGGCGAGGACCCGCTGCTGAAAGGGATCCCTGAGGACAAGAACCCCTTTAAGGAGAAGGGCGGCTGTACAATAAGCTGACCCCCCCCCCACTGCTGTCACCGCCGGGCACAGGGATGCTCCCGTGTGCAAGCCAAGACTGTCAGAAACCTGCTTTCCCTGTAGTCTGACCTCAGCGCTGGGGAGTCCAGAACCAAAGCGTAGCGCATCTGAAGGAAAAGAAAGAAAAAAAGATGAAAAAAACAACGAAAAAAAGATGAAAAAAACAACAAAAAAAAAAGAAAATAAAATTCCCCCCCTGCCACCGGAGATGAGGTTCAGCAGCCAGCGCAGCGTGTGCTTTTGTGCTCTCACGGCTGATTTACATTTGGTTTCCTGCGAGCAAAACTTCTGCATTTTTAGCAGCCGGCAGCCAACTGGGCTTTTAATGAAACCAGGGCTGTGTCTAGTTCAGACTCCTCGGAGCAGAGCCCCCGCTTCCTGCAGAAGACCCTCCCAGCAGGACCTTGCTCCAGCCGGTTCCTCAGCGCCTCAGTTTCCCCATCTGGCACAGCAGGGTAAAACCTACCCAAAGCTGCTTTGAGGCTTCCAGAGGCCTGAGGCTTTATTCTCTGTATTCCTACATCCCCCCCACCCCAGCCGCTGGCCACCGCTGGCCACCACTCCTACAGCCCACGGCTCGCACCCATCGGGAGGCGGGGGATGGCCAGCGCAGGGCTGGGTGGGCTTCACCCAACCCAGGGTAGGGCAGGGGAAGGAGCGAGGCCCCAGGCAGTTTGTTCAAACCCTCACCCCGCCTCTCCGTGTCTCGCTTCCTCCCCGGGAAAGCCCCTGGCAGCCGTGGGAAAGCAAGCCCAGGGCTGTCGGGTCCTGCCTGCGACCGTGGTGGCTCCGAGCACCCCCTTCACCGTCGGCTGCCGCAGCCGGGCCCCACACGGGAAGAAGAGCTGCAAAGCCTCGTCCCGCCGTGTCCCATCAGTAAGGGGGATGACTTGGAGCAGGCAGTTTGGGGGGCAGCAGCTCCTTGGAGCAAGACGGGAGCCAAGCCCGAAGCTAGCAATGCCAGGCCGTGAGGCTGCTCCCGAGGGCAGCTTCTTTCTAGGCCAAATGTCATCCCCTGCTTGATAGGAAAAGCACAACCCGCTTCCAAGCTCAGTGGGGTGATACTTGGGGATGATGTGTGGGGTTTGTTGTTTGGCAAGGCGGGTGTGCGGGTTTTTTTAAGTCCACTACCTCTGCATGCTATCAGCAAACTCCCCAACACATCCCCAGTCAACCCCAAACAGAAGCTGCAGCTCTTTTCCTTTCTCAGAGTCCCTCAGGTCCCATCCCTGCTGCCGACCGTCCCCATCCTGCTCCTGCGTCGCACCAGCCCACATCCGACATCGCAACAGCCCTCAGGCCCGTGGTGAAACGCTCCCCACAGGCCCAGCCAGGCTCTGCTTGGAGGTTACACACGTACCGCCGCCGAGCCAGACACAGCGAAGACAACGGCTGCCGACTCAGGGCAGGAACAAGCCTTTTCCACCCCCTCGGACAGGGTGCTTGGGAAGAGGCGATGGTGCATGTGGGGAAGGGTGTGGGTCTACCACGATGCTGCTGGGGGTCCTGAAGCCTGTGGAGATGGGCCTGGGAGTAGCTATTCTTGCAGGGAAACTGCTTTTGACCCCACTTGAAGCAGCGTTTTCCTGCCTGCTGGGCCACGGCTTGGTTGCATCAACGGGCCAGGCCTGGCCAGCACCGAGCCCAGGGGGCAGAGGGTCCCTCAGCTCCCACGGGCCAGGCCTGGTCAGCACCGAGCCCAGGGGGGCAGAGGGTCCCTCAGCACCCACAGGCCTGGTCAGCACCGAGCCCAGGGGGCAGAGGGTCCCTCAGCACCCATGGGCCAGGCCTGGTCAGCACCGAGCCCAGGGGGGCAGAGGGTCCCTCAGCTCCCACGGGCCAGGCCTGGTCAGCACCGAGCCCAGGGGGGCAGAGGGTCCCTCAGCTCCCACGGGCCAGGCCTGGCCAGCACCGAGCCCAGGGGGCAGAGGGTCCCTCAGCTCCCATGGGCCAGGCCTGGTCAGCACCGAGCCCAGGGGGGCAGAGGGTCCCTCAGCACCCACAGGCCTGGTCAGCACCGAGCCCAGGGGGCAGAGGGTCCCTCAGCACCCATGGGCCAGGCCTGGTCAGCACCGAGCCCAGGGGGGCAGAGGGTCCCTCAGCTCCCACGGGCCAGGCCTGGTCAGCACCGAGCCCAGGGGGCAGAGGGGTCCCCAGTGACACCCCACGATGGGGGGGTCCCTCTCAAAGGCCAGACACATGGAAGAGGCCTTCCCTCAGGCTTGGGGGTCCCTGCAGGCAGCATCTCCACTGCATGTACCTCCCCACCCAGAACCAGGCAAACATGAAGGTGGTTGTGTCCTCTCCTGCAGACGCTAAATAAACCTGTCAGCTCGACCGCGGCCTCTGTCTTTCTTGCAGGGGGCAGGGGCGTGGGGCTAGCGGCCCTTTGCAGCACGGATGCACCAGGGCTTGGGCTGCCCCTAATCCGGGGCGATAACCCGGGTGTGGCCCGTTTCCAGCGCTCGGAGGGGATTGACCCGTTAAATCGACGTTAAACGGCTGGAAACCTGCGTCAGAGCCGGCTAAGCCGCTGCTGAAGGGATTCGGGACGTCTCTGGCCTAACAGCGCTTAAGCCAGGGCGAGGCCCTTGGGGCCGTTCCCCCGAGGCCTCGCCCACCCGCGTCCGCCAACCTCCGCCCGCCGGGGCCGCGACCACCGCGGGGCCGGGACGAGGCGATGTCGCTACGCTATAACCCGGTGGGAGGCGGAGCGGAGGGCGCTTCCAGCCAATAGCAGCGCGGAGAGACGAGAGTGTCAGCCCGCGCACCCAATCAGCGCAGATATCTGAGAGGGGGGGAGCCCGCCGCGCTCTGCCACGCCCCGACGTTTTCGCGCATGCGTAGTAAAGAGCCGGCGCCCGCGCACAAAATGGAGCCCGGCGGGGGCCGGGAGGGCGCAGGAACTGGGGGACGGCGCCCGGTGGTGCCCCACCCGCCCCCCCCTCGCCCCCGGTTTGCAGCCGCCTCCCGCCGCCTTACCGGAACGGCAGCGGAGGAGAGGCAAAAAAGTACACGAGGTCCCACCGAGATTTGAACTCGGATCGCTGGATTCAAAGTCCAGAGTGCTAACCATTACACCATGGGACCGCTGCGTATAGAGCCCGCCGCTGCGCCCTCAATCTGCCCCGCCACCGCCCATGGCTGAACCCACCCACCCTCCGCTGTTGACCCCCCGCCCCCCGTGACAGCGGGGCTGTGCTGCCCACTCTCCTCCGGTACTGCCCGTGAACGTGCGATGTGCCCGCGTACCGCGGGGATGGCCCCGTTCTGCTCCATACCTGCCCTTGAGGGGCGGTTTGGTTGGGACTGTCCTGTGCATCCCCCACGCAGGCAGCCTCCGGACCCTCCCGGGGGAGAGGGCTCAAGGGCACCCCGGTGTCCCCCCTCGGGGGGCTGCTGGGTAACCTCGGTGCCCTTGAGGCCCCCCCGGGAGGGTCCGGAGGCTGCAGAGCGGTTGGGGAGCAGCACCAGCACGGCCGGGATACAGCTGCACCCCCGGGGGGCCCTTTGCATCGAGTCCAGCCCCCGCTGCCAGCACCCCGGGGCAAGAAAATTTTCTTAATTACTCCTACAAACCCTCTTATATAGCGATACCGGCCCCGTTTGGGTTCTACTGGTACCCAGGACAGGCCGTAGCCTCCACAGGGATCCCCCCGAGCTGCCATCCCCCTTCCTCATCCCAACTCTCAACACCCATTTCCCTCCTTCATTTCTCGGGTTTACGTTTCCCTCTTTACTTCTCTTTTTTTAATCGTAATCTCCCCCTTTATTTCTCCTTTTTACCTTCATTTCCCCCTTTATCTCTCCTTTTTACCTCAATTTCCCCCTTTATTTCTCCTTTTTACCTTCATTTCCCCCTTTATCTCTCCTTTTTACCTCAATTTCCCCCTTTATTTCTCTTTTTTACCTCAATTTCCCCTTTATTCCTTTTTTTACCTTCATTTCCCCCTTTATTCCTCTTTTTTACCTGAATTTTCCCCTTTATTTCTTTTTTACCCCAATTTTCCCCTTTATTTCTTTTTTTTTACCTTCATTTTCCCCTTTATTTCTCGTTTTCCCTCCATTTTCCCCCTTAACATGTTTTTTCCTCGATCCCCCTTCATTTCTCTTTCTCCTCATTCTCCCCTTTCTTTCTTTTTTTCCCTCCATTTTCCCCCTCTTTCTCATTTTTTCCTCCCCCAACCCTATAAAACCACACAAACACCGTTTGTTTTTCTTGTCTGGTTTTTTTTTTTTTTTTCTCTTTATTTTTAAAAATGAAACAGTGGAGTAAAGCGGTTTGTGGCAAAAAAAAAAAAAAAAGAATTAAAAACCCCAAACAACCTCGCTGGAAGAGAAGCAGAGCCCACGTCCACCCGGAATCCCAACTCCACATCCAAGCCAACAAACCGCCTCACGCGAGGGGACGAGGGAAGAGCACGGATTAGAAGAGGCAAGGAGGAGAGGGAGGGGGAAAAGGTGGGAAGAAGCAAACCGGCTGATGAGAGGAAAAACCAGTATCATCACAGGAAAGGACGTTAATTGTTGCTGCACAGCCCAAAGCTGCACTGGGGAGAAGCAGCACCCTTGGGTGCACCTGGCCCGTGGACGACGAGGCGCCGGCTGAGAGCGCCGAGTGATGCGGCACCCCGAATTTGGCTTGATCGCCCCCCATCCCCTTTCCTTGTGCCGTTATCAACCCGCTGCCACCATCCTGCCCCCCCCCCACCAAACAAAAAGCCGCTGGAATAATTAAAATAATAAGCCATTGACTGCAATTCCCCCAGCAGAACAAAAACCGGGGCTGGGGGAGCGAGGAGGATGGAGGTGTACTGCTGATGGAAGGAGTAAATAGCCAAGTTCAAGAAGGAAAATGAAAAATAAAGAAAAAATAATAATAATAAAAAAAAGAAACGGAAGTTTGAGCATTAAAAAAAAAAAAATCAGTCACAACCAAACGTTTCGGCCTGCTGAGGTCTGGAGCTTTTACGACTAACGACCACTTTAAAGTGAAAAGAAAAGCCCATAAATTCTATTTTTAAAGAACATTTTTCTTTGGAAAAAAGAGAGCAATTTTATTTTCTTATTTTTTTTCCCCTAAACTACAGCCTGCGGAGTTGCCACTACCTAGTTCTTAATCTACTGTCGCTAAGAGGTAGATAAACAAAAATGAATTGGTTATATATAAGGTCGTGCCCCCGGGTTCGACGGGCGGCGAAGCTGAGGGACTCCACGGGCACCGGCCGCCCGGGGCTCTCGGCAAAACCTCGGGCTTCACGGTTGGGAAGAGTTTCGCCTCCTCTGGAACCACCCGAAAAGTTGCCGGGTTTCCGTTCGGCCGCAGGAGCGATGGAGACGGCGGTGGCAACGGGGGGGGGTGTGTGTCACGGTTTAGGGCCAGATTTCCTTCTGAAGTCAAGGAATTTGATCCCAAGATTAATCCAGATGCGCTTCAAACCAACCATCGCAATTAACTGCTGGGTAACGAACGCTCCCACCAATTACAGCCCTTTTAAGGGTTACTTTCTGCCCTCATTCTGGTCAAACCCATCGATTTCCCGGACAACCCGCCAACAGCAATGGGGTGCCCGGAGCAAGCCCAGCGCCGCTCCCTGCCCCCCGTCCCTGCCACCGGCAGCTCTGCCAGCACCGTGCTCCCGACCAGCCCTTGCCCGCCCCGAAACATCAGCAAACTCCTTCCCGACGGACTTGGTGTTGCTTTGCAGAGACCGTTTCCCAAACCGGTCCTAAAAATAATGGCTTCAGTTCTGTCGTACGTGCCGTCTCCTGGGGCTTAAGTTATTCATTCTTTTCTTTTAAGCAAAAAAATATCCCTTCTGGTGTTGACTCGTGCTGATCGGCAGCATCCAAATACCTTCCACAGTTCATAACCCACCGCTCTGCCGTGCCGGTGAGGACGGGCTGCTGCCACGGTCCAGCAGAGCATCCCACCGCGGTGTGGCAGAGCATCCCACCGCGGTCCAGCAAGGGCATCCCACCGCGGTCCAGCAAGGGCATCCCACCGTGGTGCAATACAGCATCCTGCTGTGGTTTGGCAGAGCATCCTGCCACGATCCAGCAGAGCATCCCACCGTGATCCAACACGGCACCCTGCTGTGGTTTGACAGATCATCCTGCCACTCCCACACCCTGCTACCGCTCTGAGAGGTATTCGTCTTCAACAAAACCCCTAAACATTTGTGTAACGTACAGTAACGCAGCAGAGATGCAACACACACCCGACTCAGCACGGGGCCAACTGATCAAGAGGTCCGACTCAGCCACTCTCCCATCCTACCAGCACCCCTGGGAGCCTTCCTCATCCTCCTCTTCCTCCTCCACCTTGCAGCTCTCCCTCACCGTGGGGCAGAAAGCCAGGACTCCACATCTGCCTCCCCACCGGCCGGGAGGGTCTCTGCTGAGGGTGGGGGCAGCAAGGGACCCCCTGTCCATCCCTCGGGCTCCCTGCAGCTCTGAGGTAGTTTTGCATGTGTACGTTTCCAGCTCGCAGCACCTGTCTCCAAAAAAATTCATGATTTAAAAGCCTCTGGCTGGTTTTGCTCTGCTCTGGATCTCATCCACAATCACGAATGTGTTAGAAAAGAAATAAAATCTAAAAAAACCCACAAAAAATAAACCAAAAATAAAAAGAAAGGCTGATTCGACCGAGTGGGGACGCACCTCTCTCCTCCCCACGTACCGCTGATGCGAAGCCACCGTTGGCCATCCCATGTTAATTCTAGCCTTGTACAGTTATCGCCAAGCACCCGCTCCGAGGCCACTTCCCAAGTGCCGGGTACCCGGCACATGGCCACCCACCTCCGACCGGCAGACCGAAGCCTCCCGAGCTCAAGCACCGCTCGTTCCCGCTGCCCCATTGCCGCCTCCGGCTCCCAAAGCAAATCCGGAGCCAACTCCTTCACCCTCCAGTCGGGAAAGGCCAGAGCCGTACTCAGCACGGCACAACCCGAGCGGCTGCCGGGAGCCAGCGTGTTTTGAGGATGCTTAAATATTTCCGTGCCCCCTCAGGAGAATACGCATTTCACAGGATCACACCGATTTCATCCAAACAAAACAAAAAGCTACAATGGAAAAAAAAAAAAAAAGAAGAAATTAAAAACCACCAAAAAAAAACCCTCAGAACCCCCAAAAAACCCTCTTCAGTTACTAAATTCTCCGAAAACAAGAAAGTTCCCACGATATCAAAGCCTATGTTGTGTGGACCAGCAGGGTACAGGGAGGGAAGCCCTACATCAGTAAGAAGAAATTAAATTAACGTCTTCAACTGTCTTATAGAAAGTCTGCGTTTCCGATCTTTTCTTCCAGAGTCAAGAAAACACTCCGAATAGTTGGAGCTAGAAATTAAACGATTTCTTTTTCTGACACTGATGAACTACCTGACTAACTTTCACTGGTTTTCTTTTTTTTTTTTTTTTCCTATTTTTGTCTTTTTATGCGCTAAAAAAATAAAGCCAAACCCAAAACCTAATGCCCAGGAAACATAAAATGTAGCTTAGAGACAGTTTCAATATTTACAATGGATTTTTTCTTTTTTGACTCCGTAAAAACCCTTCCATGCTTGTCAGCCGGGTCGGGCTGCAGGGAGGGAGCACGGCCCCAGCATCGCTGCCGAGCCCAAGATGCTCTTAGCGACCGAGGAAGCGTTCAGAGCTTGGAAGAGCCGGAACACTAGCTGGGATTTGGGAATTTTTTTTTCCTTTTCCCTCTCTTTTTCTCCAGCTGAACGGCAAAAGACAACTCTGCTAGCACTACAATGAGGCAAACCCCCAAATCTAAGTCTCCCCATAGTGCGGCAGCGGGGCTTGTTCCAGGGATGCTTTGCAGGGGATACGGCACCGAGGAGC
The DNA here is from genome assembly GCA_027574665.1 of Rhynochetos jubatus. Classification (NCBI taxonomy): domain Eukaryota; kingdom Metazoa; phylum Chordata; class Aves; order Eurypygiformes; family Rhynochetidae; genus Rhynochetos; species Rhynochetos jubatus. Next base: position 5,546,014 of record CM050673.1, read on the forward strand.
CCTGAGTGCTTCCGAGATGTGAATTTGTCCATCCTCACACCAGCCCTGTGAGGTAGGAGAGTGGCATCTTCCCCCGGAGTGGGGGAAACTGAGGCACAGAGAAGTGCTTTGCTTGCTTGCTTTCCTTTTAGCCCCGTGGCAGGAGGGGCAGCCAGCAGCACAAGCTCTGCCTGCAACTCCTCCACGGCACGACCCAGCGAGCAGAAACCCGCTTTACCCCGTTCCCCTCTCCTGCCCAGAGGCTCCCGACGTCCCCCTTATCCCATCTTAAGAACTCCGCATCCCTCCTCACCCCACGGACAAGGACGGTTCCAAACAGCCACCGACCCCCAGCACAGATGGGGCAGGGCTGGGGCTCCTCCTTGCTCATGGGGAAAAAACCCAAATTAAAATGAAAAAGTAATAACCCAAATTAAGGATTTAGGATTAAAAACAGGGCAGAGAGGAGCTGACGGCACCGCTCACCGCTCCAGGCGGAGGTTTTCCCTAAATTACCTTTATTTTGGTGCAAAGAGTGGCTAGAGGAGCTGCCCCAGGGCCGGGGAGATCCTTCCTGCTTCCTTTCGGGGTTCGCTAGGGTGTCTTTTTTTCCCTGCTTACTCATTCCAAGCCTGATCCAGGGCTCGCTGGCACCTCCTGCCACCCATCTTAGCTGCACCGGGGATCCCGCTCTATCCCGCTTTCACTCCTCCCAGGTCAAGCTTGGCTCCGGAGAAACACGGGAGATGCTCGGAGGCGTCTTCCTTACTGCAAATCACTTTATATAAATAGTTTCCCTTGGGAAAACAAAGAGATTCCCAAAAGTAAAAATTCAAAGTACCGATCGCTCCTACATTACGGCAGCGGGACCGGCTTGAAGGGGGTGGGGGGGAGGGGGGAAGCATCAAAAGTTTCCCTGAATCGTCAGATTTTAGGTCAAGATCTTCTCACTGCAACAACCAGATCAACAGGACTGGGGGTGTTTGGGGGGAAATTGTGGGAGGGGGTTTGTCTTCTTTTTTTAATCCCTCAATGATACAGTTTGAACCAGTTATCAAAAACGCTTGCTGTCGGAAAGGACCGTTATAATCACCGATGTCTGAATACACTGTTCTGTGCAAGGCTGGAAAAATAAAAAGTAGAGAGCCAGAGATTTCAAGTAGTAAGAGACCGTTTTTCCCTAGGACAAATGCCAGTCTTCCTAAAAAAAAAAAAAAAAAAAAGGATAAAAATTTAAAAATGAGGAAAACCGCACGGAAGCCCCTCTCCCACCACCCCAGTGAGGGGCAGGAGCTGCCAGCCCTCGTTTTTCTCCTTTGATCCCAAATTTAAGGAGGAAAAAAACAAAAGGGTCAGCGCTTCCCTACTGCCAGCGACGAGCCGCATCCCGCTCCTCCACCCCCCCCCAAAGATTTTGCAGGGAGGGAGAGGTACAGGGCGGCAGGATGGGGACGGCAGCGCCCGCTGCTCCCAAATCCACTTTACCACCACCGAATTCTTTATACTTCTTAACTAATATTTCAAAAAGGGTCTTTTTCCTGCAGGTATGGTGAAAAATAGCAAGATGGGACTTAACACCCCCCTCCCCCGTAAACGTTTTAGAGCGGGCAGAGAGGTTCAAGCCCATCAGACCTCAGGTTTGGGTTCATCCTCCCTCTCTCCTCAATGTGCGTTTATATAAAAAAATTGGCTCCCATTAATTTCTCTCTCCTTCTCGCTTTTTTTTCTTTTTTCTTTTTTTTTTTTTCTTTTTTTCTTTTTTTTTTTTTAATTGCTTATCCTCGGTAAAACGGAGGCAAATCTCTGTAAAATATTTAACAGCATCATAGTGGAGAAGATGGTTCGACGCTGCCTCTGTGGCAACACAGGAGGCCGGTTCGTTTGGGTTCTGAGATATATATAAATATATATATATATATATATATATATGGCTTCCAAGTGTTCGAAAAATAAACATCGCCTGAGCTGGTGCGGTTATAATACCAGCAAACCCCGTGTACCCCACTTTGCATAGTCAACGCTGTCTAGGAGTCCGTCCTCGCATCCCCGGGAGCGGAAGGTTTCTGATCCCAAAGCTCTTTAGTAAGTTCGTTTCTCGATGGAGTTGGATTGAGAAAGGCCTTTCAGCCAGTGGCGGGTTTCGGTGGGTGTTTTGGTTTGTTTTTTTTTTTTTTAATGTAACGTAATTTAAATATTTTTAAATGTCATTTAAAAAAAAAAAAAAAGGAAGAAAAAAAAGAAAGAAATTAAAGTTTTTCCAATTGAAAAAGCTGGTGGGTTCCAATTTGTCCAAGGTCTCGAAGAGTTGCGACATCTGACAGCTCTTGTGTTGTGGTGAAATTCATTAACTGGCTTGAAAAGGCCAAAAAAACCAAAGAAAATCAGAAGTTGCTGCCATCTTTTCCACTATGTCTGAAATTCCTGTCGTTCTCCATAGAGAGCTCATAACACTTGGTTACCTGCACATAACTCCTGGCTCATAAGAAATTATGAAACTTAACTTCTCTTTTCATTAAAAAAATAAAATATTCAAGACTATCAGCTTTTATATAAAATATCAGCAAGCCCCAAAAAAACAAAAAAAATCAATTGCTGAGGTAACTTCATACCTTGAGGTAGCTTTTTTTTTTTCTTTTCTCTTCTTTTTTTTTTTTTTTCTCTTTTTTTGTTTTCTCTCATTGCTCAAACACACAGCAATACCTGGCCTTCCCCCACATCTCCCTGTTGTTGCAACGCTCTCAAGGACAGTAACTGCTGCCGTGTTCCCTTATCGACGAACCACCCGCCTTCCCGATGCTGCCCGAGCTGAATTTCAAGCCGGGTTTGGCTTTGGAGGCCCAGGAAAACGCCTGCTCGAGCGGGAGGGCTGGTCTCCACAAAATAAAGGGGTAAAAGCATCAGTGCGTGGTTTGTTCCGAACTCCCTCCTTTTAGCCTCAAATTGGCTCACCCCGGGAGCGAGCTCCCGGGTCTCCTCCCACCCAGCGGGTCCAGGATCCGGCATCATCCCTCTCCCCCCAAAATTAATCCAAAGTTTGTTTTTCCACTCTCCTGCCCCAATCTGTGGAAAATCAGCGTAAAACTGTATTTTTGGCTGGATTTGCAGCAGAAAAAAAAAATTAAATTAAAAAAAAAAAAATCACACAGCGTGAGGGCTCAGCCAGCCCCACCGTGGAGACAAGACCTTCCCCTGCCTGGAAGAGGTGATGGCAGCAGTTACTGTCCCTTCCAAATACTCAATATTATAAAAACAAATCATTAAAATATATCTAAAATATAAAATCCGCGTAAGAGTGACGGGAATCAGTAACCATCTTACATTCGTTTGACGTATATATTTGGTATCGTCTCATGAGAACAGTTATTCTGACTGCAGAAAGGAGGGTGGTGGTTGGGGAGGGGGGGGGATTTTTAAATAATGAATAAAAGAAAAACCTTTATAACCTAATAAAAATGTGTCAAATGTCAAGACTATTTTTTCCCCACCTAAAGAGATTTGGAGGGGGGGGGGTGGGGAATAAGACACAAACACCCCCGGGGGAGTTCATGTCAGCTGGTGACTCCTCAGTTTGCTAATAAAAATATTCCCCGGAGGCTCCGATGGGATTTTGGGGCACAAACCTCCTGCTCCGGGGGGGGAAACTGAGGCTGGGGGCAGCTGACAGAGGAGCCGGGCACAAAACCGGTCCCAGATCAGCGACAAAACCGAGTCCCCTCAGCTGGGCACCCCTCAACCCCTCCAGCTCCCTCCCGACCCCCCAGACCATTCTGCATGTGTTTTGTTCCCATAATCTGATTTCTAAAGGAGATGAAGATTAATTCCGTGTTTCCTACCAAGCAGGGGTTGCAGGTTTTGTCTTTTTTTTTTTTTTTTTTCTTTTCTATTTTATTTTTGGTGGTGGTTTATTGCTGTTGCTTGAAGGGAGAAAGGAAAAGCAAAAGCCCTTCCCTCGCCCCTTCCCCGGACAGTTTGCCTCGTCTCTAGGACGGGTCGTCACCTCCGCAGCGGAGATCACTGAGAAAAAGGGTCGCATGTCCCGCTTCTGCCATTATTTCATAGGCTTGAAAACAACCAAAAAAAATTCAAAACAAAAAAAATTCTCTCTTTAAACGAACCTAAAATGAAAAGAAACATTCAAACAATGGAAAGGAGAAAAATAAAAAAAACCCCAAGCATCCTGGAAAACAGAGGTGCTCTCCTGGCTTCTAAGGCGCTGCAAGGCACTGCACTGCAGGCAGCACAGGCAGGAGGAATCCTGCCCTCCCACCCGCCCGCCGGTGGTTCCGAGCGGGGAGCGGTGCAGAGCTCCCAAGGGACCCAAATCCATTTGGCGCTAAGGTGGGGGCTTTCTTTTATTATTTAGGTTTTTTTTGCCCACAATGGATCTCGTTACCAACAGTGGTTGGTGAGAACCCACTGGAATTTCTCTTAAAAAAGAAAACTAAAATAGGAAAAAAATCAAAATTCAATGCTCCAAAAGGCTTCAACGTCGCTCTGGGAATATCCACCAGCCGCAGGGAGGGAGGGAGCGAGGGGGTGGGGAGACGCAGCCGCCGGACACCCCGGCTGGGTCGGGACCTCCAAAGGCTACTTAAATGAGAGGTCAAATGCTGCACCCACGAGAGGGGACCCAGCGCCGCGGTGGCCGCGGCTCTGCCACACCGTCGTCCCTGGATACCCGGCACCGCGCCGGCCTCGGCGGAGCAGCCGGTCGGCTCGGTGCGTTGCAGCACCTCTCGCTTCATTTAAGTAGCTGTCCTGGCACGTGGAGCTAAAAACGGATCCAATTTGGTTTTTTTTACCCTAGCCATCTACCCTGGAAGCCAATCAAACTGCCTTTTAATCTCGATCGGTTAATGAAAAAATTAGCATCTGTCTACGGTAACTGATTCCCAGCCACTCTTAAGCCCGGCATTGGCTTGTTCCGCTTTTCACGTTGGTGTCGGTGCTGCTCTTATTTCCTCCTCGCTTGCGTCTGGCCGCTCTGTCCCTTCTGGTGCTGCTGCTTCACCTGGGCCAGGATGTCCCGGATCTTGCGCTGAGCCATCTGCGGGTGAGAAGAGCAAAGGGGAGAGCTTGGGGGGAACCCCGGGGCCAGCGAGACCACAGGGGCGAAGGAAATGGCTTTGTATGTTGTGAAAGTTACTGCAGCAGTCAGCAGGGATGGGAGAGGTGGCTCCTGGAAATCCCTTCCTGCCCTATTTGTAGCGTGGTTTCCTCCAGAAGTTGGGTTTGGGTGGTCACACTGCACGTACACACGCTCCCACAGCTCTCCCTGCTTCCCGCACCATCCCACACCATCACCCACAGCTAAAGGCACAGCTCACCGTCACCCACTTCTGCAAACACCATCACCCAGGTGTGGAAAGCACTTCCACGGGAGTACACACATGGACACAAGCCCATACGAGCCATCAGAGAATCCACTAGTGCTAGCGCAGGAGCCGCTGGGGCCGTACCTGGCTGGCGTAGAAGTGCCCGATGATCTTCACAATGACCTGCTCGTTCTCGTCGGGGGTCTGGTCCCGCGGCACCACCACCTCCGCTGCCGTCAAGTTCTGCAGCTCATTGACCTGTGGGGAAGGGGCAGAGACCACCCCGTCATGCTATGCAGGAAGGAAAAGCTCCTCTGGGAATTCCCAGCAAGACCCCTGGGAAATCTGTCCCTGGGATGTCCCCAGGCACTGGCATAAAGCAGCCACCCTCCCAGGGATGTCACCCCCACCCAGGCTGCTCCCATCCCCACCCCAAGCATCACTTCTGCTTACCGTTTTGCCCCCTTTGCCGATGACCCTGCCCGCGGCCGAGGCGGGGACCCGGATGTGCGTCTCCAGCTTCACTTCTTCCTTCGGTCCAAAGAAGTTTTCCTCCTTCAGCTTCCCGTAAATCCTGCCTTGTGCCTGTGGGGGAGACAGAGCACGGAGTCAGGGGTCATCGAGACATCCTACCCCTGCATGTCCCCACCGGCTCAGTGGGTCTCCATCCCTGGGATGGGATAGTAGCCCACGAAATCCCGATTCCTTGGGGTTGCAAACCAGCTCAGCCCTTGGGAGAGCTGGGTTTACCCAGCCACAGACTGGAGAGGGCTCAAAATTGGGGTCACAGCCCTCCTCCTTCCTTCCCAACTCCACAGGGCAACAGACAGGGTCACCCCAAAACCCTCTCAGTGATGTCAGTGCAGGGGGAACCTTGAACTGAGCTTCCGGAGGACCCGTGATGACAACCATGCGCACTTTGGAGTCCGGCGTCTCCGGAGGGGCGATCTGGAAGGGGAGAGAGACAGCGGCTGCATCAGGGAGTGGCACAGCCATGCCCTCCCTCCCCAGTGCCGCAGGATTGGGCCCCCAGCCCAACCGCCTGGGCTTTTGAGGTGGTTTTCCCTGCCAGAGCAGCACCCACCCAGTGGGTGCTGGCAGAGAGGGCATCCCCGCGGGGGCAACCCTACCTTGATGGAGGCACTTGCGAACCGGGAGAGCTGCTTGATGTGCTGGCCCTTCTTGCCAATGATGGCACCGACCGCCTGCGCGGGGATGAAGACGTGCACCGTCTCCTGCTCCGGAGGCTGCGGGGACAGTGTCACCATTCAGGGCTCAGTGTCACGGCTCAGTGCTCCCAGGTCCCATCCCAAGTGAGGCCCACACCTCTCCCAGGCGTGCAGGGCTGAGCCAGCACCAGGCCCTGCAGGGTCTGAGCACCTTCGCCACATTTGCAATAGTTAAGACCAGATCCTGCCCCCACGCTGGACCTGACCTGCCTGCTGACAGCACGGGATGCCGAAGGCATAGCCCTGACCATCACAGGGGTCTTCTCCACGCAGCGGAGATCCCCAAGCTGGAAGCAGGAGCAGTTTGAGCTGCCGGGTGTTCACCTACCATGAAGGAGCTGTATGGTGCAGCCCCGGAGACGCTGCTCGGCGGAGGAGGTACTGCGTTGGAGGAGGCAGGGAAGAGCCCAACTGCAGCCAGGTTAAGGCCAGGGATGAGGTGAGACTGCAACTGAGGGCAAGAGGAGAGAAACGCTCATTGCTTTGATCAAGGCATCCTCCTAGAGAGCTCCCGTCAGCCCAGATGCAGGGCAGGACCGGTCCCACTCACACTCATGGCAGCCACGTCGTTCTCGTAGGCTTCCCTCACTTTCTTCATGATCTCCTGCTCCGCTTTGCAGCAGTTCTCGATGGAGCCCTTCACCGTGATGGTTCTTTCGGGGTTGTACAGAGTCAGGTCCTGCAAGCTGATGGGAAAGCCAGTGTCAGCACCGAGACCCTGCCCTACCCAACCAGCTCTGCACTGTCCAGTCCTTCTGATGGGTGCTACTGGGGTACCGGGGACACGGGGTGACACCGTGTACTGGGACTGCCTGGTCCCAGTCAGAGCAGGGACCAGCATCATGGTTTGCTCTGGAAAGTTCACCTGCTTTCCCCAAAACAACAGCTTAAGAGTAAAACCCCGGTCCTGGCCACCAAAGCAGCCGGTCCTGAGCTCTGCAGCCCTGAAGAGACAGGGAGGGGACACCGAGGGGACAGCAAAAATACAAAGCCAAGATTTTTCAAGAGAGTTTTGGGGAGTAAAGCACCCATGCTACAGGCTGGCTTCGCAGCTGGTAAGACAGGTATCTCCACCCACTCTCATCACATCACCCGGCTCCCTCCTCATCCTCCCGTCTGCCCCGGGCTGAGGAAGGTCTGCCCTGGTTTCCCCAAAGGGAGCGAGGAGCCTTACGACGAGATGGTGATTTTTGTCTCCGTGTCCTGTTCCACTTTCTTCAAGTTTCGCCCTTCTTTGCCGATCAGACGCCCCACAAAGTTATTATGGGCCAAGATTTTCAGAGGCACTTCATCAGCTCTGGAGAGAGGAATGAGGAAAAAAACAACATGAAGGATTATTGCAGCCAGAAGAGGAGGGATTTGGTACAGAGAGATGCGGGAAGCTCAAGTCCCCTTGCTTGGCATCCCTGGGTCCCCCAAACCAAAGCTCCTGCACACACGGGAGCATCACCCAGCTCCAGGCATTAGGACGGTACCACAGCCCAGGGAAGAGCCACGGATGGGATACGTGTCCACAGGAAGGCAGGGGAAAACCTTACGTCTTGGTGTCCTTCGCCTCCTTCTGCATGATCTCCAAAATCATCTTGCAGGCAGCAGAGCAGCCCTCGGGGGTGGAGTGGATGCTGATGGCTTTTTCTGCAGCTCCCGCATTTTCTTTCCGGTGCACGTCAATCCTGCAAACACGAGATGGGCGCTGGGGAGGGGGGCGAAGCAGCTCTGCGGCTTCCCGGCAGCACGAACGCCGGCTGCCCCGCTCCCCAAGAACCTCCTGCAGCTCGCCCTCGACTGTAAGGTTATATACACCCAGGAAAGGCAAGAGGAGTTAATTCTGGGCTCGATACTCGACATGGACGCAGCGGCTGGAAGCTCAAATCACAGAAATCCAAATAAGGCATCAGCATCTATTTATTTTAAGCAACAGGAGTGATTAAGTGGTGGAACAAGCACGTGCCTGGGGGACGGGATGGGCTGTCCATCACTTCACGTCTTAGATAAAGCCTTCCTTGGGGGACAAGAGCCATAGCCAACATAAACTTGGGGGCCAGATGCAAGAGCAGGAGTGTAAAGCTCATCAAGCTCGTGCCAGATGAGACTGGCTGAAGCAACGACCTCCCCACGTGCTTGACCAGGGCCCGGCCCGGCCAGGACAACCCTGGCAAAGCGAGACACATAGTGAAGCACAGCCGGAGAGCCTGGCTGGAGCAGGCACGGGAAAGTGGCTTTTGGACACCTCAAATTGCCCCTTCTCCCCCAAAAATCCATCCTTGCAAACCACAAGGTGCCTATCAGCTCATGGGAGAACGGACTCACTTGGACTGTGTCTGCTTGGTGATGTTCCTGATGGTGGCCCCTTCCTTGCCGATGATGGCACCCACGTACTGGGTGGGCACCAGGAGGCGGAGGGGGATATCCACTGGCTGCTGCTTGACCGGTGCTCCCGCGGTGACGGGGGAGCCCTGCCTGGGGGCACCGCGCGCCCCAAAGCCGCCCCGCCGCCCGTTCTCCGGCCCTTGCATGGACTGCTCGTCGGGGATGTAGGAGACCTTCAGCGCATGGTTCTCCAGCTGGTGCCCATTCAGCTTCATGATGGCTCTGGAAGGGGAGAAGGGGTAGGGGTCCCTCCTCTCATGCTCCCACACTGAGCAGCAGCTCATCAGCTTGACCCAAGATGAGCCAAGCCCTCCCTGGCATAACTCTCAGTGAGGAAGCACTGGGACTGGGGGAAGGAGACGTCACTGATGCCGTGGGAACCTGGCAGGACTTTCCAGCCAGCCTAGATGAGCCAAAGCATTTTAAGGGGAACCTCTCCAAGCACCCGGGGCAAGGACAGGATTGTCCATGGAGCAATTCCCACATCTCCTCCTCCTTAGGATTGTTGTCAGATATCTCCAACCCCAATCCCGGCAGCACTTCAGGGACTGCAAGAGCTGAAAGCTGTCGATAGATGGGGCTGGCAGCAAGAGCAAAGCCACGGCTTTGGCCACGGCTCTCGGCAGCTCCTTCAAACCTCCCCGGCTTTCTATGGAGACAACCCAAACTGCAGCTCTCCAGAAAACGGTCAGTGACCCAACTCTTGCAAAACAACACCCAAAAACCCCAAACAAACCAAAAAAACCCACCAAAACCAAGCCCCAAATGCCCTAAAAGTGGCTGAACAAAGACTTTCCCCACTAGCAGCCCCGTCCCTGCAGGATACGAAGGGACCAGAGAGTGATGCTCGATGAAGCACGCGCATCCCCGGAGGAGGAGGAAGCAGGGGAGAAGGGCTGCAAATCTGAGAGCAAAACTACTTGCACAAAACTCTTTTGCTCAGTGCTTCCTGGCAAAATAAACTCAAAATATTTCATGTTATGGAGTGCAAAGCTCAGGGCTGGTGAGGATAGACAAGGGATGGGAGGACAAACTGGGAGTGTTCCCCTTGCGGGGCTCCACGGCCAGACCCTGCCGTGTTTTCATAGAAAGCAAAACAAGACAGCGGTTCCCCCGTGAAGGTTTGCTGCGGCCGCACACGCAACCACAGCAAATTTGGGGTTGACAGCTGAAGTATGATCAGCCGGGTGGTCGTTTGGAAACGGGCGCTTTGGTAGAGCGACCACAGGCAACATCCCCGGGGACGGTGGGGTGGCCACGGTGGCCACATTTGAGCCATGCCCACCCCGATGACGGAAACTTTCCCGGATCAAAGCCCATCAATCAATCCCTGCACTCCTTCAAGCTGCCCTCCAAGGAAAGCACTGAGCCCATCCCTTTCCAGAGCCCTTCGTCAGGGCAAAATGAAAGCAAATGAACAGCGGTGAAAACCCAATTAATTTTCTGTTTGCATTTAGCGCAAAGTCTGATCTTCTCCAGGCAGGATGGGGAAGGGAGAGGCAAGTCTCCCAAAGGCAAGGCCATCAGCCAGAGAGGATATTTGGTCTCATTATTACTTTGTCTGGAGACATAACTCCTGAAATCATGTAAGTACAAGAAAATATCCACTTTTTCTTAAGCAAAAAGTTGTGCTTTTACTCTCTGAACTGCAGAGAAAAGCCTAAAAACTTGGTCATCTGAAGGTGAAGGAAAGGATATCAAAGCTTGTCGAGGGTGTCCTCAAAGATTTGCCGCATTTTTAGCCAAAATTTAGGAATTCTGGGGTAATCTGACTCCCAGCACTGTAAATCCTGTTTTCTGCAAGCGGGGAAGGAGCCGGAGCCGCAGCAGGGCGGGCAGCCCGAGCTCCCGGGAACGCAGGGTACTTACTGCCTGGTCTGCTCCCGGTTGGCGTAGGTGACGTTGACAACGGCCGTCTCGCTGTCCGTGTTCACTGCGAGCAAGAGAGGCAGAAGTCAGAGAGGCAGCACGAACACCTCAGCCCCCCAGAAAGCTGAGACACCCCCTCAGATGAGTCCCCTCTGGGGCTCCCCAGGGATTTGCAAACAGTGAGGGGAACGAGTGCCCAAGGGCTCAGCCCACTCTGGGATTCATCCTGGGCAGCACAGACCCTCCTGCCCTACTTAGAGGATCCCAGTATGTCATTGTGCTCCGCAGCAAAGCCAACCACATCCTGCCATCCCTCACCAGAGCCTGGGGACAGTCCCAGGAGCTCCTCCGAGCCCTCCGTTCCATCTCTAGGAGGGTTATGGTAACGCTACTCTCATTAAACATCCCGGGGGCAATATTAAACGTCCGGTCTCAACAGATCACCATTAGAGGCTGAGATAAAATCTGCTGAGCGGAGACAGATAGTTCCTGGCCGGCCTCAGGAGAGCATCCTGCACCTTCCTCCAGAGCGGCTGCTCGTGGGTACCCACAGGTACGGTGGGAACGATGCCAACCCGGCACCCGATGCAGGGACACCCACGTGCGCTGCCCAAAGCCACTGCACTGGACTCGTCTTTTAGTGATAGGGAACACACACACACAAATAAAAAGAGCCCCAGCCACCACGCTGAGACCTCTTGACATCTTCAGCAGCAGCTTCTGCTGACAAAGGGAAACCGCGTGTCTGTCCTCGCCCTCCTCCCCCCCCCCCAAAAATAGCTGGGGCAGAAAACATCTTAAACAGCAGCAAGTTGGCATCTTTTTTCAGCCCTACCTTGTTCGCAGTTTTCTACGGTACCATACTGGGCTAGCAAACCATCCAGAACCTGGAAAAGGGAGAAAAAGCCCCATTTTACACTGGGATCATCAGCACAGACCAAGGAAATACAATCAATCAATAAAGGCAGCTTTCTAGCCATTAAGATTTCACAAGCAATTAGACAAAGGAAGCTCCTGCCTGCCCCAGGACGCTGCACTAAGGGGCCTCGGAGCCAGATGGGGGGTGGGGGGTGGGTGGGGAAGAGTCGGGGGAAAGTCCCGGCAGCCGGCGGGAAGAAAGGATCCATTTTGTTCCTTATACAACAGACAAATCAAATCCCGTTATTAGGGATTTTTGTTGGTGTCATTTATGTTGCTTCTACCACTTGAATTTACTCCCGCAACGGAAGAGGAATAAGCCACATGGACGTGAAGGTCTAGCACAATTAGACCCAATTAATAACAAAGCAAAAGATGAATCCATTTTAATCCCAAGAACAGAAGCCTATGGTGGGAATCAGCCCTTCAATCTGACCTCCACTTCGCTTGCTCCTCTTACCTCCCATCGCAGCTGGGGTGGGATGTTTCTGATTTGAATTTTCCGGCTCCTGAAATAAATGAAAAGCAATTAAAAAGCAGATTTGGTGTCCCGAACGCTGTCTCACCTTGAACTGTTGCAAGTTGAGGTATCTAACCAAGGGTTTCTGATGGCTTTTGGCTAATTACACCCTACGATATCGGTTGGTGCTGGAAGCTTCACTGAGAACAAGATGCCAAATCCGCCCCGACCCTTCGGCACTGGCTGGAGCCCTAACGTGGGCACAGCTGGAAAGGCAGGGAGTTTCGCCGGATTAAATAGAAGGGTTAGAAAGCAAAAAGGGAGCCGTGCGTTCATGTAACCTGCCCTCCTGCACCAAAGGTACGAAGGGACATCCCTTGGGATGCCACCAACTGCTGGCGGGAACGACTGGAGCATCACTGCCACGTCCAAAAACCCGGCTGGATTTTAACCAGGGAGCTCGTGGCACGGGCATCCCGGCTCCGCCACCCGAGACGGTGTCAGGCTGCTTCTCTGCTCACGTTTTTGGCTCTTCCTAACCTCACTTTTCCCAAAATAGAAACTCTTTTTTTATTTCCAATGCCAAATTTACCCCGGGGGTGCTGTGTCCCCCCCGCCCCTCGCCCTGCAGCTGCCGCAGACAGCTGAGAGCAACCGGCAGCTCCGGCACCGGCGTGCAGCCACGCCGTCGAGGTGTCTGCACCCCAACGTGCTGCCGGACACCCCAATAGCCCCCACCTAAAGGCAATGACATCTTTGGGTGCCCAAGGCTTTGACGGATGAAGCTTTGGGGGTGCAACCCACATGCAAACAGTGCCAACCCCCCCCAGATGGCTGGTGTCCCCCCCATTGGTCTCTATTTCTCAGGATAACCAAACCCACTGAATTTTAAGACGCCTGAAGAAAAGGAAGATAAATGCCAAGACCGGCAGCTCAGCACCCACAGGACTACGTCAAATAAATCTCCTCAGACCTGCTCATCAGATGTGGCTTCAAATTTAAAGTATTTATGAATGCGTGAAATAATCCTAAAAAGGAGAGAAAATGAGATTCCAGATCCTTATCTTCTAATTACACAGTTTCAGAAGGTGGCTCAGCTCATCTGTCAATGAGAAATCATCTCAGCATGAACTGGCCCAAAGCCACGGGTAGGATTTAGGCACACAGGTAAGGATTCTTCCTCGGCCCCTTCATCCTGGGAGGTAAAAGCAGCGGCCTCGAGCATCCTCTCTGCTCCGTGCTGAGATGCCCACACACATCAAAATTCTTGAAAGGGCAGTTGGTTTCAAACAAAACCAGAACGTATATTTCCCAAAGTCACCAAAGATTGCCCAAAAATTTGAGCTGGAGGGATGGGATGGCCAGATTTGGGGCTGCTCTCCCACCTGAAAGTCAAAATGAAGCATATACACAAAAAAAAATACAATGTTCAGTGCTCCCACCAGCTCAGCCACTGGGAAGGATCCAAAACACCCAATTTTGTTGCTCCTACAGATGCAAACCATGTGGATAAGGAAAAAGAAACTAACCCAACCCTTAACATCACAGCATGTCGTGGGGGGCTGCAGGAAGCAAAGGGGAGGGGGCACACTCTGAAACCAGATCTCTCCTTTACGTGCTAATCCGCAGCCCAGATTGAATGGGAGAGAGATTAAGAAATTCAGAATGCAAAGAATGTCACAGCCCAGGGAGGGTCAAAAGGATGTGAAGCGATAGAGGAAACCCCGTAGGTCTCCCACCGCCCACCCCTGCCACGGAAACTTGTCCAGATAGCTACAAGCATCTGCACGGGCAGAGCATGTGTTCTGCACATACGTGACCAGCATCGAATGTGCCATGGAGAGAAAAGAGCCATTTATGTCCTCGCACCGTCCTTCTGCTGGCGGCATCTAATTTTCTCCCCCTTAAAAAAAAAAAAAATATTTAAAAAAGAAAAAAAAGAAGAATCGGATCGGCATTGCCGAGCTTGCCGGAGCGCCTTCCCGGGAAGAGCAGCGCCTGCATCCGCGCCGGCCAAGGCAAAGGGGCTGCTCTGCCTCACCAGGAACGCTGCGCTTTTATTAATATGTTAATTAACCGGTAATTCCTCCCATCGCAACCACGCCACCGGGATTATTTGCCACTCCTAACGGCCTCCATCGCAGACGGATATTAAATCCCCACGAGGCCACGCTCGGAGGGAGAGACAAGTCTTTTATCAGCCCAACCGGGTGAGCCGCACAAAGCAGAGCGGATCCCACGAAATCCCGGGATGAGTCGGCACCCCGAATACTGGACTCCTGGCCCATCTCCATCGGTGCCCATCCTGTCCCAGGGAGGGCGGAACCGGGGCTGCATCCATCACCCTTCGGTGAGCTCTGGATCAGCACAGAGTTGTCCCACAGCACGTGGAAACCTCCCCTTCCGATGAGCAGCTCGAATCCGGCTCTGTCCAAGCGCTGGGCATCGGCTGTGGTTAGGATTACAGAGGAACTCATGAATAAATAAACCCCGCTATTTGCTTTGCCAGAAGCAGGTCCTGCTGCGTTCAGATCCTGGTTACGAAATGCCACTCTTCACACCACCAAACGCAACAGCCCGGTTCTGCCCGCTCCCACCTCCATGCCGAGCAGAGCTTTACTCCAAATAAATAACTCCACGAGACGGCGATTCCCCGGCTTTTTATTCATGATGTGCCAAAGGCAGGAGCTCCTCCCTCCCGCGCTGCTGAAGGGCTCCCACAACCTCCGCTTGCCCAACCTCGGCTGCCAGCCTCGACCGTCGCTCGTGCCCCTCGGGTGGGCAGGAGCCACAGACCAGCCCCGGCACCTCCAGCCGGCAGGAGAAGGCGAGAGCTCTGCCAGATGCTGCCCATCTTATGACGAAGGCAGGAGCCTCCCAATTCTTTAGGATGAGCCGAAGCAGACGGATCGAGCTGGTAAAAAAAAAAATGTCAATTTGCAAATCTGGCCGGTTCCCGTGCATGCTGGTGGCTTTTTTTAATCAAAAAACACAAATGGGGTGGAAAGAGGAGGGTGAACTGGTCAGGGCTGTAAGGGCACAGGAACCACAGTCCCAGGGATGGATCCCAGCACCACCCTCCTCCTGCTCTGCGCTGACGGTGCCATTTGCGATAATGGGATTTTAGCATCCCACTACGCCCATTCTTCAGCCCTCAAAAACCTCCCAATGCTCCCAGCAGCCCAGTGCGGATCTGCTGGCTCTTCTGGAGACCAGGAGGCAAAACGAGAGCTTTGAAATCTCTTGACGCTGTCAGTAAACCCTCCCCAGCCGTGGGCTGGGCTCACTCAGAAAATACCCACCCACCCTGCAACCAGGAGGCTGCGATGGGACCCACATCACAGAGCCACAGCACAGATGAGCATCTTGAGTCAGTCCCTCATTACCCCTCATTGGGTCTGTCCCTTGTTACCTTGGGCAGTGGAAGCACCAAGATCTGCTCCACCGAGCGCTTTCCTCAGGTTTTCTTCCAACCAGCTCTTTAAAGAGCTCAACACACCAACAGGTTAAACCTCAGAAAGCAAAGAAATGGAGCAAAGTGCCATGGAGCAACACAGAGCATCCAGGAAAGGGCTGGAGGGATCCTGCAATATTCCAGGTACCATGGAGATTCCTCACTCTGTGCCCATCGATACTGTGTGGGTCAAACCCCACGTGCATCAGGAGGGACCTCTTCTCCAGAAGGGAGAAACTGAGGTGAAACGGGAAAAAGTAAAGCAAAGAAAAGCCCTGTTTGTTCAGAAAACACACGCTGCTGGTCTCCAACAGCCCCGGGGCCAGCTGGAAACCACTCTGTGCCCCTAGTGCACCCAGAGCCCACGCAGCAATGCTGGCTCTCGGTGCTGCATCAGCGGCTGCATCCTTGGAGTCACCGGTGCCCACGGGCAGCACGAATAGACTGGTACCTGCTGCATCCTTCACAGAAAACCCTGATCACCCTGGCAAAATCACCATTAAAAAAATCCCAAATTAGGTTTGGGATTTGGTTTTAATTTTTAAATCTCACCGGGAAGCATCCAAGTGCAGATTCAGCCATCAGAATCTCTCTTCTCTCACCCCTGGATACGTCCCCAGAGATCACCTTTGAGAGGGTGGCCAGAGCCTCCCACTTAATTAAGAATCTGCTGGTAATTCCCCGGAGTGGACTGGCACAGTGGCGGTGGTGGCAGAGACCCAAGAACGGGGCACTAGCTAGTTAGGAGCAGGCAGCCTGGCCAGGGGCCAGCTGGAGGCTGGGGCTGGCTGCCGCGAGCCGGAGCTGACACCGGCCTCACTTGAGGGTTCCCTTCCCTTTTGCAGAGCCCTGAGTGGTGTTTTCGAGGTGATGCTTTGGGCGGGCAGAGCCGCCCCTCACCCCACCAGCAGCACGGGTGCATCCCTGCCCCCATTGGGGAACCCCAGCCAGACCTGCTGCTACCTCCTCCCGATAAAGATTTGGCCACAGGTCCAACCTGAGACGAGCTGCTCTCTCCCAGCGTGGAATAGCTGGGGAGATGCTCAGGGAGGAGCATCACCGCACCCACAGCCGCTGAGTGGGTCGGCAGCAGAGCCTGGGATAAAACCTGCATCTCCTCATCACACCCCACGGATGCAGCTCCTTCCCCTGGCACACGGAGCCTCGCGATGCTGGCAGGGGGTCACCGAAGGGCTGGGGTTATTTTTCCAGCGGGATTTGATCCCGAGCATCACCAGTGCTGGCAGCAGGGATGCGGCTGGAGGGATTGGCAAGGTGGGTGCAGGATGCTCAGGTCACCCCGACTATTGCCTTAGGAGTGCTTAGCCCCAAACAACATTCCCTGTGACCCACAAGGAGCGGACACTCAGAACCACCTGGGTTACTGGAGCCTGATGCTCTAGAAGGCTGACCTTTAGAAGGCAACAACAACCCCCTGCACAGGGGTTACCCCCATGAGTGAAACAGCCCAACGGCGTGGCTGTTTCCTTCCCAGATTTCCTTCTTTTCCCACTAGTCCAGGTTTTGTCCTGACAACTCGATTCCTCTTTAGCCCCAAAGCAAGGGGCTGATTTAGGGAATGTCTGCTAGAGAAAGGACCCCAGCAGGAGCTTCTGGTCCTCTGTCCCCATCTCGGATCAGGCTGTGCCATCACACCAGAGCCACACATACACCAGACACACTTTCTGTGGGATGCTGGCTAGAGCATCTCTCTTACATCCAACTCCTCCTGGACCCTCTCCGTCCCCCACCGCATATTTCCCAAAGCAGAGGTGAGTAGAGGCACCCAGATGCTGATGGCAGAGTATGGCCAAGCTCTGGGCTCTCCTCAACCCCAAGCATCGACCCCATCCTGGCCATCTCCTAACGAAGCCACTTAGGCAGCTCCTCGGGGGCAGGAGGAGGACGGCCAAAGCCAGAAACATGGGGGGACCTACTAGAACTGAACAACATTAATGATGGCTTTTCAATCAAATGCAAATGTTATGCAAATGTGGGGGCTGAAAACACAGTGCATCCCTGATTCAATTAACAGCATTTCATTTATCTAGTTAGGCTTTGATTCAGGAAAGCACTTAATCCTGTGCTTAATGTGTTGTTGTTGTTGTTTTTTAATGTTTTAAACATTTTTAAATAGGAAAATGTGGTTGCTAAGACACAAACGTTGCCGAGGGACTCAGAGAAAAAGTTGTAGCTGAAATTACTTGCTTTTCTCTTATAAATTTACAGGCTTTCAATTTGCCGGCTTCTCCGCTAAGGAGGAATATTATCCCTACACTCCCTTCTTTGACGAGGAAACAAAAGCTCGAGAAAGGAGGCACCTGCTGGGAGCCCACAGCAGATCCCTACCACACCCCCGAGCACAACCCAGCACCCTGCCCCTGGCTGGGACGGGATCTGCTTCCAGCCTTTAGCCATGTCACCTGTGATTTGCCACCTTTTGTGTCACCACCCAAGCCAACGCACCTCTCGGCTTCCTCACTATTAAACCCACCGACACGTGGACCTCCCAGCAGCACCAGGCACGTGAGACCTTTGCTCGTGCCCTGGTACGGCAGGAAAAAACGCACATACCAAATCACATACAGCATTACTAAGGTTTGAGTCACACTTAAGCAGAGACAGATATTTGAGGGTTTTTTCCCCAAATCCAGACCTTCTGACCCCGCTCCTCACGGAGATGTAACAGGTCCAGGTTGACCTTTCACAGCCTGCACGGTTTGGAAGAAAACCCTCAGTGTGGGAACGGGGAGGAACCACGGGAAAGTCTTCCCCCGAGTTTGCAAAGAGCCCAACCCCAGAGCTTTGGAGGCATTATGTTTTGGGTTGAGCATTAAGGCCAAGATAGCAAACATCGAGGTATTCAATTTGAGCATATAAGTAAAAAACCACAGTTCTGGGCTAGCATTTCCCAAAGCTTGGGGAAGGAGCCTTAAATTAAGGGCAATTTTTTTACAGCACTGAATTTTTCTGCCACAGTTAAAGTCATCACTGCCCTGTCCTGGCCATGCCGCTCCCCATCACTGGTCACCCCACTGCAGCATTGCCCCCCGTAACCCCACTTGGCCCCTTCCTTCAAAGCCTGGCTTCACCGCTGGAGCTGCTGATTGAGGGGGGTTTGGACTAAGACCTGGGCTATGATTGGGGGGCAGGTCTGGCATAGTCCCACAGAGCAAGGAAAAAGGTGGTAGAACCCTATCAAAAGGCTCCCAAATATGTTACAATTGAGCAGGATCCAGGAGGGGTGGAAGGGGAAAAGAACAGAACATCCCTTTTCTTGTCCTGTAAAGGCACCCAGCTTGCAGCCTGCTCAGGAAACACTGATTTAAACAATGAATTTTTCCATATGTCCCGTAAAGAAAAAGCAAAGATCTCCCAGAAAACCATCCTGCTGCCTCCAAAACACCTTCTCCCACCAGACCTCAACTTAATGTCATCAGAGCCAAAAACTCAAACACCCTTTCTTCTAAAAGCACCTTGGTGTTATTTCGAGCCGCTATCCTCCTTCCTTCCGACCCCAGTGACCTGCTCCTCCTCCTGTCCTAACTCTTGATAAAGAATCAGCTTATCTATAACCACCCCCCAGTCAAAAACCTCCGTGGCCAGTGGTTGCTGTTCAGTGGGGGACCTGGCCAAGGCAAGAGAGGAGAGTCCCAGCTGCGCCTGTGCAAGAGCAAAGCCAGAGCTGCAGGGTGGCTGACGGGAAAGATTTGGGGGTGGAATAAAAGGAAGAGGATGTTGAGAAAGAAATATGCAAATATGTATAATGACAAGATTAAAGCAGCAATAGCAGAAAGAAAAGCAGAGAGAAAACCAGGCGCATCCCTTGAAGCGAAACGATCCGAGAGGCCCCTCCTGAGGAGACCAGGCCAAGCCAACACAGACAGTTGGCTTCTTGCAGCTGGAGGGACACGGAAGTGAACGGGACGTGGGATTTTGGAGAAACGTCATCTACGCAAGTCTCACACAGACGCGCTCGCCTTGGCTAGCGGTTATCTCTGGCGAGCAAGCACGACATGATTAATCCTTTCAATCAATCATCTCAGCAACTAGAATTTGATCTTGGGCTAATAAATCTAATTGGTTTCTCCCCATTAGCTCTTTTTCGGAACCGTTTTGTACACGGAGAATCACGCCTAATAATTGACGAGATTTTTTTCAAGAAGCTGCCGAGAACGAGTTGCCCAGGAGCATCCCTTTGAAAGCCTCGGAGAACTCATTCCTGCTTTGAGAGGAGCTGCTGCATCTCGGGAACAGAGGGAAGGGACTTTGATGCCCAGAGCCAGGAAAAACGCTCTGACTTATATTCCCTCCTCTGTTAAACTGCTGTGCTACCTTCCCATTCCTCATTTTCCCCACTGATCCCACGTAGACGGTGGGATGAAGCACACGCCACTTCCATCCAGCGAAGCGCGAGAAGCCAACACCTCGGCGCTTCAAAAGATGCAAGAAATCTCAAAGAAACCTCAAAAACTCTTCTCCTCAACTTGCCCAGAGGAAGACTCTAATCATCCCCCAGTCTTGCGCAGTTAGTCCTTGCCAAAGTCAATACATCAAGTATCTGTGGACAGGACACGTTTAACGGTAAGTTATAGAGAGGAAAGATGGATGAGTTTCGTACAATGCAACCATTTTGCATTATCTTTCCATTCTAATTTGCTGGCGGGTTGCCACGCACTGAAAGGCTCTTTCTGATGCTCTGAACATGCCCCACAGCCAAGCCCAGCTAAACTCAGTGGGTTCCCACAACCCAAACCCAAACCTCAACTGGACACGCTGCCTCTGACAAACGGGTGGCAGAAAACACACCAGTTTCCTCCCAGTCACCTCCAGCCACTGGGTAGCTCAGTCCCACTGCGACCCAGCAGCCACTGCGACACACTGAAAGATTTTCATCCTTTAAGAAACATCTAAAATTTTAATTTTCAGACCTTAATCAAACCTGACCCCCGCACTGGCAGGACTACGAACGCGCCAGAAATGTGATGTTTCAAGGCAACTTTTCTTGCAGACCATTGCATGTGGAGGTGATGTGGAAGTGGGACTTGTTCCTCACCCCATGTTACCCGTGGATCTCCAAGCGCTTCTGAGACCATCACCTCAGAGCACAGCACAGCAAATTCTAAGGCAGCCAGACAAGGGAACACACGGCATCATCCCCATGTCCTCAAGTCTCGAAGGGACCGCTAGCTCCCCTCCACCCTGACACTGATATAAAAACCTGAATAGGAGCACAAACGAGACAAAGTATATTCTGCATTTTGGTGCATTTGGCACATTTCAGATCATCTCCCTTCACCCGCCAGTGCCAACTTTGAGTAGAAAAGGTCCCAAGTGTGGATTCTCTCTCAGCCACCTGCCTCCAGGAGCTACAGCATCAGGCACCGACACAGGAGGTGTCTCAGTCCACCACGTCCCCTGCCACCCTCCCCCGAATCCAACAGCCCATAAAATAACAGCTCCGATGGCGTGAAACCCACAGCACGGCCACGCCGACTCCAGCCCTTCATTAGGGTGCTGGGGATGGGGGTTCAGAATGCAGCTGGGTGCCACCCATGAGCCTCTCGGCCACTTGTCCTTGCCACGAGAGGGCACCTCTGCCCTCCTCCAGTGCCTGGGACACGTTTCTAACTGGTTTCCAGTGGCTCTGATGGTGCCACAGGCTCAGGGATGCTTTGAGATGAGGTCAGGCATTGCAAAGCAGCCAAGTGAAGCTTCGGGCTTCGCACGCAGTCAGCATCAGCAGGAACCCCAAAGCCCATCAGCAGATGCTCTCGTTTCCCAGTAATTAAGCATCGTTGCCAGGGCGACTGACAGGTGTCACTCATACATTTCAGATAATTTTGCCTACAGAAAGCAGCCAGGACCATCTTTTTATTCAGTATTTCCAGCCCCCCCAGACAGGGTATTGGCATCTTACCGGAGATCTTACAAACCCCGCAGGCTCGGAGTGCTGGGAGCAGGGGAAATAACGAGGGACTCGTTAAGGCCGAGGGGAGCTGCAAGGATTCAGGGCCCCAACAACTCCAGATGCACAAGCACATGCCAGTGCAAGAAAGGAAGAGGAAACAAAACTGCTTGTGACTTCTGAGGGTTTCTCTCATTGAGGGCTGTGTCGGGAGGAGGCGGCGGCAGCAGCGTGGGGACCGGTGGCTTTGAGGGCTGCTCTGCTGTGACATTACAGTGCACGACACTGCAGCCCCTCGTGCCTGGCAGGTACAAGTTCGTCAGACAAGACTGGATCAAAAATCAATATAGGAGAGTCTCCGTGCAGGGCTCCGTGCCAGTGGCACCGAGCCTGTTTGAAGCTGTATCAGGTTGAACCAGTGCAGCGATTGCATGCAGAC
The DNA here is from genome assembly GCA_027574665.1 of Rhynochetos jubatus. NCBI lineage: Eukaryota > Metazoa > Chordata > Aves > Eurypygiformes > Rhynochetidae > Rhynochetos > Rhynochetos jubatus. The sequence continues at coordinate 5,567,955 of CM050673.1, forward strand.
AAGCCCTCTGAGATCAAAGCGGACTCATCAAGGGAGAATCCAGAAGTTACAACACAGATTACACTATCTTATAAACTTAATTCAAGGGTGGAGACCCTTTTGCTAAAACTCAAGTTAAAACCCGTGATGCTCTACTCAGACCTGCCAGTCCTCCCAGTTCGGGTGGGAAGATGGCAGGGGGTGGTGTCAGACTTCCAGCGCGTGAGCGGCACGCTTGTCTCCATCGTGTCAGGCGCATATTCCAGCCCAAATCCCAGCCAGGAGCTCCCAAAGCCCCTTCCAGCCCTGGAACCAGCATTGGCGGGTCCAGGCAAGGAAGAGACCGAGATCTGCGGCAGGTTTAGTATCGCAGCCGGGGCTGCGGCTGAGCCCCAGCTGGGGTAAAGCTGCGAGGTTTTTTCCACTGAAAACTGCAAGTGAAATCAAAATGCTTCCATTCTTCTGCCTAAGGGAAGGTAAAGAGAAGAAGCTACCCGAGATGAAAAAGTACAAGTGAGGCTTTTTCTTCTTCTATTTAAAATTTACGCTGGAAATGAAGAAGGACCGAGTTCTTCACCGAATCTGGTTGAAGCCAGACTCGCTTTCTCTTGCCCGTCCTCTTCAGAAAGGAGGTGAGGGCAATACAAAACTCTAAGAAAACACAATCTAGCATTTTCTTTGAAAAATGAGGAATTAAGATTTCTCACGCAGCGCCCACATCAATCACCCTTTGGGAGCAGAAGGAAAGATGCCAATGAACTCACCTCGGACAGCCCGACCGAGGAAGCCAGCAGAGCTCACACGGATGCAGCTGTGCTCCTCCTTAGGCATCTACTTGCGTTTGGGAGAGAGTTAAACCCCCCCAGCTGCTTCCTTCGTCCCACTGGAGCTGGACCAGCAGCCAGGGAGACGTAAAGTTTCCAGACAGGGGAAGACATCCTATGTTTGTTACGTTGGGGTTGGCTTTTTTTTAGCAGTGGGGTCATACAAGAGAAGGAAAAGGTTGAGGCTCAGGTAGGACAGGGCAGGAGCTGGAAAACAGCAACGATGGGGCTTTTCTACTCCACTGCCGTTCACCTCGTTACAGGGTGAATTGCAGTGCCGAAGCAAAGCCATGTAACGCCCACCACTGCTTTGGCACAGGCAACATGAAAAGCCGACCCAACAAATATACACTAAATAAATTCAAGGTACTGTTAGGGAAATCCAGCACAAAGCTGTCCGAATATCTGATCTGGAGTTTTTCCGAAGTGAATTCCCCTCAGACACGTTCGTGCCCTCTCTCCCGTCTGCCTTCCATAAACACTCACATCGCCAAGTTTTACTGGCACAAACAGCGGCAGAAAGTAACTTTCAAAGTTGCGTGAACAAGTATTTGGGGAAACTAAACATAAAATTTGCGCTGTGCAAATATTCCTGCCAGGCACGCAGGGGTGTGCAGCCGGTAAGGCACGGGAACAGTATCACGGGGCGGGTAAAGGCTCACCGGGGGAAGCCCTTTCTTCAAGCCATAGCTTTTTAGAAGTCACAAACATTCTCTCCCTGCAACAGGTATCACATATAAAAGTCACAGCCCCTTTGCATCGCTGCCGTAAGCGAGGAGAGGCTACGGCTGTCGGCGCTATTTGTTGCGTTATTAGTTCAGCTGTGACCGAACGCTCAACAATGACTGTATAAAGCTCATATAAAGTTGTATATCTAGGCTCAAATTCAGCACATGCCTCATTTTCCCATCGAAGCAGTCCCATTAACTTCAAAAGGATGGCTTCCCTCTCTAAAAGCACATCCTTCGGAGCCTTGCGAATCTGAGCCTGGGAGCACAACGTTTACACGGGGTTCTTGGCTTCTCGTGAAATTGCACCCCGAGAAACAACTCCATAAAGCCTACAGCAGCCACAAGCTCTCCTTCCTTAGACAGATCACAATTTCCTTTCAGCCTTCGCTCACCTGATCAATCTGTTTGTAAATACTTCTATGCCTTGAACCACAGGAGATCACAACGCTCACATGAATGTCTTCACAGCAAAGAAAACATAGGTACTGAGGTGTATAGGTGTGTATATACACACACAACTACCCACTCTGGTGATCAAATCTGCTTGGACGCGACCAGTATTAACCAAGGAATAATTTGGCTAAGATTGGCAGCCCTGGTTATGGGGCAGAACCGCAGAGCTGACCCCAGCCCCGTAGCACTGATGTTGGGGATGCAGCATCTCCCAGCACCTCGCAGGTAAACGCTGCTACGGCTTGTGGTATCTTAATACACGTATCATGTAATTGCAACCCAATCTCTGCATGCAACACGCTCAGAAGGTCCGAACCCACAGCTTTGGCTCATTCAGGAGCGTTAGCAAAGCCAGTGCGTCGCAGGTGGTAAACGCCGGAGAAAATGGAGAGCGAGAAGGGAGAACGGAGCATCTCGGGCATCGCTCCATCCCCACGTTGCCATGCAGCGGCTCTGTGCCCCTTATTCTGCACCTCATCTGCAGTTCCTGATCCCTCGTCCACGCGCACGCCCGCAACTCCCAAACAGTTTGACAAGCCTTTCACCACAAACACTAACACAGCGGCTCACCAGCAGCTAACAGCTAAAAAGTAGGGGGACAAGTAACTCCCCTGGAGCCAGTCTGTGCCCCCAGCAGCCACCCCCACGGCATCGGGTGGGGTAAAGGGGCAGGAACCAGGGGGGCCCAGTAACTGCTGAGACCTCCCGGGTGTCAGCTGGTGGATCCAAATGTCAAGAAATAAGAAGGAATCCCGACAGTCAGATTTTTCAAGAGCGCTCAGCACATCAGGCGCTAATCACTTCTGAAAACGGAGCTTTTATTTAGACGCTTAAATGCAAGTTGGAAAAATCTGGCTCCAATTGTGGGTGAAAATCTGGCCCTGAGAGGCTTTTTTTTTTTTTATTCTCTTCCCTTTTATTTGGCTCTAGATCACAATTCTCCTGTCTCCTTTACACTCTGCTCCGGGAGGCTGCTCGCCCAGAATCTCCTCTTTTAACTTAATAAAAAAAAGGGAAACTACAGCGGGACCATCGTCGGAGTCAAAACTTTCCCCTCTTTGTGCAAATCAATTTCCCTGTAATCTCAAGTGCTGTTTACACATCGCAATATCCCCGGACCGTGCGGGATTTGCATCTCGCCGCGCGCTGCGTGGAGCCTTGCCAGCTCCCAGCGGTTCCCGGTGCACGGGGCTGCTGCTGCTTTTATTATAGGTGCACCGTGTTCATAGCATCTTAAATTCAACCTGGTGGGTTACTCTTAAAAATAAAGCGTGAACCTAGTTCTGCCGGGGATGCCCCGTGGATTAGGAGTTTGTTTTCTTAAATGGGTTTGCTCCGTACGGACCAGACAATTACGGTAGCCAGAAAAGTGTGAAATTTCAGCTCTGACCATGTCAGGGCTCCCAAGTGTCAGTTACAATAAAATAAATGACCCATTTCCTGACGGATCGCGAGGGCTCCTCCGAGACGGACAGGCAGATTTTTAATGTTTATTTTCTCTATTTTTTTCCTGACGGGAAGGCTGCACTCCCCTGCTCTTTCGCATCAGGTGGTGGGAGCAGATTAGGGATGCTCTTGCCTCTGTGTCACTGCCCATCCCGTCCCCGGTACCATCCCCACTCCCTCCTTCCAAGCTTCGCCCGCCCCTGGCCCCTCACCTCCAGCCAGGCTCTCAACAAACTGTCCCCCCGGCTCTTCAGGTTTTACCAGCCTCCGTGGGGACGGTCCCATACAGGGGCTGTAAGGGCAGCCGGAGCGGGCTCGACTGAAGGCATCAGCACCGGGAGGATGAAGGGCTTCCCAAAAGCACTTCCCAAGCCACACAGACCACCCAAAGCCTCCCCTCCGAACAAGCACCCCAAAACCTCAGCTACACGGAAATATCAGCCTGCTTCGCTTCAGACACTCCTAAACAGAAGCCAAAATGCAGGGAAGGGGACAAGAGTCGGGCAGTGACCCCTACGGGAAGGGCTGGCAGGAGCCAGAAAACATCTGCAGGACCCCAACCCTCACGTGATCCTTTCCAGAAAGCCCCAACCATTGTTAACCCTGTCCAGAGGAGAAAAACGAGAGGGTTTCAATTAAAGCATGATTTTGTCATTTAAATGTATATACTTAAATCCATGAAGAAAACTCCAGCATCTGTAAGAGCAGGCTACGGACACCGGATATAAACCGATGGGGAGCTGGTTCCCACTCCCCTTCAGTGGTTTATTCCATCAGAGGCAAAAATCGCACACTGGTTTTAAGAAAACCAGCTTAAAACAACACTTTACATTAACTTTCCCACAGCTTCCCAGGGGCACTACCAACGCATGAGTGGGGTAAAACCTCCAGCCTGCCCGGGTCCAAGACCTCTGCCCTCAGCTCAGGGCAGGACTCAGGTGGGGAGGGACCTGCCGAGGTCACCTTGGCCAACCCCAACGTTTCCCCAGCCCGTCCCGTCCACAGGGACACGGGTCTCGACGCTGCCTGGGCAAAACATCTCATGGTTCACCAGAAAACACCCAAGGACAAGGACAGACAGACAGACGGAGATGCATGGACAACCCCCAGCACCTCTTGCAGCAGCAAGGAGAACCTTCCAGCAATCCCCTGCAATCCCCCTGGCTCCACAACCTCCAGGATGAAGTTGCTATTTTCAGGTGAACTCCAGCAGAGATTTCCGAGCTGAATTCCCTGCAGGGTTTGCTCGTTTGCTGGTAACGAGCAGACGAGGATAAACCACCACACGCCTCTGGAGTGGACAAACACTCCCGTGGGTCTGGGCTTCTCCTTTCATAAAATACAGGTGAAGAAAAAACTTTCCCAGTGAGCAGACTCCTCCGTAAGTGCCTCTGCAACACCGCTCCTGCCTCTCCCTGCAGCAGCTAAAAGCCGTCCCAAGTGGATTCAGGATGATGTAGGACATCAGTCCCGTCGCTGATGCATTTTTCTCCTGTGCCACTTGTTTTCTTCAATTTTTTAAACTTCACTAGGCAAGTGTATTTGTTACACCCACCCCGGTACTCCGTGCAGGAGCCTCTCGGATCATCTCCACACTTCAAACTGGGCAAAATAAGAATTTAAAGGTGCACAAAGGCTCAAACCCATCGGCCAGCGAGGAGGATGGGGAGACCTTGAAACTACTTTTTCTGCCGGTTCCTCCCCACTGTGCTCTGGTTTATCGGGGTCCAGCTGGCAGCTGGGAACCCCTCCCGCCCCCAAACCCAGGGGGACAGCCATCAGGGATGCTCAGAAGTGGGTGATTTAGGAGCTCACATCCTCATTTAAGTTTTTAAATGCCTCTGGTCAGAGTCAAAAACGGCAGTTTTCACCTACAACTTTTGAAAAGCTCCTCTCTGGTGAAAAAAGCAAAACGAAAAACAACCCAGAAAAGTCTCTGCGACCTCTTTAAAAAGCCTTTTTTCAGCAGAAACCCGCAATCTTCAGGTTTCAAGCTCCGCAATTTTTCAGTTTTCCCCTACAGCTCTCCTTAATTTTTTGGGAAGGGGGAGACACCAGCATCCCCTGGGAGCTTCCCTACGCTTTTCCTTTAGGCTCCCTCTTCTCTCCATCAAAACTGCTCTAGAAAACCAGCGGCATCATTACAAAAAGCCCCACACCTTCCACCTGCACCGACGGAGCGTTTGCCAAACCCAGCGTATCAGGAAGGTGCTGGAGCCGGTGACCCAGGCAGGGAAGAGGGGCTGGAGAGGTTTCCTCCTGCTCCAGCCTGGAGCTGCAAACCCCTGGGCCAACCTTGGACCATCCTGAGCAGCCTGAACTCTCCCCAAACCCTCCCAGTAACTCTGGAAAACATTAACATCGCTGGGGGCTTGGGCTGGGAGCAGGAATCTCTTTTTTTAAATTCTGAAAGGTCTCAATTTTCAAAGTGAGTACTTTAACCCCAACTTCCCTTAGTCATATCTCTGTTTGCTTGGGTTTTAACCTAAAAGGTAAAGTTAGGAACGATTTCAACGGGAGAAGTGGATTCAGTCCTACCAACCGCCACCGAGGTTCTCTAGGGAATTCCATTTACTCGTTTCTTTGGAATTTAAAATCATCAAAATCTGAACAAAGGGCATCTACACAGGACGGGCTCTGTCTGCTACGGATTCAAACTTCAAGCTACGAAGTTTACGGTTAAATCACAATTTCTTGGACATATGTGGCAGTTATGGCTCCTGTGTGGAAAGGGGGAAATAAAGGCATTTCTCTCACTTCAGGCTGTAAATTGGTAAATATATTCTTTCTCCCAAGTATGTTCAAACTGATTCAACTATCTCGGTTTTAAACCTCATGGATGAAATTTACTGACAAACTATTAATGACTAATTTAGTGACAAACTATTTCTAGTTTTTCTAGCTGGAAATCATCAAAACCTATTAATTCCCAAATGATTCCAGTCCTCAGAGGTGTAAAACCAGCAGCAGAGAGCTCTCAGCTCAGAGCTGGGGGCTCACAAAAATCAAGCAAAGAAGAATTCTGGATTATTTCCCTTTTTGGTCATCAAAAATTAAAGTTGTAACTAAAGAAAATCCCATTAAACTCAACGTCCTCAGAAAGGAGCGTTTGTCCTGCCTTTCAATTCCCAAGCGTTGCTGCAAACAAGGGTGCTGCTGATTTTTTTTAATGATACTATAACTTGCAAACCAGACCCGTTTTAAGGGGAAGGGAAGGATCTTTAGTCTAGATTAAAAGCATATTTTGTCTCAGCACTCAGCCAGTGCCTTTATTTTAATGGAAAAGAACTAACAAACTGTTTTCAGTTCGATTCTCAGGGAATTCAAACATCAGGATGGAGAAAGGTGCATTTTTTGATTGATACTGACAAACAAAGGAATCGCCCTCACCGGTATCAAAAAGTTTTAGATTATTTCGTTAGGAACAATTAATTGCAGGCTTATGCACAGGCAAAGGGAACACTCCCCCGGTGTGAAACCATTAGTTTGAAACAAAGACTGACCAAAAAAAAAAAAATTAAAAAGCCAACCTTAAGATTTCCCCATCCATTTCCACACACTGCACTACATCCTTAGTTCATTAACAACGTGATAATTCCCACCTCCGCTCGGGAGCACACAGACCCTCTAAACCCACAGCTCGCTCGGGAATGACCTCTGCTGAAAAACACCCTTGCAGTTTTGCGTGCTGTTATCAACCCAACTCCCTCTTCCCCCCCCCAATTACTTGGTTTCATTCTCTCTGGTCGACTCACTTCCACATTCCTCATATTTGGAATGTCTGCTTGATGGATTCACTTTTTTTCCCCCCTCTCTCCCCCCTCCTCCTCTCTTCATTCATTCATTCTTTCAACCCCATCGACTTCGGGCTTTCCAGCTTCAACCCCCCCCCCAACCCAATCCTTAATCTTGCGTAGGAAAACTGAATTGTTTGGGGTGTTGTTTTCCTTAAAGAATCTTTTATTCCTTTAACCTTCTGAAGAAGGAAGCACGCAATAATTTTTAAGATTTTTTTCCCCAAATCCTCTTAAGTTTCTCCAAGTTTTTCCATCAGCAACGTTAAAGTAACTCCCAAACAGGAATGAAATACTTTAAACAAACCCAAACTAACTTTAAAACTCAGGGTTTTTTAACGAAACGACATCTTTATCCGCGGTGACTTTTCTTTACAGTCTAATACTCCTGAAGTATTTCGTTAAAATGGTTCCCCGCGATCATTAACGTAATTTGCAGCTTTAAGTGTTATTTGAAGAATCGCCGTAATTAAACAACCCTAAATCAGTTTGTCCTGATAAACTGGTGGTTTGCTGCAGCAGCTACACGCACCAATCACTCTTTTTTTCTGCCATATTAATACATTTAGCATTTTTTCATTAATTTCTATCATGGGTTCAGGGACAGGAGAGATGATTTTTTTTAATTTTTTTTTGTAAAGAAGGAAATACACCAGCAGGAAAGATTTATTTACAACACCCGATTTCACCGGACACATTCATTTCTCAAAACACCCAAAACGATTTTCCTGAGCATTGCTGAAAAAACACAACCAAAACCCCAACTTTTGGGAGTTTCTGAATTAGCTGGGAAGCGCAGCAATGCTCACGGCTTGTTTTCCCACATTTCTAAAGAAAAAAAAAAATGATATCAGGTTTGGGGCTGGGGGGGGGTGGGGTGGGGAGGTTCTTTGGTTTAGATCCCACCAAACCCATCTGATTTTGTCCTCCCTGCTCACACTTAATTAACCATTTCCTGTTCCATGTGCCTTTAAACTGGAAAATCCAGTCTTAAAAACAAGCAGAAAGGAAAGAAGGGGAAAAAATTAAAAAGTCGCCTTTGAGGCAGCCCCCCCCGCATCCTCTCAGCCCTCATCCGGGGAGGTGTGAAGCAAAATACACCAAATCTACCCCCAAAAACTCTTCTGGGGGCAACCAACCTGCCAAGTTTACAAGCAGCTGCCAAAAAAGTTGCCTTTTTCCGACCGAGAAACACAAACTATTTCCCCAAAGTGAGACAAAGTAACCGCGGCCGCTGCCAGGGCGGCGGGGACACCCCCCACCCCCACCCCACCCCCCCGGGACCCCCCTCCCGACACCCAACAGCCAAAGCGGCTCCTGTCGCTTTAAAAGCAGCACCCGGGAGGGAGGGGGAGGGGGTTCATTTTAACCCCTCCAGCCCCCCCAAAAAGGGGGTTTAGCAGCTAAATGCAAGGCGTAACACGTTTAAGGCGCCCCCGAACTGCAAACCAACCTTCCCTTCCACCCATTGTGAAGTTCTTTCCCCACCCGCCCCCCTCCCCATTTCTTCACGTTCCAGACACCAGAGAAATATTCCCATTTCCGATGAGTTTCTCCCCGCGCGCTCTCGGGGGATGAGTTCTGCTCCCCCCAGACCTATTGATTATCCAGCAGCACCACGAAAAAAATGAAACAGCGGGGGTTTCTGGAGAGTTATTGTGTCACCCTTCCCGGGATCTTTCCAATAACCCCCCCCTTTGCTCATTGATAATTAAGCCACCGCGAGTCCCCCAGCGCCGTAACGAGCACTATCGATCACCCCGCCACGAGGTGCTAAAAAAATAAGTAATAATCATAAAATCTTGGTTAGGAGATTAATTTTTTGCCTTTGGGGGAGCCTGTTCAGCCATAGCCAGGGCTGCAAAGCCTGGCAGCCCCCCTTCCCCGGAGCAGGGCCAAGGGGGTGACCCCCAAAAATAGGCTCCCACCGCCCAGTCAAGGAGGCGGATGGCGGGGGTCACCAAGAGATGAAGAACTGGGAGAGTTTGGGGAGGAAGAGTTGGCTTCGCCTCCTCCCTCCGCGCCCGGGCGTTGAAGTAACCGCCTCGTCACGTGGCCGACGCGGGTTTCGGGCTGCGCGATCCAACGTGGACTATTTGGGGTTGGGGACTAACTCGCCCGCAGTCTGGGCGGCCATTCCTTGAGCTTGTGGGGAGGGGGGGTCTCTGCAAAAATAAACCCAAAATACTCTTTATATTCCACGTAGAACGCCCAGCGGGGCCGGGGAGCGCGGTGCCCGGGGGCTGCTCCGGCATCCTGCACGCGCAACAACAAAGGGCCAAGAAGATGGAGAGGGCCGGGCTGGGCAAGGCCGGCGGCGGCGGGCGAAGCCGTTTGGCAGGTAGATGGAAAGCGCCAAGAAACGCGGGTTTTGCCCCAAAATAAAAGTTGCCGGTGGGCAGGAGCTAGGCCAGCGCCCCGCGCTCAGCGGGTTTTAAATCCCTGCCCAACGTGGTGAGACCAGCCCCATGGTTGGGGGTGGGGGGGGGTTCTTTTCTTTAAGTCCTCAACCACCAAATCCCAGCAAATTTCATTCTGGGTGGGTTTTTTTAATTGTCTTTTTCTTGGTGAAATTTTTACAGTTCTCTCGGAAAACAAAAGATTTCGCCCATTTCGCAGCAGAGGAGCTGAGCGAGGCTGGGAAATTCTTCCAGTGCCACAAGTTTGAAAATCCCAACCCAAAACGCCTCGGCCATCCATCACCTTGGGCGAGCCGCCGGATAATTGTTTAACCAGTTCTTTTTTTTTTTTTTCTTTTTTTTTTTTTAAACACAAAAAATGTTCAAAACTTGTTCGCAGAAGTTTTCTTTAAAAAGAAAGAAATTAAACCTTGACCCTCAAAACCGCCTCTCACCTCGCTGGGGAGGGATCTAAAGCCGAATCACCAACATCTCTCATTTCACATGCACATATTTGGGTATAAATTTTGCCTCCTTTATCTCACGTTCAATTTCTTTTTTCCCCCAAAACAGATTTTTTTTTTTTAATAAAAAATAATAAAAAAAAAGAAATTAAAACACTGCATTACCTTTGCTTTTTAGGTACTGAATGTTCAATCTCTAGCTGTTTTCCATGAAGCTCCACTTTCCCTAAAAACAAAATGTGTCTGTTTTTTAAAATCTGGGTGGAGTGGGCAGAAAGCTTTGGATAACATACTATCACGTGAAAGCTCGCAATTTAATTCAAATTACGACGAACCACGGCACAAATACATTTTCCGATCCCTTTACAAGTGCATTTTATTAAATATAAGGCTGGCTTCAAGTGGGAAGCGGTGGGAGGGAGGGGTGAGTTAGCTGTCTGGACAATGTTCCTTAGGAATATTTAATTCCTTAGTTCATCCCTGCTTGGAGCGAAAGAAAACGAGGAATAATATTTTGAAACCAATTCTTCGCCTCGATTGAATTCCACCTTGTTTAAACCTTGCGAGAAGTCCTACGGGTAGATTTATCCCCCCAACCCCCCAGCGCCCCCCCACCCCCTGAAAATGCTCAAAAATTGTAACTCCATGGCAGAAATGGATTTCTCTTGGAAAATGGAGTGGGTTTCCCTGCTGCTGGGTTCTGATGATGATATTTTGATTATTATTTATTTTTTTGGAGGGGGGAGAAGATAGGGAAGGGCTCAGCGGGGGGAGCGCGGGCCGAGAAAGAAGAGAGGGGAAAAAAAAAAAACCAAAAAATCGAATATTTTAAAAATTATCTGCTTCCCGGGGAGGTTTTTTCTCTCCCTGCGAGCAGCATGGCGACCTTCGCGCTACTCCACACATCACATGCCCCAGGAAACCCAGTTTCAAATCAAAATGGCCAAAGTCCCAGCCCACCCGCCCCTCCCGCGACGGGACCCCCGCGCCGAGCCCCGCCGGGACGGCCGCCCCGCAGCCTACAGGGGAGGGGGTGGCCCAGGCGGGGCGGGGGGCTGAGTGGGGGCCCCCGTTCTTCCTCCCCCCACACACTGCTTGGTTGTTTTTTTTTTTTTTTTAAAGGTGGGGGGGAGCGCTGGGGGAGGAAAGCGGGGTCCCACCCCGCCGCCCGCTGATGCAAGCCCCGACGGGGCGCAACGAGGCGTTTGGAGCGGGGGGGAGGGGGGTGAGGGGCGCTGTACCCCGGCGTTGGGGGGGGGGGGGGGGGGTCCGCAGCTCTCCGGGAGGGGGTGAGGAGGAAGCGGGCGGGGAGGGAAGGCGAGATAACGTCGCTTACCCGAAAAAGTTTCGATGGCTTTCATGGCCCACTGCTCGTCGGGGCAGTCCACAAAGGCATAGCCGGACTTGACCAGGAACTGCCCGCTGAAGGAGATCTTGTGGTCGTTGAAGACTTTCTCCAAGTCGGCCGGAGTCACGTTCTCGTTTAGGTTCCCGATGTAGAGCTTGTTCATGGTGGCGGCGGCGGCGGCGGGGGGCGGCGGGCGGGTGGCGGCGGCGGAGCGCCGGGGCTCGGAGCGCGGCTCCCGGGGGGGCTCCACCGTGCGCCCGCGCCGTCGGGCTCCGGCCGCGCTCTGCCGCCCCGCAGCCGGGCCGGAGGGCTTGGCTTGGGTTTTTTTAACCCCCCCTCTTTTTTCTCTTTTTCCTCGTTTTTTCCCCTAATTTTTTCCTTTTTTTTTTTTTTGATAGCTTTTTTTTTTTTTCCCCCTTTGAGGAGGGGGGCGCGGCGGCCGCTGAAGGTTGGGAAGTGGGGAGAGGGGCGGGGGGGGGGGGGGGGAAGGCGGAGGGGTGGGGGGGGGGGTCTTAGGGAAGGGGGCGGCTCCGGCGGGTGGCGGTGGCGGCGGGCAGGGCGGTGGCGCCGGCTGCGGGGGCCCCCAAGTCGGCGGAGTGGCACTGGAGTGTCACCGGACGCCTCGCGGCAGCCGGGCACCGCCTCTAAATAAAACCGACCTGGAAAATGAGTGAAAATGTTTGCTGGAGGAAGCCACGTGGTGATGCGGGAGGGCCCGGCCCCCGGGGGGAGGGGCCGCGGGGGGGAGGGGAGGGGGCATCCTCCACTTATTTATTTAATTTAAATACTACGTTATTTACCTCCACGCACACACACCCCACCCCACCCCCCCCCCCGTCTTCTTCCGAGCGGGGAGGGGGCGCATCCACCCGCTGTCCCGTGGGGGGGGGTGGGTGTGTGTCCCCCCACACCCCACGCCTCCCCCTCCCAGCCCCGTCCCGTCGGAGGCACTTTCCCATCTGCTGCAGCCCCCTCTCCACCGCGCCCCTCCCCCCACCGCGCCCCTCCCCCACCCCCCTTTCCCCCCGGTGCCTCAATGGGATTTTTCTGGGTGTAAAAAACTTCGGCATCAAAGGGGCCGGGAGGTCCCCCTGGCGCCAGGGGATTGGGGATGGGGTGTACGGGGGGGGGGGGAACGGCCGGCCCGCCCGCCCCCCCGGGGCTGGCCCGGCCCGGCGGGGCGGCTGGGGGAGCCCCCCCGGAGGGGGTATTGTCCCCGGCATTGTTTTAAGCCCTTCATGTGCAGCCCCGCGGAAGCCTTCGGGGAAGGGGGCGGAGGGGGGGGGGGGCTCCTCCCGGCACAAAAGGGCCCCACGGTGGAGGGAGGGCCGTTCCCCGACGGGGCTGGGGCTGGGAAGGGGAGGGGGGGGGCGCCCCGTCGGCAAAGCGGCGTGTGCGGAGCAGCCCCCCCCCCCCCCCCCCCGCCTCCTTTTCCCTCCCCTCCTGCCTTTTCTGGAGACTTTTATTTTTAGGCTCAAAATGGGTTGAAAATAGCAGCGAGCCCCCTCCCACCGCCCCAATCAGCCACCCGCCCCCTTCCTGCCTCCCCGACGGGGCGGGCGGGGGAGCCCCGGTGCGCCGGGGGCCTCGGGCCGGGATGCTGCCGGGTGGGGAGGGGCGGGGGCGGCCACGGCTCCCACCCACCCCCCACCCCCCTTTCCCTCCCGCCGCGCTGCAAGTAGAGGCACGGTCCGGCCCCTCCGCGCCCGCAATTAGATGTAACGCTCCCCAGGAAAACTCGCTCCCGCCTGCCCCACCCGCCGGGCCGGGGGCTTCGCTCTGCCCCCCCCCCACCTCCTCCTCATCCCTGCAAAAATTACTAACAAATTTACAAAAACTCCCGAACGGAGGGGGTTTGCTCATCGAGGGAAAGGCTCTCCCGGGCAGCTCCGCGCTCCCTGCGCGGGCGCGCAGCCGGTACCGCGCCCCCCACCCCCAGCCGCTTTCGGGGGTGGCCGCGCTGCGGGGGCCGGGCCACTGGGCTGGCGGTTGGGGGGGGGGGGTTTGGCCGGGACCCCCAAGACGGCTGGCAGATTTGGTTGTTCCCTCGGTGCTGCACAGAAGTGCCTGTGTTGTGAGTTATCCGTAAATAATTTTTAATTATTAGCTCATTTTTTTTTTTTAATTATGATTTTTCTCCCGGCTGGGGAAGAGCCACGCGGAGAATTTGTTAGTAAATAAATCTGATATTACTCAGGAATCGCCAGTTGTATAAACCGTAAGAAATAGATGCACATGCCCGAGGATGTTTGTATGTGCTCTGTGCCACAGCCCCCGAGGAAGCTCATTAAAATGAATAATAAAAATCCTGGGAAATGGTCATTGAAAGCAAAAAAAAAGCTTTTAGCCTTCCCTCCCGTATCCAATCCATCCTGTTATCCCGGGATCTTTGCCTTAAAAACGTGTAGATGCTGCTCAGCAGGGAAAGTTGGGTTCCCATCCCTCCAGCTGCATTACTTGGCTCCCCTGGAAGTACCAAACCAAATCAGCCAGAGGAGCCTTTGTGGGAGCTCTGCTGCGTCCATGTGCGTGTCTCTGAGGTTTCCAGGGTGCAGTCCAAGCTTCACATTCACAGGTGAAAAAGAAGAGAGCAATCAAATTGGGGAATAAACTTCCTGCAGCTCAGAAAGTGCACTTCAAGCCTTCCCTGGCTGAAAACTTGGAGCACGCACCTTCCTCCACTGATACGTGTCCCACACAGACCCAGCCCAAACAAACCATCCACGCTCTGCTTCGGATCTATTGCTACTCTCGAGCAGAATATTGCTGTTGTTGCTTTTATTGGTTTACCCAGTGCCTTCCCCACGTAACATAATCCTTTGCAATAATGAAATGAAGGAAACCAGCCTAAAAAAAAATAAATAAATAAGGAAAATAGGGGGGGAAAAAAAATCCAGACAAAGAGGGAAGTCTTCAATTTAGATCCGAGAGAAGAAAGGCTGTCAACCTTCCCCTCGCTGGAGCATTCCAGATGCAAGGTATTTAGAGAATGCAAACAGCAGAGACTAAATCATTGATCTGCTGGGGGGGGGGGGGGGGGATAGAGCTGCACTCCCCCCTGTGCAGGACCGGGGCGGGGGGGGGAGCCCCTCAACAACCACCCAGGCTGAGCCAGGGCAAAACCAGGCTCTGCAAAATCCCACCCCACCCCCTCCCCAAAGGAAACAGGTCTCCCCAGGCTGATTTCAACGGTACCAGCAACTGCAACACGAATCCAGTGGGATTTCTGGAGCCAGGGAAGGGCTGAGCAACAGTTTGTACCCGGGGACTGTCACTTGGAAAACCCTCTGTGGCCTTTGTCCTCCCCGCAGGATTTTTTTTAATTGAGCTGCAGGTTGAAAAAACCCCTTTGATGACCTGATTTATTTTTGTGTGAGTTTTCAAACATTTTCAAATTTTCCTGCCCCACTCTCCTAACATAAAGCTGCTTCCGATTTTGTTTGTAGAATGTGATTTGACCAAAAAGTGAAGTTTTTTAAAAGATTTAAAACTTTGATTCAGGCAGAAATGGTCTCACTGAGTTTTTACAATTTATCTACAAGTTCAAATAACAATTGTTGCTCCTTAGGAGTTTAGGGAAATTTCTGAAGGAGGAAGGTTGAAGCTGGGTGGTAAATAACACAGCTAAGATTTCAGTGAAATGAGGGTTTCAGATGAAAGGGTGTAATTACTGCAGCCTGCTGAAGTGTTGCTGTTGATCTGGGGCAGAAAGTATCCAAAATAGAAATAATCTTTATGACAGATTAGCAGTAAAATAGAACAGATTATATCCTGATATTTTTTTGCCAGTTTCCATTTGAATATTTTTTGAATTTGTTTTTTTCTGCCTTTTTTTTTTTTTAATATCTGGCGATATCACTAATATTTAATTTGACCAACCTTAAAGATGCACTGAGAAACCCTAGAAACTCTGAAAAATCTTCATTTTCAAAAGGTTGAAAATATGTATTAATTACTGTCTAATAAATATGGGCTGAAAGTTTTCAGTAAAATCCACAGGTCATAAAAGGAAAAGAAATGAGCATTTTGTTTTCCTAGAATCTGTTTCAATCAAATCTCAACCAAATCTCAGCCTAGAGGAAGCCTGTCCTTAAAACCTGGGTGAGAAATCAACAGAATAAGAAGAGTGGGGGTTACAGTTGGGAAATATTTCCTTTTACTTAAGTGGAATCCCAGTTTAAACCACCTTTTGTTCAGTTTTTGTTATGTGGAAAATATTCATGACTGGAAAAAGCAGCTCATATCTAAGAAGATCCTGTTGATTAAAGCTCATGTTGATAAACTTGTTAAGAATCAAACTTGCTATGAAATTAACAGTTTGCTTTAAAACAAAATTAAGGTTTGAAGCAGATTATTAATAACCTCCTGGTTTTCTGTGCATTTGAAAACAGCCTCTTGGCATCTAAATGATGTTTTGTTCCAGCTCAGGAGCAGAGGAGCATCCCCAGCCCCAAGGAAGGGGCTGAGCGATGGGAAAAGCCCCTCTGCTCCCTGAAGGTGGGAGGTTCAGGAGCAGCAGAGCTGAAGGTGGAAATGGTTAAACCTGCAACTCGCTTCAAGATCTGCCTATGCCCTAAACATTTTAGTGCTTCAGTTAAAAACAAAGCAAATACTGCAATAAACTCTGGCTTCAAAATCAACTCACATCCTGAAAAATCCTTTAGTTCTGGTACTAAAAAGCTGGAATCTCTTTAAAACAAACCCAACACAAAACCACAACCAAACAACGATTTGCTTCTCCTCTACATCTGCCACTTGGCACTTTCTGGGCTCCCACCAGGGCAGGGTGCTCAGCTCCGCTTCAGGCTGGGGCTGCTTGAGCTTCCCAGGTCTCCTGGAGCAACAACCTGAATTGTCCGTTGGGCTTGGCGAACCCACAGAGAAATGTTCAAATTGCAACCAAAGCTGCTTTGCATAGATTGATTTTTTTTGCCCCCCCTCCCCAGGGAAATGGTTGATTTGGGGGTTTGCGGTCATTTTCTTTGGGTAAGTGGTAAAGTCTGAAGACGAGGAAAGGAAAATGCTTATCACAGTGAGCCTGAAATGTTGTTATTGTTTGGATTGTCCCTTTAATTTGCAATTTTCCCCCGAATGAATATGCCACCACTTCTTTTCAACAGACCTTTCTAACCTGTCAATTCAGTTTTTCTTCCTCAGAAATCACCGCGAGCAGCTGGACAGATAGCTGGGGCAGCCATCTCTCCTACGGCTGGCTGGAGCGGTGGGGGAAAGTTTTGGTCTTGGTACAATGATAAACTAAACCAACAGAGCTGAGAAAGCATCGTGGGGGATGAATCCTGCCGTTGCTGAACTCCCCCTGACCTTATTTCAAGTAGGAGCCGCTCTTTTGAACCCCCCTCCAAACATTTGCAGCACTTACAAAGCACAGATTAAATGTTTTCCTTTCAGTAACTGTAGGTATTTGTATCAGATTTCCTCCAGTCTGAAATAAAGGCATTTATATCAGCTTTATGCTCCACGAGTACGAATTTGGGGGCCCTATAATTTCGAGTCACCATTTAAATCCCCCCAAAGAACAGCGTGCTCTCCAGCACTCGCTGCTTTTCATCCCTCCACTTTTTAAACTCCCCGTAGCAAGAGGCAACGAAAGGCTCAGCCACTAATACCGTTGCGTTTATACCTAATTCTTTATACCCAAAACAAGTGTATCCCAGGAGGCGGGAAGCTGCGCAGCAACGCTTGCTGTTGTGGGTCACTTTAAAAAATATAGGTCATTTCACAATCGAAACCTTGACCCGTACCCCACCGCCTGTGCCGGGGCACCAGCACCGCTGGGCTGCCGGAAAGGTGATGTTAGGAGAGCAGCAAGGGCACGAGATGGAAATAATTTCACGTTACTGAACCGGCCACTTGTGCAGGCGCCTTGCCGTGGACCGGGTTGTCTAGTTTCTCGTCCTGCTGGTACATACTTGGGATTTAGCGGGACTGATTATTTCCTCTCCTTTCCTGCAGCTCCACCGCTCTAATCTCCCCAGCTGGTTAGTTCTGGCTCTATCTTCGCTCAAAGGGGGAACAGAGGATGGATTTCACATTAAGATAACTACCGCGAGGCAAAGGGCTAACAGGGTAAAGCACAGGTAGTTTTAATGCTAGAGCAAGTCCGGATCGTGTCTCCAGCCCCTGGAAGTGGTGACAGTGCTCACTACGTGGAGGTAAAAGTTGCAGTTGGGAGATTTTTTTATATGCAGCTCGGTGGTCCAAATAAATCTTTCCCGCACAGATGTTGCAGGTGCTGTCGTGGGCTTTTTGTTACGGCAGTTACTGCCCTGTAGGTCCCTGCTCCTAGGGGGAACGACAAGCACTTGAGAGAAAAGAAACAAGCAGAACACGCAACAAGAAGTCCATACTCTCCATGTTTTGTGGTTCCCATTTGTAGTTGCGGTGGGGTTTTATTTTCCCCCAAAAGAACCGGCAACCAGGAAGGCTCCCAGACAGCCATCCCAGTGAGCTGAATTCATCAAGAACAACCGCTGGAGCCTTAAAAGGCCCTAGGGTTTGTTTGCAGTTAAAAGGGAGCACTGGCATTTAAAACCATATCTGGTATTTTGCCATTGTGAAAAAACCTGTTCCATTCCCGCAAGCACTGGAGGGGGAGGCAGGTCTGAACCCAGAAGAGAGGACGAAGCGGTGCTCGTCGCTCCACAGATGCCCTGGAAACCCACCCAGCCCGTCACTCGTGTCCCCAGCGCAGCTCAATGTGAACCCTGGGCAGGGCTAAGCGGGAGGGATGGGATGAGGAGCCAGACAAACCCTCGATGCCCTCAGCTGGAGCCAAAGCTGCTTTCACCATGTTTTGATAAGTCTGAGCCCCCTGGCAGAGTCCCGGCACCTGGGACCGGGTGTGCAGTTTCCCCTCCCGACAGCACCAGCCTTTGCTGTGTGAGATGCTAAAGATGCCAACCCGTAGCCGAGGCTGTGAGCAGGCAGCGGGACCCCCGGGAAGGGAGAAGAAAGCTGGGCACGGGCTGTGGGGTCAGAGCTTGGGGGAAAGAACCTCATGTTTAGGATTTGTGCTCTGCATGAGCGAGAATAAAGCATGTAAGAGTTACCTCGTCTGCAAGAGGTTGCTGGTAATTTAGAGAGACAAACGAGCTCACCAAACCAACTTTGCACCTCTGTGCCTTAGACAGCAGCAAAGCCAACGGAATCAGTCCTGAATCAGGTCTGGAGTTTCAATCACACTCCAATGCCTATCATTTCAGGGAGAGGATGGGGGTGAAAAGCTTAAAAATCCCTCCTTCCTCTCTCCCTGTGGTTTGAGGAATGGAGCAAATGCTAATATAGATCAATCGCAGCCAAATACAACTGGGAATCTCGGATCAGCCTCATGCTTGCACACAAAATGGAGCAGAGTTATTTTCACCTGGGACATGCAACACCCAAAACCCGTCTCCAGCAGAGCTGAGATGCCCTGAGCACTGCCATGCAAAACAGCAACCAAAGAGCACTGCTCCAGAGGGAAAGGGAAGATCCTACCACATCCACTGGGAGTGGGAGAGAGGTGTAAATCGTTCCAGGGAAGGGGAGAGGTGAGAGCTAAACACTAAGAAATTTCTTGGGAAGTTTGCAGCATTTCATTTCTGACAACTTTTGGGAACCGATCAGAGCCATCCATTCCGAGTGACTTAAGCGGAGCTGAGGCTGTCTGGGAGCAGGGGAAGGACTGGATGACCTCTTAAGGTCACTTGAAGCCCAATTTTCCATGATTACAAGGATGTTTAATGCTTGAAATGCTTTGTAATCAAAGTTGCCCTTGAGATGGTGCGCTGTCTCAAAGCGGAGCAGAAGGATTGTTTCAGTAACGCAGCTGTGATCTTCCCAACGCATTCCCGAATTCCTGAAACACCAACTCCTCGAGTCAGGTCTGCTGCGGCGAAGAGGAGAGCTGGTGCACTACGCACTGTGCGGCAAGGTAGGATGGAGCGGAGCAGCCCTGGCTCTCCTGTTTAATTTCCAGGGAGACAAATGCCACAGCTGGGAGAAACCTAAACTCGTGTCCTCTGTGCCAAGCCGGGACCCAGCTGTAGCCGTGAAATGCCTTGTGGTCTCAGCGAAGGCAGCAGACCACGGGTAGCGCTACAAGGGCAGCGCTGCTGTGGCCACCACGGGCTGAGGCTAGAGAAGAGCAAGGTTTGCGTCGCTAATCAGACCCTCCATTGCCCTGGGAAGAGCAGACGTGGGCACGTGGCCCTTCTCTAGGTCAGCACGTCACTGGTTTCCCCTGCACTTCCCAGACCTGAACCGGTTCAGCACTCTAGGCATCGATCGGTGGGTATCACACAGACAGGATGGACTGCAGGCAGTGCCCACCTGTCCTCTGGAATAACTTCTGCGGATCTGGGGGCTGTTTTGTTGGAAAGATTGGGAGAAATCCGAGAGTGATGCTGCTGTCCGAACTGCATCGTGAGCAGATGCCCTGGAATAACCGTAGCTGCGAACCCTGGGTCAACATTTAATGTTGCTGGATATTTATTTCACTCTATTAACTTTATATCCTACAGAGGCACTTAATGAGGGGAAAACAAATAAGTTGCACTTTGGAGAAACAAGATATCGGAGTTGGCTGGGAGGGAAGTACCCAGAATACATATAATAAAGACACCGGGATAAACTATTCCATTTTATTGATTAGCAACTGTGCTAGGAGTGCAAATTGGGTACTTGTAACTATTATAGTGCATCATTTATTACAGCGGGCGTGACGCTGCTGCACGGGCGAAAAGCTGTTGGAGACCCTGGCACGCCTGCGTGCTGCTGGCTGAAGGACTAAGCCGCGTGTTAAGTAGTTCCTGTGACAGTAGTGATTACCCCCTAAGAGCACCGAACTCCTCATCTACCCTACCAACGTCCTTCCGAGCCTTTATCTTAACGCAATATAGATGCAACACATTTTGCTGGAGAGGCTGGTTGTGCCAGGGATTTGTGTAGCTACAGAGCAGCGGGAGCTCGCCTCTGCCAGCACCGGGGTAAGCTGGACGCGGGTCATTCCGCGCTCTGTGGTCTCCCGGTGCGGGAATACAGGCAGTGGCTGAAACCAGGGTGTAGCTGACAACGTGTCCCTGCAGCGCTTCTCAGGAGAGCAGGAAAAAAGACCCTTTTTAGAAAGGAACTGCAGCATGGATAGGCATTACATGGAGACACCTCATCACGCTGGGTATCTGCACGTGTTTGGGACAAGATACACCCGGGGCACTGTGCCAGCACAGCGAGAGCCACTCCCACACCGAAACCACTGACGTTTCAATTTTGCCACTATTACTGCAATTCCACTAAGGGCTGCTTCTTGCTCAGCCCCGTCCACCAGAAATCCTACTTCTTTCCCACACCAATCCCTAACGTAGCTGAGCCAGCACAAAGCTGGGAGGATACACACACATCCCTCCTACATCCAGGTGTGCGGGGTTACTCCTCCGAGCAGCTCTGCTGAACTCCACAAAAAAACAGAGGCTGGCAGACCTGAGGGGAAGGTTGTAACTTGGATAACCTCCTGCAAAAGTTGAGGCTGCTCAGGGGAACCGAGCTGCGGCCGGGACGGCGTTCTACGAGCCAGCACAGTCAGCCACGGGCGCTGCTTCGCTTCAGTAACGGTGCGAGCGGAGCTCAGCTTGTGGGTTAGGCTGGCACAGGCGTAATCCCGCTCTGCGCCTTCCACAGGCTGAAGCTGGGTGTGACGGGGATCCTAGAGCAGCAGCTACACGCCTGGTACCAGTCCCTTAAGATGTCATGGGTCCAGTTGTCCCAGAGAGACCCAGGGGGAGCAGGGCAGGACACCGGGGAGAATATCTTACCAGGCACGTAGTCACTGCAGAGCTGGTAGGAAACGGATCTACCCCTTGTGTCCTGATAGCACCGTTAACATCTGCACAACATCTGTTCTGCTGGACCCAGCTGTGCAAGGGCAGGGTGAGGTGGTGGCCTCACTGACCCACGTCCCCAGCAGCTGCAGAGCCACAGGGAAACACTCCATCACTCACCGAGGGCAGAACCAGCCCAAATGGGTGCTCAGCTCCAGGCTAACCCAGCTGCTGTCCCTCACCCCACATAAGCGGCTGCTGTGCCACCACCCTCCCCTCGTTAACCAATGCTGCCTCACCCTTTCCTACTGGTTTCCTGTCTGCTGCTCTTTATCCCAAGTTTTCCTCCTCCTAGACCGTGCATTTTGGGGGAACAGATGCTGTTTTCAGTATTTGGGATTTGCACAAGAGATTGCAGACCACAGTTGGGATTCCTGGGCTTGATGGTGGCAAAAATAACAATGGTGGGAGCTATTGGTTTTAGCAAAGTTATTCCTCCTGTAAGGAAGAGAAGGAGCAGGTTGGATCACTGAGGTGGCACTTACCCTTTGAAAAGAAAAGCTGGGAATTTTTCCCACAGAAGGAGGTGCTACATGGAATTAAGGTTTAGACCAATACCATATGCATCATGCCCTAATCCATGCTCGTTCTTGATTTTGTGATACAGCGATGTTTAATTACCATTAATGTAAATATATCTTAAAAGGTTATTTTCCTGCTCTGTAGGTCAATGGACCTAATGAAGCAGCTCTAAGTGGGTTTGAATTGCTTTGATTAGGTGCTTGATTTCCTGTTTACCTCCTGGAAGTGGGTTTGGTCCTGCACAGCTCCTGTATATAAAAGCCCTGCAGGGTCTCCTCTGAGCACTAGAACTGGCTGAAGTCCCCTGGGCAGCTTCAGAGAAGCAGGAAGGTAAGAAACTCTGTGCCAGTCTCTCTTTGTAACCCTTTCTCTTCCCTCAGATAGGTGCTGGTTTTAGTGGGAGGGGACAGCGTCTGCGAGTGTCAGGCAGTAGCCGCAGCAGAGCAGGGACAGCCCGTACCTTTGAGACTGGCCGTTTTCCTGGTAGCTTTGGCAGAAAAGACCTCGGCAGCGTACGTGTTGGGTTGTAAAGGGGAAGACTGTTGTCTTGGGGGAGGATTCAGTACATGACAAACATCAGGCTGGGATCTGCACCTTTGAACATGTGCTACACAGGGAAATGAGGAGAAACTAGGTCTTAGGTGCTTTTGGTGACCTCCCAGTTATGAATAACGCAGGGCTCACTCTTCTTCCGAAGCAGACAGTGGTGCACAGGGGACTGGAAGACCATCATATTGCTAAGTCCCCAGCTTTGGTGAAGGAGTAAAGCCTTAGGATCAAAAGACCGTAGGTATCATGGCACATTCTGTGCCAGACAGGGCTAGCAGAGCTGGACTACTCCAGGTCGGTGTCAGTTAGCCAAAGGGTCTTATGTTAACTCAAAGTTTTTCAAGAGTCTCTGAAAATGTGGACTACTTTCCCTCTGTGTATGGGCAAATCCTGCAGAGGAGGAGTGCTGCTCTTTCTTAAAATCAAGGTTATAAAGCATTTCCTCTCTAATTACAACTAATTACCCTAAGCAGAACAATGTTCTTGTACAACTTGGCTGTTCTCAGATCCATCACGGGACCCGCGGTTATATCGCCGATATACGAAATGAGAAGCAAATAAGAGGGAAAACCTCACTTATTTAATCATGACGCTTTTCTTCTGTTCTCATTCCTCAGCTTTTTGTACAATGGAATTTGCTTCTCCCGCTAACACACTCTGTAACCATTTGTCTCTCGGTGCTTTAGCCCTCAGTATCTCGTGGGTTTTGCCAGCGTTCAGAATATCACACCTTTGCTTTCAACAGCGTTCCTCAGAAGGGGATGCATCTGGGCTAACGTAACACATCTAGCATTTTCCTCACTGAACGGGAATTGCTGAAAACATTTGTAAAGGATGTCACAGTCTCCCAGAAATAAAAAAATGCCTCAATTACAAACAACATCCAAACTTTCAAATTCTCGCTCTCTCCAAAACAACAGTTGGGCTGTTGTAAGAACACAAATAACTACTTAGAGGAGTAAAGTTCTATCAGTGTACGAATACATTTTTGAAAGTTGGGATACTTGTGTCCTGATCTAGACCTTTTCCCTTTGTTGCCATGTTATTCCTGTTAACAGCAGCTCTCCGTTGCAACAGTTTCCAGAAATATCTGTAACAGAGTGTGGTGAGGGACAACACAATGGACCTGTGAGCCATGATCAAACCCATTCTTGTACAGAGTTTGCAGAGCTGGAATAGTAATTAAAAGGGCTCAAATGTCCAAGAGCTGTTAAGCGGAACTGTGGACGTGAGGACTAGGAACAGCTTGCAACTAATAAATCTTGGAATCCAACCCTGTCACTGTCCATGGGGTATTTTTCATAACCGATTTTCCCCGATTCTGGCTCCATTCTACATAAGGCACTATCCATCCCAACAGAAAATCTCCCAGAAATGAGATCAGGCTCCTAAATCCCACCGTGTGGGATAGGCAGGATGCCGTTGCTACTGAATTGCCTGATCCAGCGTACGTTCCCGTTCACATAGTCAAGATTGAATCGACCCTTAAAGCACAATGAAGTACCCACAGGGTCAGCTTGTAAACATGGAGGAAGACAAAGCCCTTGCCTCCAGGAATGTACAACCCACAATGAATTTGATGGTTACAATAAATGTATAGGGAACCAACGTTACAAGACACCACGGTGGGAAAGAGCAGTGGCATTGAAAAAGTAATTTAACTGGGAACGGCAGCGGAGGGTTTCGTAGGATGAAGGCTGCTCCGAGAACAAGGACTGCAGGAACACATTTACAAGCACAGGCACGTGCCCAACCACTGCACATCCCTCTGGGTTCGCTGGCCTGTCCCTTATGTGTCCCGTGTGTTACAGGAGCCGGATAACTGGACCATCCTCTGCTTTGGATCAGAGAAACCAGCAAGGAAAATGATGTCTTTCAAAGTTTTCTCTCTGCTCCTCGCTTCTCTGGGTTTTGTTTTGATGGAAGAGAACATCTCAGGGTAAGTGTTTTGGAAAGCTCGCAGTGTATTTTGAGCCTTTTCCAGCTTCCCACTGGAGGCAAATGGACTCTTTCCATTGGCATCTTGGTAAGTAGGTGAGAACATGAGTCCTGAGGTAGATCTCAGATAATAGAGACAGCCAACTGTACAAAGATGAGCAAATGATAAGAGAGAGATTAAACTAAAGCCCTGAGCCTTTGAGCCAGAGCCAAGAACTCCCAAGTCTTCCTTGCAAACTTCATGGCTCTGGGTTAGGAGGAACAAGCTGGAAGTCAACCAGGAGGAGAAGGTGGTTGGCTGAGAACTAGAAACAAGATGTAATCATCTCGCATTAATGAGGCTAGGGGGCATCCAGTATTTGGAAGCTTCTGAAAATATGACCAGTTACATAATGCAGGTATATAAGAAAGACTTTCCCTATCTTCTCCTGCTACAAAATTTTCAACGACCACCCGAGAAGATCCAAAAGAATCTTTATTAGAGCAGTAGGAGCTGCTGCAACCCCAGGTAACAGTACTAGAAAAGGATCAGCCCTGAAATCCTTTGCTAACTGAGGTAGCCACTGATGCTGTCTACACTGTCAGATCACCACTGATCTCAAGGTCAGCCCTCACCTCCTGCCATCCATCCCGGAGCCTCTCGAGGACATAGGAAAAGGCTTCCTTGGCCCCAGCTGTGCAGCTCACCGGAGGAGGGAGCCTGAGCACACCTTGCTGCCTTAGCTTGGAGGCGAAGTCCACGTGAACCAGGCTACGGCAGGGAAAAACACACTGACTGCAGACTATCAGGAAACATCCTGAGCTCTCCTCCTCCCGTGTTCTCATGTCTGAGCTGCAACTGTGTTAGTAGGCAGCAAAGTGGATGAGGAGCGTGCTCGCCCCTTCTCCAGCCATCTCCTGACGTTACAGCGCAGGAATGGCCACCTGTACCAAGAGAGATTAAAGCTGATCACAAAGCCTTGCTGACTGTAGGGACCGCGTGGGCCACCACCCGCAACCCAAGCGAAACCGCGCGGCGTGTGCTCCCACTCTGCGCAGGGCTCACTCCGTCTCTGTGCTCTTACCCCAGCGTAAGCATAAGGACTCCCAGTGCCAGACCAGTGCAAAGACGCTACTCTGAGGCCACCCTGGCGAGCGATTACAGCCGCACGATGGATAACATGCTGAAGAAGAACTTCGTGGAGTGGTTGCTAGCCCGACGGGAGAAGAAAAGCGAGTAAGTGTGTTGATTTTCAATACTCCTACGATCCAAACGTACAGCTGTCGTCAGCCAACTGATGGCTACAGAAGAATGTCGAGTCGAGGATATTTTTCTTGGACTGCAGCAGTGGTTCTCTAGGGAGTTGGGTTTTTATTTTTCCTTTTATTTTTCCTTTTATTTTTCCTTTTATTTTTCCTTTTATTTTTCCTTTTATTTTTCCTTTTATTTTTCCTTTTATTTTTCCTTTTATTTTTCCTTTTATTTTTCCTTTTATTTTTCCTTTTATTTTTCCTTTTATTTTTCCTTTTATTTTTCCTTTTATTTTTCCTTTTATTTTTCCTTTTATTTTTCCTTTTATTTTTCCTTTTATTTTTCCTTTTATTTTTCCTTTTATTTTTCCTTTTATTTTTCCTTTTATTTTTCCTTTTATTTTTCCTTTTATTTTTCCTTGCCCCAGAAACGTTTCTGGTTTGCCGGCACACGGTACAGCTATCCCTCTCCCTGTCCCAGACCGCCGCCTGCTCTGGCTGCAGGTCGATGGAGTTGGAGAGAGCTGGGTTTTGCGGAAAAGCTGCGTTTTGGCACCCTCTTGTGGCATCTCGGGCTGATATCGTCCCCTTTCGCCTTTCCAGCAACGTCGTCGAGCCATACAAGAGGGAAGCTGAGCCCCAACTTTCAGCTGCGAACGGTCAAAGATTGGACCTGGGCACCCACGAAGCCAAAGACTTCTTCAGCTGGCTTCTGAAAGCCAGGAAAAATCCGAGGTGAGATGGGAGAACAGAAAATCTGGTCGGAGGGAGGGATGAGATCCCCAAATGTTTAACTTCTAAAGGAATGTTTTGGGGCAGGACTCTATGTTAACGGCTTCGCATTTCCAAAGAGGATTTTAATTTCAAAAGGAAATTTCCCATTTGGCAATTCTGTCTCATGAGTGAGGACAAGAACAAGCACCAAAAAAAAGCCTTTAACTTTGAAATTTCCCTCAAAATACAAATTTAAAAAAAAAAAAATTATAGACGGTTGGGGTCTTTTTTTTGGTTTTGCAAATGTCAGCACAGCCTCACCAAAACCCAGCGCTTTGATAAGGTCAAAGCCCGGACTTCTGACAGGGCTGAAGCGCATCCGCTCCTCTAACACCCTGACAGCACCGAAATGGAGAAGTCAACACGAAGTGCTTTGACCTAATCAAAACAAAGCCCTCTCAAAAGAAAACTCCCCAGTGAAAACCCGAGGTGAAATTGATACGTTGCTGCGAAACATTTTGATGTGATCGAATCAGCTCACCGGAGGGGCAAAAAGAAACCCCAAAACCCCTTAATTCACACTCTCGGCATGCTGATCATTCTTTAAAAAACAGAAACTGAACAGTCCTTCCCGCGTATCGCTGCCCCAAGCCCTTATTATGAAAAGCCTGTTGTCTAAACGTGAACCCATGCAGGAGAGATGCCTGACCCAGGAGGAAATTCCCAGTTTGTGATCCGTGCCCTTTACTAGACACACTCCAATGTTATTTTTTTAAGCTATCATAAGCTTAAATTTCATCATGATCACGGTAAGGATGGCGATAGGAGCTCGCTCGGCACAGGTACCTCTGGAGCCCATATGGAGCGCCTCGTTGCCGCAGCTCGTGCCTTGGTTTCCCAAGCCATCTGGCCGAGGGCTCGCTTGCGCGTCCCTGCGCTGCGCGGCTTTGTGCTGTGTCAGCGTATCCGCAGCCTGTCAATAGCCTGTTTCACCTCCCCCCAATCTTTGCTTATGTCACAAACGTTCGAAAAGCGAATTAGGCGCAAGCCCAAAGAGAAATCTGTTCTGAGGCCCAAACAAATTAACAAGGGATATGTTTCCTTTCTTTAACATGAAGGGGATTTAACAAAACCTAACAGGTTGCTGCTGCTTAGTCCTAAAATGGTGGCAAGAAGGGGTAAAAAAAGCACTTACCACACGCAGCCCACATCCTTCAGGCACAATCCTTGTGTCTTCTGGCAAAAAAATGGAATTTCTAGCTACAGGGAGTCCTGGGACAGTCAACCAGAACCAGAGTCGGGGGGGGATTTGTTATCTTTTACAGCCTTTGCATGAAAACCGCTTGAGAAACGACGACGGGGGGACGACCCGGGGTGGGGGAAACGCGCGGAGTTATGGTTCACAGAGGTGTCTCAGGCCGAGCGCTCAGAAAATCAGACACCGAGAATTGCTAGTCATACTGAAAATACAAAATCAAAGAAACGAGGGCTTTGAGGGAGCTCAAGAGGTCATTTAGTCTGACCTCTGCCCCGAGGCAGGATCAACGCACCCTAAACTGTTCCTGACAGATGTTTGTCTAACCTGTTTCGGGGTGGGGAGGGGGGAAGGGAAACCTTTGATGCTAGAGATGAATCGGCTTGATTAGCTTCATTTTTTTTTTTTAAAAAAAGCTATTTTCTAGTGTCTCCCTCAACCTCCTTAATTGCAAATAAAAAACGCGACTCGCAGGGGAAAGTCCTTCTTGGAAACAAAGACTTCCCTTTGTGAGTTTGGAGCGTAGATGCTGCTTCACCCACGCTCTGCCTTTGGTCTGATGTCTGCTGGGTCTAAGAGAAGGTGGGGTGCAGGGGGGTTGTGGGGTCATTCCTTCTTGTCCCCCAAGCCTGACAGACGCGTTGGCTGCTGGGCAGCCCAAACGTGCCAAGACGAAGGCAGCGCGGTGCACAAGGGGCTCAGCGTGTCCAAAACGGGTTAACGCTTTTTGGGGGGTTATCTGAGTCAAAGGGGTTAGACAAGGAAAATAGAATATCCCTGTGAGCCTGAGGGGACTGGGATACGAGGCTGATGTGTACAGCCTCTGGATTGCTGCCTCTCCTCTGTCTTCACGCCATGGCGCATTTCTTGCAGTTCTACTTCTCCGGAAGGTTCAGAAGGTTTGAAGGATGTTTTGAACCAGGAGTTTCTGACATGGCTGATGTCGACTGATCTCTGCAGACCACCGTGAGTGGCTGTTCTACCTATTCCTGTTGGTACAAGCGTCCCTGCAGATCCCTTCCCAGCCCTTGTCCCAAAAGTTCCTGCTGCAGTGCTCAGTCGATGAGATGAGGAATTCTTTAGATGACCACCGGGCACTTGCACAGCTCAGCTGGCTTTGACTGCAGCGTTAAGAACTCTGCCCAGAGTTTGGGTCTGCAACAGCATCTTCAGACCACTGATAACAGCAAAGATGGGGGAAGACAAATTTCAAAAACAGTCTAGAGAAGGGAGGTTGGTAAATCCTTTTCCCTTTTTTAATGAGAAAAGGTGTTTATCAGACCACTTAGAGGAAATACTGTATTGGATCCGTTGTACGCTGCTATGAAAGGCATTCAGAGACAAATACAAGACACCAAGGTGCAGGGGAGGGCCCTGAGGCAGCTCACAAGGGAATGGTGAGCCCATCCTATGCTTAGTTGAGTAAAACGAAGGCTGAGAGAGACAAAGTCACCATCTATAAAAACCCAGGGTGAGAAAAGAGCTGTTTATGCTAATGGCAAAAGTTGGCATAAGAACAAGAAGGGATGAGCTGGCCATGAATAAATGTGGGTTGGAAATAAGAGGCAGCTCTGTGCTACAGGCAATCCCACGCAGCTCGGTCAGACAACGCGAGCCGAGTGGCCAGCCAGCAGGCCAGAGGAAACAAGTCACTGTTGAGCTCATACTACAGCCTTTCTTGCTGAGGAACACTTATTTGCAACTCTCTCCTCTAACCAGTTGCTGATTTTCCTCAAAACTTGCAGGCACTTACTATTAGATACCAACTCTGATACACATCTGGCTATGGAGAGGGATCTGCAAGGCTTCAGAGCCGGCTGGAGGGTAGAAGGGGCGGTAACTTGTGCCTCCTTTCTTATAGGAAACCAATGAAAAGGGGTTAAGTGCAGTACCACAGGAATTTATGTTTTTCTTTCCCACTTCTGCTTTGGTAGGACTGTGTAACCCCAGGACACCCCCAAGGAGCTCTCTCTTCATCCTATCAAGACACACGAGGAGGAGGGTGATGTCTTATACTGACCCTATTCGTGCCTATGGTCTGTTTGCTAATGCAAGCAATAAAGAGTTTAGCCTGAAGCTGAAACAAGGTGTGGGTGACACCTGATTTGGGGATGGGCTGTAAAATACTCCTGAACTGCTACAAGAAACGTGTCCTTCCAAACAAGGCTCATGGGTCACACCACCTTGTGTGAGCTGGCCTGCAGCTGCCCGAGCTGTGACACGGGAGGACGCTGACCGCAGGTTTGCCGGCGTCTGGGACCCGGCGCTGGGTGATGCCCCACAAACCGGTGTTGGCATCAGCTGTGGGTGGGAAGCTCAGCTCGGGCCGCCGGGAACAAACCCTGGCCGAGGGCTGGCCCTGCTGAAACGCACCCCAAAGGAGTCCTGAGGACTCGCCCTCCCTCCTGACCCCCCCAAAGCGGGGCTGCCCTGCACCCCGTGGGGGGGGCCACCCTCCCACAGAAGGGGCCCAACCCTACAAACAAGGCCTTACCTCCCTCTGGGGGGTCACCCTTACCCAAAGCAGGGCTGCCCCCCACCCCTGGGGAGCCTGAACCCCCCTGCAGTGGGGGCTACTGCCCCACCTCGGGGGAGCACCCTCCCACAGAGGGGACCCGACCCCCCCACAAACTGGACCTCCCCTGCCCCGGGGGTCCCCACCCTCCCCCATACACACTCGAGGACCCCTTGCGCGGTCTGAGGCCCTCAGTGCCCCCCACCCCAGGCCATTGGGGGGGTGACCCGGGCGGGTCCCCGTCACACAAGGAGGGGAGAGCAGCCGTGGGTGTCCCCGAATGGGACCCCCCCCACACCCTCCCTGGCGTGCGTCAGGGCCGCCCGTCGCGGTGAGATGACGTCAGACGGAGCGCGGCGGACAGCGGCGCCGGGATGCACCGGCGGGGGGTGGGCGCGGGCGCTATCGCCAAGAAGAAGCTCGCGGAGGTGAGGGGCGGCGGGACCCCGCTGTGTGTGTGGTGTCAGAGCCGTGGGCAGCGGGCCTAGCCCGTGGGGGGGGTTGGGGGACGTGTCAGGCCCGTGGGAGCGGGACCGGGACCGGGACCTGCTGGGCCCGTGGGGGGAGGTGCAGGGCCCGTGGGAGGGGTACCGGGACCCAGTGCCTCCGGGGGAGATTGCCAGGCCCCAGAGCGGTGCCAGGCCCCACCGGTCTCGGGTGGGGAGCTACCAAGATCCATCGGTACCGGGTGCGGGGGGGCAGGCCCCTTCGGCTCCGCGGTGAGGGGTGCCAGGCTCGGTGTGGGGCTATTCCCGCCCTGCTCCAAGCCCAGGAGCTTCCTGGCAACCTTCCTGCTTGCCCAGGGCACTGGGCCGCGGCTCCTCCGGGTTCATCCGTCCTTCAGGAGCATCTCCCTCGTCCAGTTTTGGTTTCTGGCTCATCTGCCCTTGAGCGCCGTCTCCATCTTCCCGTTTTCCTCCTGCAGGCAAAGTACAAGGAGCGAGGGACAGTCCTGGCCGAAGACCAGCTGGCCCAGGTGGGAGATCAACCCCTGCCCTGGCAGCGGGAATAACTGCGGTGGTGAGCCCAGCCGCAAACCTGGCCGGCGTTCCCTCCTCTGCTTCAGCGTCCGGAGCGTTATCCACGAGCAGCGTGGCTAACGGTGGCACGCGTTAGGCTGCCTGTCCATCCAAGAGCTGGTGTTTGCTACAGGTCTCACGCCGCCTCCCTTCCCGAGACCTCAGCGACATCTCATTTCTGTAGAACTGTTTCTGCCCCTTGTACATCCCATAATAAGCACCACCCCCCCTCTGAGCCTATCTGTTGGTTCGTAACAGCCCTTTGCCTCGTCTTGCCGACACTGTGGTCCGATAGTGGTTTAAATTCAGTGTCAGCAGCGTGAAGAATTCTGATTTCATCGAGCGATTTGGTCTTGTTTCCTTCCTTTGAGACCACGGGGGGCATCTGCACTGGGTCGGCAGCACGTCAGAGGCCCGAGTGTTTCTGCAGGACCCTGCTCAGTGCCTGTATTTATGCAAAAACTGCTTTAAATAAGTGAGAGAAACACTTCTCTGCAATTTTCTTTCAGATGTCTAAGCAGCTGGACATGTTTAAGACCAACTTGGAAGAGTTTGCAAGCAAACACAAGCAAGAGATCCGTAAGAACCCTGAGTTCCGGGTCCAGTTCCAGGATATGTGCGCCACAATCGGAGTGGATCCTTTGGCATGTGAGGAGCAGACACTGGGGTTAACGACTGCAGATTCATCTCGCCCTCCTGCTGCAAACAGCTCGCAGTGAAGCTGGTGGAAATTGTCCCTGGGGAAAGCTGACGGTGTTTTGAGTCTTGGGGCTTGTGAATTGGTGTGAGGTACCTTTGGGTGCCCGTTACTTAAAAGGGTGGGGGAAGAGAGGTGGAAATAACCAACGTGGAGACTCTTCATTAACAGATCTGAGTCCTCACAGCGAGCTTTGCGAGCAGGCTGCTTCGTGCCAGTAAGTGTTAAGGAAGGGTATTTTTCCTAACGATCCGATTGCTTTCCCCTTTCTCACGTCGCAGCTGGTAAAGGATTCTGGTCGGAGATGCTGGGAGTTGGAGACTTTTACTATGAGCTGGGTGTGCAGATCATTGAAGTTTGCCTGGCTCTGAAACACAGGAATGGAGGTGAGAATCCCCCTGTGTCAGCTTTCTGGGATTCAGCTAACAGGAGGATACCTTTTCCCTGTGGAAAATGGCTTGCATAGCTCAGTGTACCATTCTTTACCAGCTTTCACAAATTACTGAGACGGCAGTTTTGTCTTCATTGTCCCCAAACAGCCTTGTTTTGTTCCGACATGTTACAGCTACAGCACTGGTAATCGGCCAGTTTTATTGATTCCTACAGAAATCATCCAACTCTGCCCTGTTTAGGTAACAAACCCATAACCCGCTGTATCGTGGGCAGGAGCGGGGATCAACGACTGTCTTGAAGGAGAACGAAACTGATAGTTTACTGCTTTGAGCCTGGCAGTAAGATTGTCTCTGAAGGATCACAGCAGTATCCAGAAGAGTTGGAATACCAGTGATAAGCAGCTAATTAAAAGATAGTAAATGTTCTTCACTTCACAAGGGCAATCTGAGACCAGGAATGGGCTGCAGCAAAGCCTGTGGACACTTGAGCGTGGTACGTTTGTGGGAGAAGGCAACAGCTGACGGCTGCGCGTTAGTTCTGGGAAGAGAAGCGACTCGATGCTTATCTCACCCCAGGCTTGATACGGGGAACAATGAACAGCTGCTCGTTGAAGGGAAGGCAGGGGAGAGCCAGTGGCAGACACACAAAGGACCCTTGACTGCTCTGCTGCAGTAATGTTGTCGCTATGCAGTAATGCTTTCCTGTCCCCTTTTGTTGGCTCCTAGGTCTGATAACACTGGAAGAACTTCATCAGCAAGTGCTGAAGGGAAGGGGGAAGTTTGCTCAGGATGTCAGCCAGTGAGTGTCTGTGTAATACAGGAAAGGGGAATCGAGTAGCATTCGGGGAAGAAACGGGGGTGACTGATCTTCAAGTGCTGCTGATAATTGGACTCCAAATTTGCCTTCTAGCAAAGGGCCACTTACACCATCCACAGTTAATGACTTAACCATTTCAGAAAGCAGCAGCGTGCTCTCTGCGAGCCGTAAGGCGTAAAGGACTGTTGCCGTGAGCTGGAGACAATCAGTCCCCTGCACATCCAGCTCTCCGACTGCCACGGCCTGCTGAAGCTACTGCGGTCTCCTGAGCTGTAAGGAAGGGACCGATACGTGTCATCACAGAAGCAGATTTTAGGACACAACTCACCACGATCACTAACTGGGGCTGAATCTTAAAGTTGAGTACTTGCAGCTCCGGTGCTGGCAGTGTGTCGCTATTGCAAGTCTGCGCTTCTGAAGGGCGACACGCGTACGTCAGCTGATTCTAAACTGCTTCCTAAAATGTTTTTCAGCCGTTGGTTACCCGAAACTGCAGCAAGCCCCAAGGAGCTAGTGTTGCTCATAGCTTTGCACGTCAGGTCTTCCTCGTGTACAGAGCGTAGCGTGCAGTTTGCGAGAAGCTCTCACTTTAAAGCCTTGCATTGACCTCTGCTTCTCAGGGACGATCTCCTTCGTGCAATCAAGAAACTGAAGGTCTTGGGGAATGGCTTTGGGATTATCCCTGTTGGTGGAACGTATCTGATCCAGTCGGTACCAGCTGAACTCAACATGGATCACACTGTCGTCTTGCAGCTGGCAGAGGTATTGAGCCAGGGGATTTTAAAATACAACCACCTTGAAAGAACCTTACCGCTTCCCCAACAGGAAGCTGTGATTGCACCAGGCCTGTAGGCAAAACTGTCCACACTCTTCTAAACTAGGGACTTAAGTCTTGACTTAAGCACACAGTATCTTCCTCTCATTTCAGAAAAAGGGCTACGTGACGGTCAGTGAGATCAGGTCCAGCTTGAAGTGGGAGACGGAACGTGCAAAGCAAGTGCTGGTACGTACGACGGTCTTTTGCGCACAGTGGATTCAGTGACAGCGCAGAGTGACAGCTCCCCCAGCAGACGCTTTGCTGGGGACTTGTTAGCACAGCACGCACAGGGGATCCTAAGCTAGCCGGTGGACCAAAGGCAGAGGACACACTAAGCGAACATCGATCGAGGAAAGCAGAATCTCGGAAGCTGCAGGTATTCCTGTGGCTTCACTAATCTCCATTAAAACTCCAATCTTGTTAGCTCAGGTCCTACGTAAACATGCAGGGTGGGCATCTGAATGACATTTCTCCTGGTCAAGTTGAGTAAAAGTTACTGCAGCCCAAATTCTAGACCCTCCCTTACCCTAGAATAACCGTGGGGTCAGGTCGCTATTGTGAATGGCTTCTCAGCCGCTTAGTTAAGTTTTACTCACAGTTTCCACTCTGTTTGTATAGGAACACTTGCTGAAGGAAGGAATGGCCTGGCTGGATACACAAGCAGCAGGAGAACCTCAGTACTGGCTGCCTGCTCTCTTTACAGAGCTGTACGCACAGGAAATCACTCCAGAGGAAGCCAAGGAGGCGATACCTTGACTGCTACGTGCTCTGTGCCTGTATATAATTCTTGTGAGGTTATGTGCATATCACCTGAAACACAGGGACAGTGGGCTTGAAATAAAAGATTTGTAAAAAGTGGCTAGCCAGAAGTTTTATAGGACTAATTGATGCTTGCTTACCTCTGAATTTTCTCTTGTTGTGGGTGGAAATGCCACTTACCGTCACAGCCAACTAATTACCTTGTCACAGCAAGAGGAAAATCACCTAAGCTGCTACTACAACTGCAGGCTCGGAGGGCACAAATGTGACTGGCTAAAGAATCTTGGAGCCAGCAGTGACACTGAGAAACTGTTCTGTAAGTCCTCTCTGCTCTGTGAATGAGTCATTGTTCCGCTAAGGAGTGCCACAGTCTAGATTCTGCCAAAACAAACTTTATTGCACAAAAAAAAAAAATCTTATGTACAATTGTATATAAACAAGGTATCTTAGAGTGACTCTTGTGCATATATTTTCAACTCAATTAGATCTAAAAATCTGTTGCTAAAACATCTCTGCCTAAAGCAGTCATTTGAGGATTGTCACTTTGAAATGGAAACATTCAGAAATGGTAGGACAGACAACATTAGAGCTAGAAAACTAATACTTCTCTTTTACAGCCACATGCTAGTTATGTGAATAGTGTCCACAATAAGGCATTTTCTTGTTTCGTTGTATCAGTGGATGGTAACGCCACATGCATCACAAACAGATTTCAGAACCAGCTCTGCCTTGGAAGGCAGCAGAGTCACAGCTCTACCCACAATGCTACCCAACGGTGAAAAACAACGTGACATTTACAATGGGATTACAGAGGCGGTGAAGTAGCACGCAGCTCGTGACTTCTCGGGAGACCCCGCTGCCTCCCTGAGACCTCATTTCAAGGTGAACACCGCTTCATTTACTCTCATCTGGTGTTATGTGTTGAGTGAGTCCTGTGTAAGTTCAGCTTTCCCTCGAGGGAAGACAGGGTTTACGTCTAAATCAAGCCAATGACAGACCCGGGGGACTTTGCTTGCTATAGAGAAAAAAACGTTCCCAAGTTGTTAAACGGCACCTTTAATTCAGAAATGTTTCCACCTCAGCTTTTCAGAACTGCTTAAGCAGCAGCGTGCAGGCTTCCGAGTTCTGCAAAGTTGACATAAATCACGGAGACTGAAAATTCAGTGACGCATGGGGCATTGCCTTTCTGTACAGCGCACGGCAGGGGGGCTCTCGGCCCCTCTTTCTCCACTTCTTTTAGAACAAAGATGACTGCGTTGGAAGTGCTCCCACCACCACCACCACCAGGAATCTGAAACAGGGCCAAGCTGGTGGGAAGGTGTTTAAGGAAACTGGGAGACAGCCCAGGACAATGTGCAACTTTATGCTTCGCTATCAAACCTCCCGCAGAAATTATTAAAAAGAAAATAATAATAAAGATTCTTATCAACAAAACATTTTACTGCTCCAATCCATCATCACCAGGCTCGTTAACCTGGAGAAATGGAGTATTTCACCTCCACCCAAGTTACAGGGAATACATCCTGGATGTAATGGCACTCGCAGCCAGCGGACATCTCTCCAAAAGCCTGGCCTTCGCTCGCAGTAAAAACCTGCTGTTTGAAACGTGCAAAGCACGGGAGCGTTAAACGTTACAACGCCCGGCTAGCTCGCGCTCGGCCAAGTTTGGCAAAGGAATCTGTCTGTGAGGAGGCGTAGGATTCCACCCACTAACAGTGGCTTCCTTACCTAGAATTGCCCCTGACTCGGTAGCGTATCAGTCTGATGGATCAGGGTAACAGCAGGGAGCGAGGTGGCAGGGGAAGAAGGGAGAAAAATAACACACTGACTAGAGAGGGGGAAAGCAAAGAGTACTTCAGTTAAGGAAACGAAACCGCTCCGTTCAGCACGGCCAGAATGAAGTATTTCTAGAATGCTAAATTCAAATCAACACCTTAAAATTACACAAACCAGACTTGGTTTTAAGTGCAACCCCCCATCTCTGACCAATGATTTTCTCACTCTCCCTTCCCCAAAAACGCCAGGATGAACACACCTCCACTCGAGTTATGGATTCTTGTTGTTTCCACTGTTCATCCACCCCTTTACTCCTGAAGGCTCAGTGGACAAAGTCACCCAGGGCTTGAGTAAAGCTTTCAGAAAGGAGCCCAGATTCCACCACTGCTCTTTATCTTTGGTCTGTCTAGAAGAGCGTCTAGAAGAAGGACAGCAGGCAGTCGGCCTCCGCAGAGCAGAGGCTCCATCTCTCCCAACCTGCACAAAAAGGTTTCGCCTGGGCACACGGCGCGTGGGCCCTGTCATACCCTGGACTCATCAAAGCGCTCCCACAGCTACAGCTCCACATTCAGCACGGCCCCAGGGAAGGGCTCACTGTCTAGGAACAGAAAAGCTGTAAAGAGGATTTGCAGTCTAGATCTCATTCTTTAATCAAATGGAGAAAAAAAAAATCAACAAAAAAAAAAAAACAACCAGTGTAGGTGTTTCCAAAAAATAACCTGATGCCACATGCTCTGGCTTTCTAGCATAGTAAGTACCTTTTAAGAGTAGCCTGTCACAAGCTTGGCTTTGTCTAGCATGGAGTCTTCTCATTCAGCGTTATCCACCAGAGCAGTAGAAGGAAACAGAAGATATCCCGCAGTTTTCTCCGCTCTGGCGTTGGTTTGGTTGTTCAGTCTGTCAGGGGTACTCTAGAGTGTGAAGACAGGACATCCCCACGGCTTGGCCTCTCCACCATTAACGCAGCTCTAAGCTTTAGAGCAACCTTGAGTGTCTGTCTCTGTCTCAGAGGAGCTGCTCTCAGAGTCTATTTCTGTATTCTCCTGCTGGTGTTTCTCCTGCACCTTCTGCCGAATTCCTTGCAAACGCACTAATAAGGACTGATAGTCGAAGTGGCCTCGTTTTTCACCAAAAGGATCCTGGAAGAAAACCATAGATAAGCCTGTTAATACAGACTATTATCCTTCTGGCAAGAGGCAGAAAGAGGAAAGCTGCGTAGTAATTGGGTGATAAATGGTCAAAGACTTAAGGGTTAAATCCCATCTTATGGCAGAGAGGCCCCTAAACTTCCCACTGTCACGGCAGAGGTTGAAGACTGAAGATAATTTCTGTTTGGAGTCTCTTTTGAGGAACCTTACAAACCCAAGCAAACTTCAAAAGCAGATGAAAGGCCAGGCAGCCATGGGTTGGATTTCTATCCACAGCTCCGAGGAAGTAAACTATTTCAAGGATTTGGTCTTAGGCCCACTCCAAGGAGGCAGGGAAAAACATTACAAATGAAAGGCCCTAAAACCTAGAGGCCAAACACTTGGCCACACTTTATGTTAGTGCTACAGACCCCTTACAGCCCCTGGCAGTCCTTTTCCAAAGGAAAGCATTGCCATTCTCATTTAAAATCAAGGCCCCCAGCTGAGATGTAGCCAAACCAGAGGCAGAAAGTCTTTGGAGATTATTTAACGTTTGCTGCTCTTATCCCCATCCCGGGTCGAAGACACATCGCCAGGGCTATGTACGGTTGTGGGGGAGTTTACGCTGTCCCATCTGATGGGAATCTTTGGTACAAGCCAACGTGTGGCCCCTGAGTTAACAGGGCAGCACATCTGGCAAGCAGCCAACTAATACTGAGCCTGGAGTGACTTCATTTTAAACACAGGGTAAGGAAGACAACAATGCCATCTCTCCAGCACATTGTGTTCACTACACAGCCTTCAGTTCAGTATTCCCTGCAGATACAGACCTTCCGTACGGGAATTTCTCACTCCAAACATCAACTCTCCTGCTCTGGGAGTGCTTTCAATTTATGAATGACACAGCGAGTGAAGGGACTGACAGGGAAAAAAGGGCTCAGAGACACAAGATCATTAAATCAACCACCTCCATCTTTTCTTAGAAGTGGAATTTCTCAATGAGGCAGACAAGAGGTGGCTGATGAGAGGAAGACATATCTGTTCATATGCAAATAGCCTGGCAATCTATTCTTTAAAGTCTACTTCCCTGCAGAAACAAGCTCTTGTATTCAACCTGTCTAGATGTGTCTGCCTTGTTGTCACTCTTCCCCCCACCCCTTCCTCCTCCAGTAACTTTTGACTCAGCCACTTTCAATTACTCTGACAGAACAAGGAGCGTCAGAGAAAGTTCCTATCTGCGGCAAAGGATCCTCGGAAAAAGAGAAACTGTAGTAGTGAGCCAACAGGAAAACCCCGTGTGCATACTCTGAACTTGGGGAACTGTTTTAGCAGCGTCTCAGGTCTCATTTCATGATTCAGAGTTGGAATATACAGTTCATAGAAAAGATCCGGATGCACCCCATGTACCTCTATGTGCTGCACATTGTTGTTTGTCACCACCTTTAGCTCAGGCAGCGTGTTATCGACAAGAAAACTAACTGTCACCCACCTGCATTGTCTGTCCTTGAAGATAAAGTCTCTCTTTACACACCCCTTCATAGAAGTCGGAGTATTCCATGAAGGATTTCTCCATTACGCCCCTGAATGCAACAATAGAGCAAAGAGTCAACACAACATGACAGTGTTACAACAGTCACATCAGCCAGGGTCGCCCCATCCCACTGAACTCCAGCTCAGGTAGTCAGCATGGACACCCACGCAACAAACAGCGGCAGGACACAGCGCGAAACGAACGGCAGCATCACTGCAGCTGAAGAGATTCTTCATGTGTTTCCACAACAGCTGTGCTGCCCTCCCTCTGAGATATTCCCTCCCCACCCCAGTAAGACAAGGCCCATTTATACTCAAACACAAGTAAGAGGGCGCAGCCATCATGCACAGTAACACAGCCTTTGTCAGGGCGCAGCCCCCCAGCACTACAGAGACGCAGCCATCCACCTCAGGGGAAACAATGACTCTCTGCTGGACCAGGGGGAGTTAAAGACTTGCTCTTCCCTTGAGCAACTACCAGGATTTCAGGAAGGGCAGCCAGAGAAGTTTATTCTGCTTCCCCACACCCACTTTCTTACGCTCCCTCCATGTCTGCTTTCCATACCGTAACGGCTCAGGACAGGGACACTTTCCTTCCAGCATGTCACACACTGCTACCCGGATGGTCTCATGCCGAATGCACTCGTTGTAGTTCTTGCTGTCCCCAGGGTGCCTCTCCTGCAAACAGAATTTGGGCCAGTGAGTCCATGCGATGGGAATCGCTCTTCATCTCTCCCTCCTGGGCCTGATGAATTCCACTGGTGCAGGAACCCACTACAGCCTTGTCTGTTCGGCGTATGCTGAGCTAATTTATACTGCAAATGAAAAGCTGGCAAAATTCAACATGTCTCCAGAGCCTCAGACTCGCACAGCTGTGGAGACGGGTCAACTGATAAAGTCAGCACAGAAACCCGCCTCTCTGAGATGCTGGAAACCATGAACAGTTTGGTTCCTGCGTGACAGCATGTCCCAAGGAAGCCACGTCAGGAGTCGCGTAGCAGAGAAATGAAGAGCCAGTCCATCTCCTCAGCAACTTCTCGAATGCCTCTTGTTCTCCTGTTACCTTATCCATACGGGAGCTAAGCAGCCTCCAGTTCAGAGCTGGCTTGCAACTCCCCCTCAAGCTCTGACTAGAGACAGAGCAACCTGGAAAAGAGCGACGTAACTTACTTTTGTCCCCAGTTCCAGAACGGGATTTGCCACCAGGAGCAAGGTGTGGAGGGAAGAGACACATAGCTGGAGAATCAGAGATGATCCACCTCAAACTCACCTGCTCAAAGCCGGGTTCATTGTGATAGGGGTTCTCAGTCATCAGAGACTGGATGGAGATGAGGACTGAGGAGATACTCTGTGCTGGGCTCCATGCAGGCCCGGTCCAAGTGCTGAGGCATTAAAACAGAAAGGCATCAATTAACAATGCAGGACTGGCCCAGTGAGCACCATCCCACCAACTACCAAAGATCAGGCAGCTTGGGAAACCGTACTGCACCTGACAGAAATGCAACAGGAAAAATAGAGCTGTTACAGCTACAGGAAGCACTGAACACAGAGAGAGTATCCAGGGTCAATGGAGTTTATTCTCTCAACCAAATGAGTACTTTAGCTTGAGCAAAACGAGAGCTGGTGAACTGCACTCCACTGCTGACACACACAGGGCATCACACGAGTTGAGGGAAAGTAACATTTCCAAGCATCTTACGGGGCACTTTAAAGCTATGGCTGTCCCCTTGCCCAGCAGCCTGGAGCAACACAAGCTACCAGCACCAGAAGCCAAACCCAACAACTCTTAGGAACTGAAATCTGGTTTTCGAGGCTCAAACAAGACTGTCACTTGTGCAGGCT
Source organism: Rhynochetos jubatus (assembly GCA_027574665.1). NCBI lineage: Eukaryota > Metazoa > Chordata > Aves > Eurypygiformes > Rhynochetidae > Rhynochetos > Rhynochetos jubatus. The sequence continues at coordinate 5,608,767 of CM050673.1, forward strand.
GTAATGCAGGCACTCAGCACAAGGACTGCCACCAAAAGCACTAACGGACGTTCTGCTATCGGAATAAGGTGCCCGTTACATACACGCAGCGACGCAAAAACCTGAAAAAGCTGTTCTGCTGCTTGCCCTCCATACCCTAGTTCCAGATACAGACCTGTCTCCCTGTGAGCTGAACAAGGATGTGCTGACCCACATATGCTCTTCCTAAATCCTTTCATTTGCAGCTCCCTCTGCGCTTCCCATTTCTGCTAAGGCCGAGGCTCTTTGTTCTCTCTTCAATAATTTAGCTTCCATGACAGGGCTACGATTGCACCAGCACCAGGGCAGCTTGTGTGGGAGCTACTGGGCATTCAGATCCCAAGGTAGAGACATGCCCTACACATCTCAGTGCTTCGCAGGTGCTGGCATCCAGCTCACTGGATCAGGAAGACTCATACACTGAGGAAGGAGTTTCCCAGCACCATGCATCTCTCTGCCAGCGCTGAGGCCAGCATCTATCAGCTGATGGGTATCTGCTACTTGGACCAACTTTGGTGTAAGTGGCACGTGCAGAGCACTGCTGAAACCATCCCAGCAAAGGCAGTCTTAAACCACATCAGTACTCAGACTCCTGTTAACTGGGCAAATCCCTACAGCAATTCAAGCTGTCACTGCCCCTTCCTCACCCACCTCCGCACAGCAGAAGGAACTACGTACTAACACCCCAGCTGCACCAGTCCAGAGTCAGCAAAAGCCTTTCTGTCACAGCTGGGCTTGGGAATATCACACCAGAGCCAGGATTCCTCTGGCAGAGCCACTCAATCAACCAGGACATTCACATGTTTAAAAATCAAGCAGGTGGATCACAAGCGTTAGCAGCAGCGGGGCCCGTTTGAACAGGCAGCGTGGGAGCAGTGCTCGTAAACCATTACACCCACCGCTCAGCCCCACATACTACGTGTAGGTGGAAGCCCAGAGCAGTCAAATGGCTCTCAAGGAAGTTCTTAGTGGCTTTTAATTGTATTTATTTCTTTTAAAACCCATACAGAGACAGGAAATTAAAACCACAAAAACCTACATTGAAACAACATTAAGGATCGGGCTGCGAAGCGCAAAAGCGGAAGAAACGCCGTGCTCGGGCCGAGGCTTTGCAAGGGGAAGCAGGAGAAAAGCGGCAGCATCCACTGAACTTCATCCTTCCCCTACTCAGGTGCTTTTAAAGACACGTTAGACTCTCATTTCAGCAGAGGGATTTGAGCTGCTTTACGACTCTGATTCCGCACACGACTTCACAGAAGCATAAAGGTGCATCCAAGCACGCCTGGGGCAAGATCAGGGCACGAGGTGCTGAGAAGGATGCACGAGGCAGAACACGGCCTGCAGCCATGTCCTGGTTTCCCATCAAAACAGCCAAAGTCTCCTCTTACCCCAGAATACTCAGGCAGACTTTCCCATTGCGGTAGAAGTTGGGGTTAAACCTCACTGTGTTATTTCCCGTTGTCATCAGTTTGACCCTTGGTGGGTGGATGGGATAATCTGGAGGACAGCGAAACAGGAACAAGAAGAAACCCCCTTCATAAGGCGTGTCAAATGGGCCTGTGATCAATGCATGAATCTGGAAAACAAAAGCCCGTCTTGCGCACCACTTCAAAATTGTGCAGCACCGTCAAATCCTCAACAAAGCCCACCGAAGGCAAGAAATCTCCACCCAGGCAGCATCCTCCACAAGCACACGCCATACGCAGGCCATGCTTAACCCTCCCCTCCTTCCCTCGTTAGCCAGAGCCACTGCTGCGCACTTCTCTCCCCTCTGCCACGCTCAGCGTGCAAAGCAGGTTTCCAACGCCAGGTTTGGCCAGCGTCCACAACAGCTGCCTCCCATACATCTCCCTGTAGTCCAAACCAGACTGAATCACAGTTCAGCTGCTTAGCTATGCTTAAAAAAAAGAAAAAACCCAGTAAGGTTTCAAATATGAAAAAAAAAAAATCTAATTTTAGAAAGAAAAAAATTCAGAATTTCTGCCAAAACTTGAGCATTCCTCAATTTTATGGTCTCATGCTGATTTGGTCTTATTGAAACCAATCACTCCATTTCCTCTGCCAGGATCTGAAATTAAGACCCTATTCTCTCCATGCTAATTACCCTCAAAGATCCCAATTGTATAGGAGGAAATTTACTCCCTTTGGGCTATTAAGGAAGCTTACTCCCCAAGTGATCCAAGCAGCCTCCTTTAACGATCCTCTTACCTCCCAGTTGAAAGCCCCAAGGCTGGTGTTCTACAAACCCGCATTTTCCACTCAAGGGCATTTTGGCACTTTTAGCTTCTCCTTCAGGGAAGCCAGAGCTGCAGCCAAACGCCCCGGGTGGGAGCTGGCTGCGCAGAGACACTCCCTTTGTGCCACCTCCAAAAACCCAGAGGCCCTAAGCCAGGGCTTAGGCATGGGGGGAATTTGGGAGAATCTAGGAGATGCCACGTTTGTCAGGGGGGTGGGAGAAGTGTGCAGCCGAGGAAAAGCCAAAGCAGCCCCACACATACACACACAACTCTCAGAAACCAGCACAGCCAGACCAGGTGACATTGGCTGGAGAAAGGGCAATGCCAGCCAAGAAACACACTGGATTAAGAACACCGTTTGAGCAACCTCTGCCTCCCAGCTCACAGCATTCTCTGACATAATCAGAAATTCCCAGTCCTGGAAAACCCCCGAGAGCCAGGAGGGGAAGAACGTGGTCAGGGGAGGCTTGTGGCCATGCCCATGTCCCTAGGGAACAGGTCTGTTGGAGGCAACGTGGTGGGAGCGGCTGCGTGGGTCAGACCTGCACATGACCCTGGGACCTGCGAGAACCCGTCAGGCAGCTCCGCAGCAGGACAGGGCCCGGGTGCAGGGACATGTCTCTCTACCAGCTCACAACAATTAAACATCTCTAAGTTCCACAAGCAGATTATAGATACTCCAGCCCTGCTTGTGGCTGATGGACGTTTCTCATTCCCAGCCTCTCTGCAACGCACCCCATGGCCAACAGCTTTCCACGGAGCTCACTCTTCTTTGAGCTGCTCTACTGATTGTTTTCAAGCATCAGTAGGATGAAACGAGCTGGATCAGCACCCCACTGGTTCACAGAGCCACTAAAGCCGAGCTGGCTTTATCTACGGAAGCTCCTCCGATCCTTGTGACGGTCTCTCTCCACAGAGCCAGTTTCCTTGGGAGCCTCCTCCCATTTTAAACGCAGCCCCTCACCGAGAAAACTGGAGCCTCATTACGCTCTTGCAAGACTCACCCTGACTCCTCTCCAAACATCAGAGGGATACTCCACTTGGGCAAACCCTTAAAGCAGCCAGCAACAGCGAGATACAGAGAAGGGGAAAGTTGAACCAGCTCCAAATCTTCTCTTACCTTGGTCATGTCGTGGGGATCAGGCACAACAAACATTCCCGGGGGCGGTTCCTTGTAAATGGACATGATATCCCTGAACAAAGGAAACAGGAATTAGCCAAGATCTCCCTTGACATTCATCAGCTCTCGAGGCACTGAACGTTCTAGATAATAAATCTGTGCACTGATGCAAAGAGACAGACTTTTAAGATGGAAACTTGCAACTCCTGAAGTGCTAGACATTTTTCTTTTGCCTGTGACTGTTTTCAACTTATTCCCAACAACAGTTGGAGCACTTCAAGAGCACAAGCAGCATCCAGTGAGACGACAGGCCAAGCACCAGACCAAGCGCACCCTGACTAACTGCCGCCTTGTATTTTACCAGAGAGCAGCTCCAGCATGGAAAGCTTCACCCATAAGCCTCCCCTAAGGTAGTCACTTAAAAGTTCTCTCAGGTGAGGTTTGTTGTTTAAAGGATGACTGTCCCTCCCTACGTTTTCCTTCTTCACACCCAGAGTATTTACAGGATCCCTTTCGTACACCCAGTCATTTGTTTTCCCAAACATACCATGACTCAACCGCACCTTACTGCTCTGACAAATCTGAGTTTAGTCAGACAGCGGCTTCAAGAGCAGTCAGGGGGCACATACACACACAGCTAGATCACAACAGCCCCGTTTCTTTAGGAACTCAGACCAAACGAACTGAAAACACCCAACAAATCACCTACAACCGATACACTGAATGGCACCCATCACCTTTCACTGCTCACAACCTCCCTCCCATACGCAGAGCTGCACTGAGCTCCAGGACAAGCTCCCGTTCCATCTTCCAATCTGGGAAGCAATCAGAGCTCAGAGAGGTTTCGAGGTGAGAACAAGCGCGAGAGGAACAGGAGAGCCTCGCCTACCTGCCTACCGTTACGAGGTTAGTGCTTTTGGCGTTTGGATTGGAAACCGCCCAAATAGCTGGTGCCATCTTTGGAAGGCATTATACAAGCTCTAGAACAAGGATGAGCAAGAGCCTGGCAGGCAGCGATACTTGCTCTGAAGGAAGAGGAAGAACTTGTTGAAACAGCGCCAGCCTGTCTAACAACACAGGACCGGATTGCTGGTTCTAATGAAGGCGATCCACACGCCAGGTTTAACCAGATGATCCTTCAAAGAGTCAGAGCAGCCACGTGGGTGGGCACCAGCAGGAAGGAGCATCACTACGGGCAGATAAACACTGTAACCGGACAGTTGACGGGGCCTGAAAAGCCTGCTCCCCTCCCCATTTAACAGCACCTCTGAGGAACAGCCCGTGATCCCAAGGGCAGGGGCAGAGCCACGAAGATCTGCTGCCAGAGGGCCCAGCAACAGCAGACGGAGAGAGACGCGGTGAAGGGTACCGGGCCTGCAGCTCCTGGGCAGGCAAAGCGTGACACTGTCCTTATTCAAGCGCCTTGGCAAGGGCAGTCCCAGCGCATGGTGGGGACCGGGGCCTGTCCCCAGGAAAGCCGCGGAAGGCAGGGAGGGGCCGGGTCTATCCCCAGGAAAGCCCCGGGACGAGGGGAGCGACCGGGGTCTGTGCCCAGGCCCCGGGGGGCGAGCCCTGGGGCTTGTCTCCAAAACCGCTGGTGAGCGGACGGCGAGGCCCAGTGCTTCGAGGGTACCGGGGCCGAGCCAGGCGTCTCCCCCGCGCTCTAAGTCTCGGTTCCGTGGCTGCTTACCGCCCAAGCAGCCCCCGCGACAGCCGCCGGGGGCTCCCTGGCTCACAATCCCTAGGCCCAGGGAGCCCCGCAGGGCCGGCAGAGGCGAGGGGCAGGGTCACCAGGGCCCCGCCGGCCCCGCCGCTCCCGGACAGGGCGGCTCTCTCACCGTTTGATCCGCAGGAGGCAGGCCGGGGTGGGCCGCTCGCTGTCCCAGTCGCCGCTGACCGTGGGGTCCCAGAAGGCGGAGTGCGTGAGGAGCGCGGCCCCCGCGGCCGCCGCTGCCGCCGCCGCAATGGGGGCCCCGCCGCTCCCCGGGGCGACGCCGGTGCCGGGCGTCGCGGCGCCGAAGCCCGCCGCCGCCCACAGCTCGGCGGGGATGAAGACGCCGGGGCTCCCTGCGCCACCGCCCGGGCCGGCTGAGGCTCCGCCGCTGCCCGCCAGCACCGCGGCCGGGGCCGCCTCCTCGGCGGCCGGACTCTCCGCCATTCCGCGCCCGGCCTCGGGGAACGCCGCTTCCGGGACTCCGCACCAGCGAGTCCGCCGGCCAGAGCGGCCCCCGCGCCGCGCCTCTACCACCGACCGCCGGCCAGAGCGACGCCGCTCCTCCCGCCCACTACCGGCGCAAACTCCCCCCAGCCACCATAGAGTCTCCCTCCACCGCTAGAGCGCCCCTTCCACTGAGGCGCCTCATGGTAGGCTAGAGTGTACCACCGCGAAACGGCGCGCCCCCTGCTGCGGCGGAGGGGCTGGAAGCAACAGAAATCGCAGTTTGGTGCTTTTTGGGCGGAAAACGCGCTGTTGGGAAGCGGCTGCTGCAAAGCTCCCGCTATCCGGCGGCCTCACCCTGCGGAGACACGGCAGGGCAGCGTTGCGGCAGGTCCCACGGGCTCAGGCAGCAGCCCCAGCCCCCCCCGCCCGGGGCACACCCCCCCAGCCCAGCAGCCTCGGGAAAGGGCCGGGGGGCAAACCGGCCCGTGCGGGGTGGGGAGGGGGGTGAAGCCGGCCCCGCAGCCCCCAGGCAAGCAGCGGCTCTGCCGCTGTCCTACACGGCCCGCCTCACCCCTCCAGCAGCACCGGGTTGCCTCCAGCAGCGGTGTGCGACCTCCAGCGAGCAGCCCCGGTTCCACGGGCCCTGCTGCTCCGCCGGGGCTACGAGGGCGGAATGATGGCTGCAGCTGCACGCGCGGAAGGGAGAATAAACGCAACTGGCTTAGACACAGTCCTGAGACTGCCAGTGCCCGACGCGCTGACAGCTACAACCGGCTACCAACCCCCCGGGGCGCTTCCCAACGCAGGGTACCCCTGTCCGGGGCTGCACGTTTGGCCCCAGGAGCCAGCCTGGCTGCAGATTTAGGGTTTTCCCCTCTCTACTCCAGCCAGCAACTCTCCCTCGAGTTCCTTTTGGCTTCAGAGCCACGTTTCTCAAAAACCCATCCCTACACCTTCTCGGAGTCAAAGCCTTCCCAGCCCTTTCCCCTTCCAGCTGTTGTGAGCAGCTGGTGTACCCCGTTCACACCCCCCGGGAGGTCACAACCACGCTTCAGAGGCTTTAAGCGCACACAGTAGCCACATTAATGCCATTACCTAAAGCAGATAACCAGCCAAGCTCCCCTTCCCACCTTCCTTAAAGGCACAGCTGTCTTACCACAGGCTCCAAGCTTCAGGGTAGGTTTTTAGAATCTCTCCTCCCTAGTATACTCCAGCATCTAAACCAGCTGAAATACGTGACTGCTGGGGGTGGAAAAAAAGACATACAGCTCAGCTGTGGTCCTTTGTGTAAAGTGATGCTTTGAGGAGGCACGTGAACAGCGTGACTTTGAAACCAGCTCTTCTACGTGAAAGAAGAACGTTCAGACGATACGGCAGCGCGCACCCTCGTGTACTCACTGCTGCACGCAGCGTTTCCAACAAGAGCAGGTGGAAAAAACAATGCTTTGTCAGCTCACAGACAGGTATTCCCTTTACTAGGGCACTGCGTGTTGGAATTTCTCCATAGATTTGAGCTGTTCAGGGACACCTCTTCACAGTTTTCCTCTTCCCACACTGCCATTTCATATTCCCCTTTTCCTTTATCAGTGGGTGCCCCCATACCTGGGATATTACCCCCTTCAGCCAATACACCGACTTCCCCAAGGACTTCCCCACCACTGGACCAGAACATAAGGGGGGGGAAAAAAAAAAGCCACCAGTTTATTTAGAGAAATCTTTTCTTTAATTGTTGTCAGTCTGGAACGCTCTGATGGAAGCAGACTCAAACCGTGGAGGACAGAGTGATGGAAGCCACAGCCAGGCCCAGAAGGTGTCACATAGCGAAGAGGATAAGGAATGCCACCATCAAACAGAAGAGACCCATGGCCTCCGACAGGGCAAAGCCCAGGATGGCATAGGAGAAAAGCTGCTGCTTGAGAGATGGATTCCTGCGTGTTGTACAAGTGAGGGGAACAAAGCGGAGAGAAGGAAAAACCAACAAAAAAATTCCACAGTGAGAAAAAACTAATCCAAACCAGAGTCCCTATCACAGAAAGCTAGATTATGCCACAGAGGCAATGGATTTTGGGGCACAAACCAGTTTTACGAGAGGCAGCCTGCAGCTGCAATGAGAAAGCTAGGATTTTCCCCTGGTTTTCAGTGATGTTGAACCCTGAGGGCTAGTTTCACCTGCCCCGGTGGTACCAAGCAACAGTTCCCACCAACTACCGCTTCGTTTGTTCTAGAGGCAGGCAGAGCTCCACAGAGCAGCTGCATCGTTCAGAAGCGTAGGGTAGATTCAAGCAATTCAGGCACCTTCTTTTTCATTTTAATAGAATAATAGATCATAACAACCATTTTATATTCCAAGGAAGACTGCTTCAGTTAAACACAGTAACTGCTTATATACTGGAAAAACATAGTGCTGGACATATATTCCAGAGAATGCTCTACTAATCTACTGAGTTTAGTGCTGGAAGAAGGGAATAAATTCAAGTTAGCCTGGCATTTCACTTACCTGGCATAGCCAATGATCAAGCTGCCAAACACCGTCCCAATACCAGCTCCTGAACCAGCCACCCCAACCGTGGCAGCACCGGCACCGATGAACTTCGCAGCAGTGTCGATATCCCTGGAAACAGCACTGGTTTGGAACTCGCGGCGGGTCAGCTGTGGATGGGAAACGCCAGCTGCCTGTGGGATACAGGAGAAGAAACATGCTAACGATGCTTTTAATCGTAAATAGAAAAGTACAATAAAATTTGATCACCATTTATCCTCTACTTGAGGCAGAGGAAGATCAGCTAAGCTGATCATCATTTTGGGCAGAAGCTGTACCCCCAGATTAGCCATCCTCTTGATACACAAACTCGCTCTTCCACCCCAGCAGAAACCATCAAGCATCACAGGCAGTGAGCACAGAAATACAGGACCCAATTTACCACACAGAAGTCTCACCTGTACAGCCTGAACCTCAGGCCTGCTGAAAACAGACACCGAAACTGGTCTGGCCAGAGCCCTGGAACAGCACCGGAACTGAAGCAAAACAAAGACAATTAACTCCTGTAGCTGGAGGTGTCCACCCTAACCCTCAGAAAAGAGCACTAACCCCTCTTTTATAAAGAACAGTCTTAGAAATTTCTGAAGACATCTCAACTATGAAACAAGACTAAAAAGAAAAGGCATACGCAAATGTAGGATATTTCTATTTTAGCCAGCTGGATTAGGTCCATGGTAATGCTACCACAGACCACACTTCAGTGCGGTGTCACATCTGCTGCAGCAGTTCAGGCATTACTACAGTTCCACTCCTTTTCTTCCTAACTCATACCCTGAAAGAACGGGGTGTTTGAGTAACCGTGACAATCAGTCAGCTCCTCTCTGCAGAAGACATTCTCGGGCCTGCAGTTCACTGCACATCTACTGGGACTGGCGGCACCACCCTCCGGTCACCAGAGGTCACCTTGTTTCCCCTCCTTTTTAAACCCGTGGTAAAACAAACCCACACGGTACCACCTCAGCTGAGAGTGTCCAGGAGAGCATTTTGAACCAAGCAACATTGAGAAGGACTCCACAGTCATATATCCCCACTACGTTACCATATTCCTCGAAGAAAAGTGACTTACCAGAGCTGGGGAGCTGAGGAGAGCCAAAGGAGCCTGCATTTTGCGTAACCTAATACAAACAGAGCAGGAAAAAGAAAGGGATTGGGAATCCCAACGCTACTGCCACCAGCCAACACCTCCCCGGCGGCACTGCCACACGCCTACCCGCAGCCGCCTCCTTGGGCTGTGCCCGAGGCTCTTCCCCACTGCCCCCACGCACAGCTCCGCGCTCCCCCCGCCCCCCCCCCCCCCCCCCCGCTAATCCTCCTCTGGGGCCTCCTCGGGGCAGACTCAGAGCTGAGCCGTTTGGTCTTCCCCGGCTCGATCGACCCCCCCCCACCACCACCAAGGACCAACTGAGCCCGGCCGAGCCCCAGGGGGTGCGTGGGGACAACGGAGGCGCCGCCGCTCGTCGCGCCCTGCGCGGCTGCCCCCCCCCCTCCCCCCTCAGGGCACGGGCACGGCCGGGCGCCATCCCCACCGGCCACCCGGGCCCATCGCTGCCCCACGGCCGGCGAAGCCCCCCCTGCTCCGCGGCCAGCAGGGGTGTCTGCGGTGCGAGAGGGGAGCCGCCGGGCCAGGCGCAGGAGCCAACCTGCGCGGGCTCCGCTCGGGGCTGCGGCGGCGGCTGTGACGGAAACGCGGCGCCCCCGCCCCGCTCACCTTGCCGTGTCCCCCCCGCGTCCTCCGCGCCCATTGGCTGCCGCCACGCACGGCGCGCGGCATCCTGGGACAACATCCGCACTCCCCATTGGCTGCGGCCGAGCGAGCACCTCCCGCCAGCATCCGGGACAGCGCAACGGAACAGGAGGGCGGTGTCGCTATGCGAGCCGCCATTGGCTGGTTAATTCCTCTACGTGCTTGCTGATTGGTTGGTGACCAGGAAGTCTTCCAGAGGACCATGAGGCCCGCGGGGCTGCTCCTTGCACCATAGAGGTTACCATAGAGGCGGGGGGTGTGGGCGGCGGCGGGCCTGGCCCCGCCGCTCTCTCCGGTGCGGCGGCGGCGGCGGCTGCTGCGCCCGCCCCAGCACCCGCCCCCCGTCTGGTTCTTTCCTAAGATATAACTGTGAACACTAAAAGGGTTTTATTTGTGTGGTTTTATTAAAGTGCCCGGTTCAGCCGAGGCCCAACGTCACTGGAGTCGAGGTTTAGTGCCGCCGCCCCGGGGAGGGGTTCGCGGCCGCGGGGAGGGGAGGGGATCGCCGCCCAGTTGTGATGCAGGAGCACAGCCCGGCTCCGCGCCCCGTTAGCGGCACTCTCAGCCGCTGGGGACCATAACTGGGTGAACCGAGGCGAGGCGGGCCCGCCCGGGGCCGCCGGTGTCCCGCCCACCGGGGTGCTGGGGGCGGGGAGCGGGCGGAGAGGGCTCCGCAGGGCCGTCGCTCGTTACGCAGCTAACCTCCTATCGCTCTTACCCAACGTATTCCCGATTCCCGGCACCAGTGTCCCACCGTCTGGCCCCACCCCGCAGCCCGAGGGCAGCACCGGGGCGGGGGGAACCTCCCTCACCGACCCCAGCAGCGCGGCCGGGGCTGCCTAGGGGGAGGTGTCCCGGACGGGGCGGCACCAGGAGGAAATATCCCGGGTGGGGCTGCCCAGGGGGAGGTGTCCCGGTCGGGGCGGCAGCAGGGGGGGTATCCCGGGCAGGGCTGCCCAGTGGGGGCTATCCCGGCCGGGGCGGCACCGGGGGGGGGGGCTATCCCAGGCGGGGCTGCCCCGGGGGGAGGTATACCGGCCGGTGCTGCCCAGGGGGCGGGTATCCCGGGCGGGGCGGCACCAGGGGGAGGTATCCCGGGCGGGGCTGCCCAGGGGTAGGTATCCCGGCCGGGGCTGCCCAGGGGGAGATATCCCGGCCGGGGCGGCACCGGGGAGAAGTATCCTGGCCGGGGCGGCACCGGGGGGAAGCATCCCGGCCGGGGCTGCCCAAGGGGACTTATCCCGGGCGGGGCGACACCGGGGGGGGTCATCCCGGGCGGGGCGGCACCAGGAGGAAGTATCCCAGGCGGGGCTGCCCAAGGGGAGGTATCTCGGGCGGGGCGGCACCAGGGGGCTCCGCCTTTTCCCAGTCCTCCGCGTCCTCCTCGCAGCCTCGGAGGTTTCCAGCCGCACCTCTCGGTGAGTTGAGGTGGGGAGGGGGCGGTGGTGATGGGGTCCCGTAGACCCTCCCGGAGTCTGATGCCCTTACCCAGGAGCCCTAGGGGAGGCCGGGAAGAGGGTGAAGGGGGTGCTCCGCCGCAAAGCGGCGGCGACACTTTCACTTTCGTTTCCCGGCGGCGGAGCCGGAGGTGCCCGGTCCGGGGGAACAGCCCGGTGTGCTCCCCGCCCTCCGCCGGGACCCCGCGCATGGGGATGCTAACCGGGACCGGAGCGGAGGCACCCCCCGTGCCACCCGGCTGCCGCCGGCGGGGTTCTGCCCGCCGCACCGGGGCCGCGTAGTCCCGGTGTCCAACCGCGGCTGGAAGTTGGTCTCACTGGGGAAGGGAGAATCCGGGTTTTTCTACATCCCCGGGGCGCTGCAAGTTGCTGGAAAGAAAACGGCAACAGCGAGGGAAAAGGAAAAATGCCCAGAAGGTCCCCGGAGAGGGGCTGGGTGTGAACACGGCAGGAAGCGGCCCGGGCTGGGGCTGCCCGTTAGTCGTTCAAGAGCCCGAAGGTGTGGCTGGCCCCGGCCCCTCGGGCGGCAGCAGTTCTGCAGGGCCCCTCTTGCTTTCCATCACGGTTTAGGAGCCGTTCGCAGTAACAACAATGCGAACGTTAATAAAGTGTCCTCCCCCCTCTCCTTCCTGTCACCTTTTCCTGGAACTGAACTGCGGACTCTGCCATCGGCGCACTCTGCGCCCTTTGTTTTCCTTCAAGATCACTGTTATTTTCACCCAAACTAACGTTTTTGTGTGTGGGCGCAGCAGAATGCTTTGTTTTGCTGCGTCCAAACACTCACTTTGCCTTGTCTTGGCAAGTTACTTTTAGGCCTTAGGGCGGCGAGGGCTCGTGTCCTGTCCTGAGGTGACGCAATAACAGGATGAAGGTGCCATCCTTGGACTTATTTTCTCTTTTTTTTTCTTTTTCCTGGCTGGTGGTTGTCAAGAGGTCCTGCCACTTGTGAACTGCAAATCGTCAGGGCAGGTCAGGGTAGGGAAGTTTGCCGTCAGCCAAGGAAAGACAGGCTTAGATGAATCGTACGCCATTTCCTACGCTTCACTGAGGTAACTGAAAGTGAAACTGCAGCCCTGGATGTCCTGTAGGATTGCACCACATCTCTTTCCAGGGTCTGCCCTGCCTTCTGCTCCCAGCAGGAGGGATTCTCCATCCTCCCAAGGCAACCTGCGTCAGTGCAGTTACCACTGCTCTTTCCAGCTGTGGGTACCTTTTTTCCTTTCCCCACAATCACCATCTAAACTTTGGAGTTTCGTGCTGTTCTTTGGCACAGAATACAGACGATCTCCTGGGCGATGCCAGTTAAAAAAGAAAGCAGGGGTCCAGGGAGTTCACTTCCAAGTGAAACTTCTGGCTTGGAGATGACCTGAAATGCCCCAGGGGGATGGTTGTCCATGATGAACTTTCCCTCTGTTCTGAGGTCAATCCTTGCTCACTGCTGCTGTCACTGGGATCAGCTGAGAAGGTTCTGCTTTGGATTCCTGGAATTGAATTGGCGGGGATTGGTGGCAGGGTTTTCTCAGCAGTGATCTGCCCCTTGACAGGTTGCCAAGGCTGAATCCTGTCTGCCAGCGAGACGTGGTGGCAAAGAGGGTGATTTAGTGTTCTGTTTCCAGTTCTGCCTAGGCTCCTGGCATTTTGGATACAGTTTTGATCAATGCACCCGCTACAGGTTTATATTGTGTGATTTGTAGTGTCACACCGTGCTGCAGAGTCTTCTGTACAGACGGCCCAGGCAAGTGAAAGCTTTAATGCTGTTCGCTGACCCTGCTGTCACGCAAGGTATTTATTTCGATACTGAGAATCATCTTCCAGTTTCAGCGTAGCAGTCACGAGTAGCAAGGCTATAATAGCCTCACGACACAGGCTTGCAAGACACAACTATGGCAGCCCACCTAACCGGGGTCTCTTCCATTTGCACTCTTCCATGGGAGCTGAGCTTAGAAAGGTACCTCTTTTCCCTTGGAGCCAGGAAGCTGAAGAGGAAAGATACTGTGTTTGGAGGTCGAGTCGTTGCGTTGGATTTGAATGCTGAAAATAAGGAGGCTGAAGTTTGCTTATCCCCAACATGAGTGTGTCTTGTGTGTCTCACCACGGTCAGCCAGTGAAGGTAGACTGAGCTAGGGCTGGGGCTCCACGAGTCTCGGAGCTCCTAGCATGATAGATTGTAAGCTGCTTTTTTTTTTGTCTTGTACTACTGTTGGAACGTTTCACTGATGCGACTTCTCTTCTGCTCAAGCACTGTGCTAGTCTCCAGATTTCAGAAGAGTTGCTGCACCCCCCACGTTAACTGCATACGATGGGGTTGTGCCTGGAGGGTCAAGTCATGAAAAACATGATGTGAGGCTGCATGTGGGGACAGCCAGCCTTCCAGCAGGGTCTTCAACTGTGGGATCCCAGCAGCCGGCACGCGTGCTCCTGCTGCTGCGAGGCACCACTGCCTCTGCCATGCAGCAGATCTGTAGGATAGGCAGCAGGTCTGGTTCGTGGGGTCCCACGCAGAGGACAGGCTGCTGTGCCACACTGGCAGCCTCAGAGCACCAGGCGCAGTGGCTGGGAAGCAGCAGTCAGGTGAAAGATCTTACAGATGTCTGCTAAAGAGGATCTGCAAGCTGCCATGGATGTCAGGAGCAGCCTGGCCACAGTGGCAGGGATGCCACTGAGCTCTTGTGCCTTGCTGAGAAACCTTGGTGTGTGCATAGGAGCTTTTGGACCTCAGCGCTATGCATTCCCAAGCCGTACCTCTTCATACCTTTCACAGACAACTATATGGGCAGCGTCTGCAGATGAGATAATCCTCCTATTCCTTCCTCTTGTAGACTTCCGTGATGGATGAGACTTTGGACGAGCCTCCCACTTCTGCCGTCCTCTTGGACAACTGCCACTTCTCCCAGGTCGTCTTTAACAACGTGGAGAAGTTTTACATTCCCGGAGGAGATGTAACCTGTTATTATACCCTCACACAGAACATTGTTTCTCGTGGGAAGGACTGGGTGGGCATCTTCCGGGTAAGTGAATACGGTGAGAACAGATGTGCCAAGTCTGAGAGGGCAGCAACAGGCAGAAACAAATAGCTTGGGCTTTGACGGAACAGGGTTGGGGATATTTTTTTCACCAATAACCTTGTATAATGGAACTTTTTTATTATGCCTAGAAACAAAGTGCCAAACCTCTTCTGACCTGAAGAGCTGAAAGACTAATTAAATGCTCTGATTATTCTTTCATGCATAGATAACAACTCTTAGAAGTTAGGATATCAATGTGTGGAAATGTGGTCCCATTACCATAGGATAAACCTGACCTGTGTGATGCCGTGTAACAATTTTGCTGTTGCAGGTGGGATGGAAAACAATCCGGGATTATTACACATTCCTGTGGGCTCCTCTGCCCAGTGACGCCCCCGGTGATACCACTGTGCAGCAACAGGTCCATTTCAAAGGTATGTCGGGAGCTTGGGTCACTGGGGATGTGAGTGCACGTGCACACACAGACCCCCACTTTGCTGCCACTAATAAGCTAATAAGCACTAATAATGCATTTGGAATTACAGAATATTTGTAGGATGATGCTTGGGAGACTTATTTCAAATCCCATAATAAATCATTAGACTTTGAATCTGTTAAATTCTGCCATCCTGACCGAGTGAACTGTTTGTTTTCGCTGGCACAAGGGATTACTAACGGTGCAGGGACAGTACTGAACTAGGGTGTCTGTTTTCTGAGGTTCTCACTTTCTGTGCTGTATGCTTGAGAGACTTGAATAATTAGAAGCTGTGTATGATGGGGTGGTTGTGTTTGTCTGAAGCTTACTACCTACCGAAAGACGACGAATACTACCAGTTCTGCTACGTTGACAAGGATGGCATGGTCCGGGGAGCCAGTGTGCCCTTCCAGTTCAGAGCAGAGACTGAGGATGATATCCTGGTGGTTACCACACAGGTAGATGTCCTTTCTTCCCCTGCTTTTTCCTGGCTCTGCTTTTATTGGCATATGCTCACTGCTAACATGGAGTGATCCTGTATATCAGATGCCAAGCTAGAACTTGGCAGATTGGATTCTATTTTTGGCTTTGCTACTGATCTGTCACATCAATGCGGGCAGACGTCGTTTCTTTACCTGCCATTTATCGCACCAGTGTACTTAGATTATGAGCTCTTTGTAATGGGTGCAACTTAATACATAGTGTTTGGGGGCCTTTTGAATATTTTTAAATGAAAATGTCGTTTTCATGGGAACAGTCTCCCCTTAGCTGGGAGAAGGCACCTGCGCATGGACAACGATTGAGGCACCGTGAAGCCAAGCGCTCTTACTTTGCAGCGTCTTGTGTGCAGCCCGTTTGTTAATGACTGCACTGCACACATGGTCCAAACTGCAAAAAGCCCCAGTTCTCTGCCTCTGCTGACTTGTGTGGAAGGCATTGAGCGTCTCCAAAGATCAGGGGTCGTATGTGCTCAGCATTCAGGAATCGTGTTGATGGTCAGCTTGGGCCAGACTGGTGAGTGAAGCAGCAGGCTGGTCTGCGCTGGTAGTGAGAGCGTGGGGATGTACCCGATGTTCCCTGTTGCAGAGCTCGTCTGTCTTTGCTCTTCACACTGTGCTGTTTGGAAAGTAGCTTTTCAGTGCTTCTGTTACGACCAAACAACTTTGTTGTTTGCCAGGGAGAAGTGGAAGAGACTGAGCTACGAAACAAAAATTTGCGTAAAGAAAACGAGGAGCTGAAAGCAAGCTGTGCAAGTCTCCAGAAGGAAAACATCGATCTGCAGGAAGGGCTCAAGAAGACACAGGTAAACCCGAAAGTTCACATAATGAGTCAGAAGCCTTAAGTCTGAAAGAGGAAGAGGGACTGAGTCAGGTCTTATTCCACGTCCAGGTCAGGTCTTATTCCGCTTCCAGGAGAAAATCAAAGGGGTTGCTCCCCACGTTATCTGTTAAATCCTTTACCAAATCGCCCGCCTCTACCGCAGTAAGAACGAGAATGATGAAGCAGAGGCATGAGCAGACACAGAAGTCAGGAACACACAGTGGAAGTGTTCAAAGATGTTTGGTGGGCTGTCCAAGAGTGGCATTATCATTGTCTTTTCCTCCTTCAGTTTTGCTCAGGGCTTGCTACAGCTTCAGCGGGGTTTGCAGGAGTGGTCAGGATGCAGAGACATTTCCCTCCCTCAGATGGGCTGCCTGGAAATGCTGCAGCTGAGGGATTTTGCAGTTTCAGTGCAGAGCAGAGCTACCGCTTGGGGCCCATTTACCTCCTACCAACCTCACTGTGATTTTCAGGAGCTGCAGAATAGTTTGGAGTCTCTGCGGCGCAACACAGAGAAACTGGAGCTGGAGCTGAAGGCCCTGAAAGAGGAAAATAAACATCTAAAGGAGCTGGATGACTGCAGAGGGGCAGAACTGCACCAGTAAGTGTATTTACAGCATATCTCAGAACAGGATTTCATGTAAGCACCTTGTGTTTATGGGTTAGATTTCCACCCTGAAAGTATGGTGTGTTTTGATTTGTTCTGAGCAGACTCAAAGAGCAGATTCAGAATGTGACCTCCGACAAGCAGTGCCTGGAAACCAGACTGAAAACAGCCCTGAGTCACATGGACCAGCTACAGGTAGCAAACATCGTGCTGCTGTCTTTTGCTTGGCTTTGCCTCTGACAGAGACCTGAGCGATCGTGACCAAATAGTGGTGAATGAGTTTCTTGTGTGATTGCGTGAGTTCTTTAGGAAAATGCCAACCTCTGATAGGATGTGACCTTCCAGAAACCTCAAGAAATCTGTGTTGTGGAAGGGAAGGGCAGAGGGGGATGTGCTAAGAGAAACTGTAGGGATTTTACTCCCTAAAGACATCCCCTTTGCATGCTCATTAAGTTGCCCCAGACCGGACTGTTGTTTACCTCCTGCTAGCTCAGGATCCAGGCAGTAAATAGTTCTGCTTTGGAAAGCATTCTAAAATTATGTTCAATACTTGCCAGGGAGAAGTGAAAGAGACTGAGCTACGAAACAAAAATTTGCGTAAAGAAAACGAGGAGCTGAAAGCAAGCTGTGCAAGTCTCCAGAAGGAAAACATCGATCTGCAGGAAGGGCTCAAGAAGACACAGGTAAACCCGAAAGTTCACATAATGAGTCAGAAGCCTTAAGTCTGAAAGAGGAAGAGGGACTGAGTCAGGTCTTATTCCACGTCCAGGTCAGGTCTTATTCCGCTTCCAGGAGAAAATCAAAGGGGTTGCTCCCCACGTTATCTGTTAAATCCTTTACCAAATCGCCCGCCTCTACCGCAGTAAGAACGAGAATGATGAAGCAGAGGCATGAGCAGACACAGAAGTCAGGAACACACAGTGGAAGTGTTCAAACATGTTTGGTGGGCTGCCCCAAAGTGGCATTATCATTGTCTTTTCCTCCTTCAGTTTTGCTCAGGGCTTGCTACAGCTTCAGCGGGGTTTGCAGGAGTGGTCAGGATGCAGAGACATTTCCCTCCCTCAGATGGGCTGCCTGGAAATGCTGCAGCTGAGGGATTTTGCAGTTTCAGTGCAGAGCAGAGCTACCGCTTGGGGCCCATTTACCTCCTACCAACCTCACTGTGATTTTCAGGAGCTGCAGAATAGTTTGGAGTCTCTGCGGCGCAACACAGAGAAACTGGAGCTGGAGCTGAAGGCCCTGAAAGAGGAAAATAAACATCTAAAGGAGCTGGATGACTGCAGAGGGGCAGAACTGCACCAGTAAGTGTATTTACAGCATATCTCAGAACAGGATTTCATGTAAGCACCTTGTGTTTATGGGTTAGATTTCCACCCTGAAAGTATGGTGTGTTTTGATTTGTTCTGAGCAGACTCAAAGAGCAGATTCAGAATGTGACCTCCGACAAGCAGTGCCTGGAAACCAGACTGAAAACAGCCCTGAGTCACATGGACCAGCTACAGGTAGCAAACATCGTGCTGCTGTCTTTTGCTTGGCTTTGCCTCTGACAGAGACCTGAGCGATCGTGACCAAATAGTGGTGAATGAGTTTCTTGTGTGATTGCGTGAGTTCTTTAGGAAAATGCCAACCTCTGATAGGATGTGACCTTCCAGAAACCTCAAGAAATCTGTGTTGTGGAAGGGAAGGGCAGAGGGGGATGTGCTAAGAGAAACTGTAGGGATTTTACTCCCTAAAGACATCCCCTTTGCATGCTCATTAAGTTGCCCCAGACCGGACTGTTGTTTGCCTCCTGCTAGCTCAGGATCCAGGCAGTAAATAGTTCTGCTTTGGAAAGCATTCTAAAATTATGTTCAATACTTGCCAGGGAGAAGTGAAAGAGACTGAGCTACGAAACAAAAATTTGCGTAAAGAAAACGAGGAGCTGAAAGCAAGCTGTGCAAGTCTCCAGAAGGAAAACATCGATCTGCAGGAAGGGCTCAAGAAGACACAGGTAAACCCGAAAGTTCACATAATGAGTCAGAAGCCTTAAGTCTGAAAGAGGAAGAGGGACTGAGTCAGGTCTTATTCCACGTCCAGGTCAGGTCTTATTCCGCTTCCAGGAGAAAATCAAAGGGGTTGCTCCCCACGTTATCTGTTAAATCCTTTACCAAATCGCCCGCCTCTACCGCAGTAAGAACGAGAATGATGAAGCAGAGGCATGAGCAGACACAGAAGTCAGGAACACACAGTGGAAGTGTTCAAACATGTTTGGTGGGCTGCCCCAAAGTGGCATTATCATTGTCTTTTCCTCCTTCAGTTTTGCTCAGGGCTTGCTACAGCTTCAGCGGGGTTTGCAGGAGTGGTCAGGATGCAGAGACATTTCCCTCCCTCAGATGGGCTGCCTGGAAATGCTGCAGCTGAGGGATTTTGCAGTTTCAGTGCAGAGCAGAGCTACTGCTTGGGGCCCATTTACCTCCTACCAACCTCACTGTGATTTTCAGGAGCTGCAGAATAGTTTGGAGTCTCTGCGGCGCAACACAGAGAAACTGGAGCTGGAGCTGAAGGCCCTGAAAGAGGACAATAAACATCTAAAGAAGCTGGATGACTGCAGAGGGGCAGAACTGCACCAGTAAGTGTATTTACAGCATATCTCAGAACAGGATTTCATGTAAGCACCTTGTGTTTATGGGTTAGATTTCCACCCTGAAAGTATGGTGTGTTTTGATTTGTTCTGAGCAGACTCAAAGAGCAGATTCAGAATGTGACCTCCGACAAGCAGTGCCTGGAAACCAGACTGAAAACAGCCCTGAGTCACATGGACCAGCTACAGGTAGCAAACATCGTGCTGCTGTCTTTTGCTTGGCTTTGCCTCTGACAGAGACCTGAGCGATCGTGACCAAATAGTGGTGAATGAGTTTCTTGTGTGATTGCGTGAGTTCTTTAGGAAAATGCCAACCTCTGATAGGATGTGACCTTCCAGAAACCTCAAGAAATCTGTGTTGTGGAAGGGAAGGGCAGAGGGGGATGTGCTAAGAGAAACTGTAGGGATTTTACTCCCTAAAGACATCCCCTTTGCATGCTCATTAAGTTGCCCCAGACCGGGCTGTTGTTTGCCTCCTGCTAGCTCAGGATCCAGGCAGTAAATGGTTCTGTTTTGGAAAGCATTCTAAAATTATGTTCAGTACTTGGGTGAAAACAAGATTTCTAGCCAGGAGGTATGTGAAGGGAGAAGGTAGTCTGAAAATAGCTTGGTTCTTAGGTCTGGGACACGGGGCACCCAGAACGAGGGGCTAACCCTCTGCTATAGTGTCTTTGGTTTTCTGTGTTCTCTGACTTCCCAGACTAGAAGTGTCATGTCACTTAGAAAGCTGCTCAGGCAACACAGGAATGAATACCATGTTCTGACGAATACATCAGGTCCCTTGTAACTATCCTCAGTTTCTGCAAAGGTTTTAATGGAAAAATGTTTGTGGAAAACACAAATTGAGCAGCCGTGTGTTCCAGAGCTTTGCTTTCTGCAGCAAAAGGTGCCTGTGCTCCTCACTCCAAGCTGTTTGATTTTCACTTTCTGCCCACCCTTCTTTCTCCCTAGTCTCAATTGCTGAATTATGAGAAAGAAGTGGAAGACCTGTCTAATATGAACCATAAAAAGACAGAGCAGCTTGAAAAGTTAAAGGAAGAGAATCGCCGGTTACACATGGCTAGAACTGAACAGGTAAAGCCTTCCCTGAATATCACGGTGCATGGGGGAGTCAGGATGGAGAGGCTGAGGCGTCCTTGGCACTAAGCAGGTACAAATATTGCTCGTTCTTACAAGAATCTGGGCAATTCCATGACAGGAGAAGGAGAAATATCCATGGTGGCGTGGGTGTCTGCATAGGTGGTTCTGTGGACACGTCATCTGACAGATTCTTACAGCATACATATAGTCTTACAGTATAGACATATTTTTTTAGTTTTGGAGGAAATGCCTGTATAATTAGACATTTTAATTCTGGTTCGCTGTAGCAGGAAATTTCAGTCTCTGTCTTGAACTCTTCTGAGTCAGCTCAAGGGATAAAGGAAAACAGTGGGAATTCAGGGTTTATATTTAGATATAAATATATTTATATTCAGGATTTATGTTTATATATTAGATGCAAATTGTTGGCATCTAAGCAAAACTGTTTCAGGACTGGGACTTAGGGGTAAATAAAACAAGTTATTGTAAATCTGCCCAGACTATATGCTGTTAATTTTACCTCCAACAGGAAGCTGACTAGCAATTGGTTTGAGGCAGCCAACCTTGCTGGTCTTCTCTGTGTTGATGTTTTTGTTTCTTCCTCATCTTTAGTATCTTAAATTTAGCATTCAGTGATCAGCTCCCAGAAGTGCTGAGCACAGAGCTCTGCTGTGTCGTATGGAACCTGCTGGTACCAGTGCAGGGGAGCTGAGGGTCACTGACAGCGCTTCTTGCGATTTGCAGAACCATCACAACTGATGTTGCAGAAGACTATATGTATGGCAAACCTGAGTTTATAGGCAAAAGGTTTGCCTTTCTTAGATAACTTCTGCAACCCTTTTAGAAGTAATCCACAAACCTCAGCGTTGGGAATCACTCCTTGAAGGAAAGTGAATGATAGAAGAGGGCAGAATGCTGAGGCATTTTTCTGCTGAAGAAACCATCATTGGCAACGACTGAGGCCATCGCATCATCTTCAGCCTGTTGCCCTGAGTGACCTTCTAAAGGTGCTTGTGTCTCTGTGTGCTACTCAGGAAGCTTTTGAAGGCTCTACTCTGACTTTGGCACTGAAAATTAGATGCCTAAATTAGATGATGTGATTACCTCCGCTGTGATGCCAAATGTTCAGGATTCTTAGTGATACTTTGAGAATGACTGCAGAATCCCTAAGTACTCTAGTTTATCTAATTTACTAATTTAATTCAGGAGTCAGCTACAAGATTAATTCCTAAGGATGTACTGGCTATCCACTGTCAATGCAGTTCTCACAGCACCAGGAAGCCTGGCAGACTTGGATAGCTCTCACCTGCCAGGGTGGATTTTACAGCTGTATGAGCTCCTGTTCTTCAACCCTCCTCTCTGACCTGTCATATATCTCCTTCAGAGCTCATGTGTCGTCTCCCACGTTGTAATGAAAATACAGAGCGTAAGTGGGTGGTGACATGGCAGTAGCATAGGTGACAAACTCTGAAATGGTAAGTCTCCCATTGAAAGTGAAGGGTTATTTGGTGGTAATGAATGCAGCATGAGACAGGTAGTGTATGACATCTCTTGGAGCTGTCATGGTTCTATTTGCTAGTTTACCATGATTTACCAAATAACTCTCTCCCTTCACAGCCACAAAACCTCAACTTAGTGAAAGAACTTGAGGAGCAGAAGCATTTGTTTCGGATTCTGCTGGCAAAAAAGAATGAAGCTGATGAAAAAAATCAGGTGAGAAAGTCCCCGCCTTTCTCCTGCATTGAATATGTCGCTGATCCCTCAGTCTGGTGTTCAGTTCCATCAGCCCTTACGCCAAATGGATCACTAATTGTGCCTGCACGTGGACCATCATCTAAAGCCAGGCTGCCCACGGGAACATACAAGTGACCATGTGCAGACACTCGCAGTATGTTGTTGCTGTCACGACTCTACAGCCTATGAGGAAGGGTCCAAAACCTTGCACCGTTTTCCCTTGCCACAGAATGGTTTACCCATAACAGCCTGGGGATTTACAAAAACTCCTAATGTTAGCTTAATTCTGACACACGGAAATGAATGGACTCACTCGTTTAAATGGACAGAGCCTTTTTGTCCAGTCTAAACAAAGATTGCTCAGTTTTGTTCCTTACTCTGCATGACTTCAGCATAGTATTTGTATATAAGCATATAATGCAGGTAGTGTATGACATCTCTTGGAGTGCTTGGAGCTGTCATGGTTCCATTTGCTAGTTTACCATGATTTACCAAATAACACTCTCCCTTCACAGCAACAAAACCTCAACTTAATGAAAGAACTTGAGGAGCAGAAGAGTTTGTTTCTGATTCTACAGGCAGAAAAGAATGAAGCTGATGAAAAAAATCAGGTGAGAACTTGGCACAAGTCCCTGCCTTTCTTCTGGGGATTTCCAAAAACTCCTAATGTTCTGACACCACTGGAATGAATGGACTTACTCGTTTAAATGGACAGAGCCTTTTTGTCGAGTCTAAACAATGACTGCTCTGTTTTGTTTCTTACTCTGCATGACTTCAGCATAGTCTTCTGTCTTTTAAAATGTGTTACTTTATTGTGATCACCTTGTCTGCCTCTCTGAGCTGGCCACGGAGTAGATCCTCGCTCCTCCTTACTTCACCTTCCCATTCTGTCAAGCAGGACTAACACTGACATACCTAGAATAAATTCAGAGCAATTTTGATTCTGCTATAAGAGGATCAACGTTAGTGCAAAGCATGACTTTTCTCGGAGATGATCTGAGTTTCTGGAAACCCATTCTGCCCTTCTGTCCCTTTGCAGAAACTGAGGGAAGAGAATGTTGAACTCCTGAGGCATCTTGTGCAGGCTAGAGAGGTTTCTTCCTCCTCTGCTGTTTCAAAAGCTCAAGCTCCAATTCCAGCTCCTGAAATAGCAGGCCTTCTGTTTGGAAATCCATACCGTGGTGAGTTTACTTGGCATCTCTGTCTGAAACCGTGAATACATGGCAGTTAGAGTCTCAGCAAATTCTCCTCCCTCTCCAATCGAGTGCTGTAGAAAAGACATTACTAGCAGCACCTCTGTGCAGCTTTGCATGTGTGCGGATGACTTGGCAGCTGCAAAGTGCTGCCAGATGTTAAGAGCTGGCTTAGGTGATCAGCTGCCTGTTCATTTCTGCCAAGAGAGACAACTATTAGCTCGTTTATTCAGCTGTGAGACAGCTAGTGCTGTGGCTTATGCCCAGTTTCCGTAGTCCTAAATATAGAGGTTTACATCCAGAGCCACATCCTCGTGTTTCAAGAATTACTAGTTATCAGCACATTACGTTGTTGATCATTTTTGTTGTGGCTACCTTGACTTCTTCTTTTTCCAGGTGCAGGAAAAAAGGTGGAGGCAAGAGCTGCAGATGCAGTAAGTAAAGTGGGCACGACTGGACACGAATTAGTGATTTATGGACATGAATTAGTGGTTTGAAATAAACAGCTTCAAGTTCAGCTCTGTAACCAATCGTCTACAGACTGGTTTAGTCCTGGTAAGACAGTGGACAACAGAATAGAGCCACCTAGGTTTAACATGTAGAATTAATAGGAGGATACGTGTCTTAAGGAAGAGAAAGGACACTATTGACCTTAATCTTTAAGGACCAGCTCTTGGCAGTATCTAATGTCAGAAGAAGCAGCATGCAGCTGCTACATACCTTATTTCATGTTGGAGACATGGACATGTCCTGTGTGGGATGGAAAGTTAGAGCACTCTCAGAAGCTCTTGACACTGAAGTGCTATTTAGAGAAGCCTGGAAACATTGGAAATTATCTGACTACTAAACTTTCCTGTTTCTTCTCTTTGAATATAATTTTTCAACTGACTTTATTTGTATTTGCTTTGTACTTCAGGCTTCTATAAGGAAGTGCCCCATGTGCAACGAAGTATTTCCTGAAGATATTGAAACAAGTCAGTATGAGGCCCACGTGCAGAGCCATCTCCTGGAGTGCCCACTCTGCAGTAAGAGCTTTGAAAAGTCCAATAAGCAGGTGTTTGACGACCATGTTTTTTGTCATGGCTTGGAATTCTGAATTCGGATATGCTTTACAGAATTGATGGCAGAGGCCGCAGTATAGAATAAACCAAAATCACTGTGTAGGCTTTGTTAATGCTACGAAGACCACGCAGACAAGACTGACTATGCCGCTAGTACTGCAGTTCTGAGCTTTCTGTTCCACGCAGCCCGTGACCAGCACATAAATCAGGTCAGACATCCACATCCTGCAACTGAATCACTGTCAACAAACTTAAGTCCTCTGACTTGGATCAAGTATATATGCTTGTTAAATGAGTTACAAATCCCGTAACTAGTGACTGAGTTGTTCTTTAGAACAGGATTGGCCATTGCACTGTTCATCCAGCGATGGGACGTAGTACAGCAGTTTTCTCTGCTTGGCTGATACATCTATTACAATGGTTTTATTCTTTAATATAGCACTGACATTGCTAGTCAAAGACCAGAAACATTTTATAATCTCTTAGGATCACACCTTCAGTCCTGCTCAGCTTTTGGAATGCAGAACAAATTATTACTAAGTAAAAAAGTTAATAAAAATACATCTCTTCTTTCACCATCAGTCGTAAAGCAAGCGAAAGTTACATGTTAATAAGGAGACCGAATATCTGTTTGCAGATCTGAAGGCCTAGGGCTCTCCTTCCACCAAAGTAGGCAGCACAGCTCACTCTGGGGTGAGGCACATGCACTGTTTTTGCCATCCATACCATGATGAGAAAAAACTGAAATTTTTGGAACAGAAAGGTCGGTATTGCGTGGAGCCCACAGAAAAGCAGTAGATGAGTTGTCTGGCAGCAGAGAGGGTAAGTAGCCTCTCAGTCAGACACTGGGCATCCTCATTTAAAGGAAATTAGGAATGTGGATTATTTCTGTCATACCTTTCTAAACCTTCTTGATTTAACAAGAAGAACTGATTCGTGATTCACAACTAAGTGCCTTGGGATATTACAATGTTTATGCGCAGATTATCCCGTTACCGTTTGTATTTCTGCTTTGGGATTTTCAATTTATGCTTAACAGCTTTTTTCCATGCAAAGGCAAATGAGTATATTTTTATTATCCAACTGAATTAGACTGTTGCCTGCTGAATATCTGAAGCAATAGAAAATCCTGAGATGTTTACACAGAGCTTTAAGAATATTAAGAGTTACAAAGACTTCAAAAAGTTTCACTGCTTTGATTCTACACACATAATTTTTTATCAGTCTAGTTTTAAATCGAGTATTTCTGCCTCAAGATGTACTATACTGGTAAGCGTTATTTAAAATACCTGTAACAGAAAATAACCACAAAGAAACATAAAAGCTGTGTGAAGAAAACCTTTGAAAACGATGTCTGTGTTCATTCTTAAAGAAACAATTTGGAGGGTCTTAAGGGAGCTATTTTCAGGCTTTCAATTACTTTCTGAAGCTTCTGGCTACGGAGCACTTAAGCACCTCTCTGAATAACTTTTAGCATGCAACACGGTATCCCTACAGGTAGTGGGGCTGTTTCTGATTAACACAAAGCACATTTCACTGGCTGATCCTCACCAGCTCCTCACAGCATGGGAAAATAGCATGAAGGCCAAAGGATGGTATGGGATAACAAGGACGAATCGGGAAAGTAAAATGAGCTGTATGGGATCTATTTGTTTATCTCTTCCCAGTAGTGCTGAGCTGGAAACCAAGAGCTGGCCAAATTTCTTCTGCATCACCGTGTCCAGTGTATCAATGCTTTTTTCCCAGGGCTAGGAGAAAAAGCTGGAAACCTCACTTAGGATGATAAAATGTAATTTAAAAAATACTTTAAAATGATTTTACAAGTATTGTACATGCTTTGGCATTATTGACTACTAGATCTCAACATTCCTGACACAGCTTTATCCCCATTTCGACAATCAAACATTCCATCAAAATGAGGCTGATTTTTCACTGAACACTTGTTTCCTCAGGAAAGGTCCCATTGTTTTTCGAGAAAATGCTTTTCCCCCCAACCTCTTCCCGTGCGTCCTCATTCTAAATTACATTCTTCTGCTGCTTTGCATCTTGACAGAAGCAGATCAAAAGTGGAGAGACGCAAGAGCCATTTTCACTAAAAGCCTGGTAGTTCACCCAAATGCCAGTTTTCAGACCTCTTTCCCTTCTACACTGTTGTTAGCACTGGCCTTAGCAATTCGTATCCTAAACCCAGACCTGGTCGCCTGGGCTTAGAGTTATGTCATACTGTTATCTACGTCCTTGAGCTACTGGTGCCAAGCGTCGCTGCCCTGAATTGCCTCTCCATCCCTTTTACACTGGTACCTATCATTTTCCACTTGCCTACTCCTCTCATTTCTCCAAATCTCGGAGCCTGTTTTGAGGTGTGGGCCCTGGGACACAGGCAGCAAGAGGGTGACCGGCAGAGGGGGTCAGACTGCAGTGAATCTCATGAGGATGCTGACTTCTCAAAGTATTTTAAGGTATGTCATTCGTTTTCTGTGATAATGACACAGGTTCAGACTCCCAGGCATACACTTGGGCCTGATGCAGGTCATACCTTCCCTGTCCTGGGCAGCTAGGGACCAATTTGCCCCTAAGCACAAATTACATCATATATTTTCTGACCAAGTTTTCATTTTGCTTGTAATTCACAGCATTATTTATGTTACTGCTGCATTTAGCCTTTGGAATCATAAGAGGTTTCAAGCCTATCTCAGTTTTATGGTTTAATACAGAAGTAGCTCAAATGGCTGATAATTAGATGTAATTATATTTTGGATGAGATCCAACATTACATTGATATGTATTGGATAAGGACCTTGAAATAAATTTTCCAAAGGGACAGTAGGGGTTTGGCACAATTTACACCTGAACTCATGTAGCATCTGAATGGGCATTCATTAGAAATGTATCCGAAAGGAAGAAGTCATACTTTGTGGGTCAAATCTCTGTGAATATGTATCCTTTTAAACCATTACGGGGCTTATCCATTTGGTCCAGCATACGACCTGGCCCAGTTTGCTTTCCATGAGCGATCACTGCTCCGATGCAGCGCAGTATTTTTTATTTCCTCATCCAGGCAAACCCACTCAGCCCTAGAGAGCTCTTCTCCCTTTGCTTGATCCTCCTTCTCCCTCATTTTTGTCAGACCTTCCTTTCCCAGGAAGTTGGTTCTTCCCTTGGGCTCTCTCCCAGTCACACAGTACATTTTGAATAGATCTGCCGCTGTCCATGGCAGGTCATTTTCCAACTAACAGGTATGTTTGTGTGTGAAATGCAAACCAGAGGATAACTTCTCTCAGCTGCAAAGACACGCTGCTAACTGTCATCACAGAGGGCACCACATACCGACTGATGCCAGCTTGTTTCATAGGAAAGAACATTGTTTTGGGAATAGTTATTTTTGGTGCAGAAAAAGTCTGACCCAAAGAGAGACAGTTACAGATTCCAGAGTCTCCAACTCTTTCAACCCTGAAAGCTGGAGTATCAGGCTGCTGAAGTAACTGCCTGGTGGCTCAGCTTCTTTCAGAAAGCGATTCCCAACCATACACCGTAGTCCCCTTCCTCACTTGAACAGCCTCTTTCCCCCACCTCTTCTCCTCCTGGTGTCTCTTCATCTATCCGTGTCTTTCTTCCTCTTCCTGCAGAACAATTTGGACCTTGAGCGTGGTCAAACTCCAAAACCACAGTGCTGAGGGTGGGGGTGGATAAGGGGGTGGCAGAGGCATGGAGCACGGTTCATCTGGCAGTGCTGCCTCTCCCTGCCTTTCACCCCGCAGAACGCGGTCAGGGAGCGCTGCTACTGCTGCTTCTCCGCTTCACCTTAATGAGGCTCCCGTGGAGAGCAAACTGAAAGGACATAAAAAGATTCCTGGCAAAAGGAATGTACATGGACAAGATGCAGGTGAACAAAGGAGGGAAAGCAAAGCCGTGTACAAGCCAGCGACTGAGCGGTTATACTCCGTAATCAGCTTGTCAGTTTGATTCTAGGACACAGCAGAAGAGATCGATAACTCTTTACAGCAGCATAATGCACATCCAGGCTTTGAAGTGGTTTGATCATCACAGGCTTATTCCAGGGATCACTCCTGTACTTGCATCCCAAGCGGAGGTGATTCTGTATCTGGCTTGTCAGCGACGGGAAGGGGCAGAGAGCAGGGAAGGGAATGGTGGAAAAAACCTGTTCTAAAATGACGCTCAGACTGCCACACTGGTTTAGGTGGGGCACCTCAGAAAAATCTGGGGAAGGAAATGCTCACAGGGCCCTGCGAGACTGAAAAATGAAGATATTACGCTTCTGCAGAGGGGGGGTTTGTCGCTGGTCTTAGTTTGTAAGGACACACTGTTTGTCTTTGTTCCGCCGTGGAGATCCAGACTGACCTATTCCTGCTTGCACAGGAGTCAATGAGCCCCTTTCTCTCTAGTGCACTAGTACAAATAGAGAGAGCTTAGTGGGTATATAACGGCACGAAATCCAAACGCTGCCATTTATCACCCTCTTTGTACTGAATTAAATCACTACGTGAAATGCACTGAAGAATCGAACCTTCATTGTTTTGTTGGTGAAAGGATTGGGTCCCAGAATTACATCAGTTGTTTTCTCTAAACAGCTATTAGCCTCCTCCATTATACTAACAGAACTGGTTTCCATCCTCTGGCTCATTTATTCCAAACCAGCATTATTGAAGTGAATGGGGTCTAGGCCCTGGATATTAGAAGAGCTGTTGGTCTACTCATAAATAACAAGTTGTCACGGATTTTAATGGAAACCCTTAGAGTGCTGTAAATCTGCGCAGTTCTGCCTGCGTCCCCTCCCTCATTTCCATCACAATATCACTCCAGTGGGACTGCAGCTTGCAGCATGTGCCAGGCAGCCTAGATTGGTAGGACACGAGGGGGGGGGGAAGGAGGCAAAAAAAAAAAAAAAGCTGGAGATGGGGTGGGGGATTCAGAACAGTTGGTACTGCGGAAGCATCTGCTGGGTGGCCGGTTTTGGAGTCACCTGGCCTATTCAGCGTGGCGAGGGGAAAGGGCTATTTATCCAGGGGGACTGGAGAGGGGAATAACAGAACCAGGGATGCTTGTGGAATAAAGACGGATGTACTGCAGTTTACATTTCGCTCCGTTGGTCTGTGAAGCAGTAAATCTCGGCAAGTTGAGGGTTTTGTTAGGTTTTGTTCGCAATTTGAGTGGTAGAGCTAGTGCAGTGGTACTGCACAGACTGTCCCTCGCCGTTAGTCAGAGGGCTTTCCTTTTCAAGATGGATTTGGTTTTGACCTTCTTAGCCAGTCCAAACTACCTTCCAGGAAAATGTGATGTCGCATCCTGATCCAAATAGCAATGTTTCTGTAGTTCACTGGATCTGGCCAGAAACTGGGTTACTACAAAGTACGTAGTAACCCCCTGACCTGCACTTAGTCATCCCCCAAATATCTGTAGCTCAGCTGCCCGCTCAGCTCACAGCACCCTGCTGTATGCAACACTAAAGCCTTCTGGGAAGAAATTTGAGCTCACTCATCCATTCTCCTCTGGCTATACAATATTATGGAATATATTAGGATTAGCTTGGGTCAAGTAGGCACAGGCATGCTTGCACCCATCCCACTCACAAAAAAGACAGGTCTGCACAGGGGCCTGTTTAAGAGATTGTGCGGACACTCTGCCCTCTGAGGGGCCAGAGCTCATTAAAATTTGTATGTATGTAAGGTCAGTTTAGGCTTAAAGGTAGGCTTGTGCCCTGGCTTAGTGTGTAATATAAATAAAAAACTACATTGGTGACAAAGGTTCCGCTAGTTTCAGAGTGCCCAGGGCTTATAGTCTTATATAATTACTTGTCAGGCACGGAGAGTCTAACATAGAGCAAAGCCATCAGCCACACAGACCCTAAATGAATTACTTTTCGCATTACAATCTCACAGGACAAGCACTGAAGAAGTAGGCTTTACGAGACTGAAGCTCTACATAATATACTTGAACATTACCCCTGTGTTACAGACAGGGAAACAGTTACGCAGACATGAAGGAATTTGGCCGAAGTCACTCAGAACGTTTGTGACACAATCCCCCTTTCCCTCACCAGATTTAACATTCATTTTGAGAAAGGCAGAACGGCACAAGAAGCGAGCCAGGATGGAGAAAAAATGGATGGCTGCCAAAAGGAATTGATGCCCTTCAGACTCCAGGGAGTTTTTAACCCTTCTCAATGGTTTTCCCAGCCTGAAAAACCTGGTGGGGTTCATCAGGCTGTACTTCTCCTCTACTGATCCATAAGAGATTCGCCAGTGGGAGCAGCTGCTTCGAGAGCGAGTTGATAACTCAAGCCCTGAGGCACTTACATCTGTACGTCTCGTCCCCTGCCTGCTTCCCTTCCCCAGTAACAGGATGAGACTGGAATATTGCATGCGCTTTTATAATGTGTATTCCTGTGGGGCCTCGGTCATGATTACGGCATCTGAATGCAACCAGAAACAAATAGTGACAATGAAAAAGACAAAAAAAGATGGTCGGCCGGAAGATTCTGAACATTTTTTACACCACATTTGTTTCTATTTAATAATAAATTGCAGTCTTGTAAGCCATCCAGTGTAGTTAATTCATTTTTTTAATAAGTTGTAGTATTTTTGAGAGCAGATGCTGCACGTTATGTAGTACAGCTGAGAGAGCCATATGGATTTTTAATTCCTAAGAGTTATTACCGGGTTGCAGCAGTATATATGAACCCACGCTTGCCTTAATGGAGTCATTAGAGTTGACAATCCTTCCTTAAAGAGGGCTATTGTTTGGATAGGTCTGATCCAAAATGCAGGAAAGGTTTGGAAGAAGGGCTTTTCATTATGTGAAAGAGAACATCAGGGGGTTTTTTGGGCAGCTCAGTGGTTTTTACACCTTCAGGAATTTCCTTCTCTGTCAGTATAATGACCAATATTCTGTCCTTTCAGAACTGCACCGAGAAAGCGTGCCTTGAGATGTTATCGTTGCTTTACACTGGCGGATTTTTTAACAAACCAGGCAAAATGGGGACACACAAACTGTCTTGCAAGCTGCCTACTAGAACGCCCCTCTGCGCTTAAAGGAAGAAATCTCATAAAAATACTCAGAGTTACAATACTAACTAAGTATTTTGGAAGAGACATTCACCTTGAAAGAGATATTACATCATATTTCTCAGTGAACTTCTCTAAGACAACCCCTAAACATGATAATTCTTTCACTTTATCTTAAAATCCGAGCCCAACAAGAGACAGACGATAGACTAGATGCAGCACTGTGGGATCCTCAATGAAAATTTCCTTAGCCCCAGTAAAGGCTCCAACCCTTGTGTTTACAAGCAGCAGAAGGGAAAAACATGCTGCTTTAATGTAGATGCTATATATACCTATCTATCACTTGGACGCATTGTATTGAGTGTGCTTCAGATTGCTCAAATAAATCTAAAGGGCTTCACCGGATCTTTAGGTCTATAGAAAACGTTGGAAAACTCTTAGCCTTACGACACATATCAGGATTGTAAAATTTAAAATGAATTCTAGTAAATCTGCCGCTGGCTGCCATGGAAATGGAGCAGGTTAGTTTAACGGAATCAGCGTCACACACAAAAATAAGAAAGGAATCCAAGTGGTTTTGTGTGTGTCAATTAGCTTAGAACAACCTGCTCCATTTTTAGCCCTCTCAGTCTGTTTCCATGGCAGCAGGAACTGAATTAATACAACTGTTGCAGATTGGGGATGGCAATGGTGCTGCCCATTGTGTCAGCAGCACCAACAGGCCTCAGAGTCTAATTCCGGTTTCCCAAAGCTGGTAATTCCCTTTCATTATTACTTGTTTAGGATTAGTTTTGCACTGTTGTAAAGATTTCAGACGGTGCTGCTCTGGGATCTGTGCCCAGCGGTCAGCCCAGGACTAGGGTGGCATGGCCAGAGCCGGAGCAGACCGACCTGCACATCTTTGGCTAAACCGAGTCCTGAACTCCCATCCGACCAGCCACGTAGGGCCGCAGGGGGTTTGCTGCCTCGCAGACCCCTGAGGGGAAGATCCCTACCCAGTAGGGATCAACATTTGGCTCTGCCAAGGACTTTGCTCTGTTGCATCACCTGAAGGGCCTCACACCCATTCCCCTCCCTCCTTCTGGCCCCCGAATCGGACTGAAAGCAGAGCCCGCCACTCCCAACCCTCCGCACGAAGCCTGCCCGCAGAAGGGGAGCAGGGCTCTGAGGTAGGGACCGGGTTCCTCCCACACGACCCGCCCGGCCATGAGCAGAGGTGACAACCCCGGCCAGGACAGCCCTGCCCCTCAGCCCACCCCTCAGCGCCACCTCCCAGCCTCCCCTGCGCAGCCCCGGCGCCCTTGGTGAATATTCAAATCACCCCGGCCCTCACAGCTCTGATTGGCTGTGGCCGTTCAAATAGAGCCACGCCCCCTTGACGGGGCGGGGCCGCTAGTAGTCCGTTGGTTTCGGGGCGGGAAAGGAGGCCGGGAGCGCCGGAAGCGCATGTGCAACCCCGGCGCACGCCCGTGACGTTAGCGCGTCCGCTTGTTGCCGTAACAACACCTCCCTCCCCATACCCTTTTATCCAATCAGAGACCCTTCTGGCCGCTTGGCCCAATGGAACGGCAATATGTTAATAAAGGGGCGGGGCGAAAGGAGGAGCACGCTGCTCGTTTTGCCCAATCAGGCGGCGGCAGAGGGAAGGGGGTTCGTTCCGCCCAGCAGCGCCGTCGCCGTCGGGCCTCGCCGCGGTGTGTCAGCGGCTCTCCGGGGCGGGATGGGGTCATGCTGCCCGCCCGCCCGCCTCGCGGAGCCTGCTCCCTCCCGGCTCGGCCTTGCCGGTGCCTCGGTGTAGGCCGCGGGGTGCGAGCTCCCCTTGGCCGAGCCCAGCCGCGCCTCTGGGCCTGCGGAAGGCGCTTGTGGGGGCTGGCGGCTCCGGACGGGCGCTGCTGGCAGTCAGTTCCTGCCTGGGGAGTGTCCTGCTGGCGGTGAATTAATGCCGAGTGCTGTGCGACAAGTGCAGGGCTGAACCTTGGGAAAGAAGTGCCTCCGAGGTCGCTCTGTAGCCATAGCTGGGCCTGCTGGGTGTGGGGGCAGCCACAGCCTGCCCCGGCACAGGGGTGGAGCGCCGGGAGACCGTTCCGCAGTCTGAAACAGAAGCCAGAATAGTTGTGTAGTTGCCTCCCAAAGGACTAGTAAATCTGCATTTGCGCAGGGGTCACGACATTGTTTTAACGTACCCCTGGAGTTACTACAAACCAAAAGCTTCGGTGTCTGTGCGCCTGGCCTTGTGTTTTGGCAGCCTGGCTCTGAGTTCCCCCTTGATGCAGTTGCCTTCAGACGTGCTACCAGGCATCAGTCAGAGCATTTCCTTATTGGCCCCAGCGTGTCCCCTGTTGCTCTAACACTTGCTCTTGTACTGTCCCCAATGTTTAATCTTTCTAAAGCACTAGCTTGTGATCATTGTACAGATTTCTCTCATAATGACTGAAGTTAGGCAAGAAGTCAAAACTGAGTATGTCTGTGAGCTCTTGCCAGTATTTTCTGGATTTGTGCCTTGAGAGAAGAACATGAAGCACTAAGTGGCTCAGTTCCCACTTCAAATAAAGCATTATTCAGAGCTGTATTCCAGGAATCTTGGTTTTCCACCGCTCCTCAAAAATATCAATGGGACTGTTTGTTGCAGCTGTTATTGCTAGCCAGTACGAAGCTTCTGAAAGAGTAAGAAATTGTCGGTTTGTTTGGTAGTCATTTATGACTAATTGCCTAGATTATCATCTAAAGCAGGCAGTTTGTAAATAATCTACAGTGAGCAAAAGCAATCCACCTTGATTGATTGCCAAGGTCTAATTGAACGGCGATTTGACATCTCCCTCTGAGTCCAAACAGAGCTTGAAACTACAAATCATCATTCTCTTGAAACTGCTTCTGCTCTGCTCTGCAGTGCGTGGAGCTGCTAGCTGGTGGGGCATATGGGGAGCCCGAGATAACGAGGAGCTGGACAGATTATACAGCCTCAACAGATCTGTTAATGGAAATGAAAAGTAGTCAAGAGCTAGTCAGTATGAGTTGGTTAGGCTCTATGCATATAATGATCCCTTTACTGGTTTTTTTTCCAATCAAAAAGGTGAACATCAAAATATTTGTTTATGGTTTTCCTCCCCCCCCACCTTCGACCTCTTTCGCTGGAAGAGTAGTCACTTCCCTTTGAGGAGTGAGATCTGTGGGAAATATTTGCTGCCTAGGAACACGAGCAGGGTGGTAAAGCTCTTCCCAAAAGAATTCAACTTCTCTGTCAGTGTCTTCCTGCAGAGTAAGCCCTTCTTAAAGCCTGACTGACTTCTTAGCACAATTGGGGTTTTGGGCTATCAGATTTAAATTGTTATTTGTGTGTCAGAAGGGGCTAACTTCCGGCATATTGGAACCCGCTCCTGAATCCTAGCCAAAGATTGCTGTGCTGGGCTAGAGGAAAGCAAATAGTTTTCTCTATTTGAAATTTGTGCTGGAAAACAAATCAGGAAAACTTAAAACTAAAGGAGTTTTAAGTGCAGAGGACTGAAGGGAAGTAGTCCTGATTCTTTACCCTTACAGGATTCTGACAATCCTATTCACTGTTACAGTTACACTTCTGCAAATTCTTGCAATACTTTGAAAACCTAGGCCTAGAAAATCAACATTAGAAAACAGCTATAATGCAGTTATTTCATAACTTCTGAGTGTTCCACTGTTCCATTTCCCCCCTCAGGGTTGCAACAATTTGTAACCCAACAGCTGACCAAGGAAACACAAGACTTCCCTCTGTAAACTGGACTCTGGCTGTCAGGGCAGAGATAGCTTCATCACCAAAGCTGAGAAGGACATAAAACCTAGACACGATGCCATCTGCCACCTCTACATCTCAAGGCTAATCCCTCCATTCCTTGTTTCAAGATTGCTGCTTTGTCACTGAGCTGGTGTTTTAATATCCAGTTTAGCCTTGCCTCGATGTGGTCAGTCAGCCATAAATAGCACTCACTGGTCATTTTCTGCAGATTCGTCACTGTCAAAAGAATTCATTGCTGTCAAAAGAAAAATGCCTACTTTACATGTTATTCTGTAAACTCTTGTTCAGAAATGACTTCTAACATTTTGAGGCGGAATCACCTTGTCAAGAATTCAGGGCGTTCAGAGTAGATGAATTGGAGAAGGAAAATTTTATCCCTCATCAGTGAATGAGCGCTTAAAAGAGACTAATTTTTCATGAGTCCCATTCAGCCCTTTTGTCCTGTTCCAAACAAGTGCCTCACCAAAGTGGTTTTGGTTGACACTTAAGTCATGTTCCTAATGGCGTCTCATATAAAAACTTAGTAAGCTCCTAATTGTTTGGACTTCCAATAATTTGAGGAACAAAACCTTAATTTACTTTGGTTTATTGCTGACCTTTGGACACTCTTTTATGGGCTAAATTTGTTCAACTTGGCATTGACCTCATTGTTATTTTTTAGGGAATGTTCCAAGAAAAGAATGAAAGTTTATGAATGTCTGGAAAAAAAGAAAATATGGAAGGGAGGACACATGGAACCTCTGGCTTGGAGAAAAAAGGAGTAGGAAATCAGATCCTCTTGAGCAGGAGATAGGGTGGACTGACCCGCAGTCTCCTTTTCTGTTGTTAATGTCTCGTTCCTTCAAACACTCATGCTTGAAGTGACCTTCAAACACTTGCTGGGCTGTAGGAAGACCAACTCCAGCTTTACACTGAGTGAAGAACCTGCAAACATTTGCTCTAATGCAGACCCAAACTGGTTTGGTCAGTGCTGGGGAGATACACCCCAGTAGGAGACACTGACAGTATCTTTCTCAGCTCAGCATCAGACTAGACTATGGCAGAAGCACACCGGACACAGAAGGGAGTTCAGCAGGGACATCAGCTAGGCTTGTCACCTTTTCTATAGCTATTAATGAGTTACCAGCTTGTTCATCTGTGTCAAGCAAGTTTGGAAGCAAATCAGCTTTGTGTTCTCCTTCCCGGCCTTTTATTATTGGTAGATTTAAGTTTGATCTGAGGATTTATGCGCTGGTGACATGCTGTGACCCTCTGAGCATATTTGTCTATAATGAGGGACTTTTACTTACACATTTTGCTACTGCAGCATCCTCTGACCCTTTGCATAATAGCTTGGTAAGTAAAGCAGCCTATTAGCAGAAGTTAACGACAGTTCAATACACAGCAGCCAGATACGGAAAAATCGTAATGGTTCCACTGTCCAGAGCATCTTTCTCCTGAGAATCTCTAAGCACTTCATAAATAGGTGATTCATCTTTGTAGTGTATGAGTGCCATAAATATCATCACGCATGAAATATTTGAGCAGATTCTGTACCAGAATACAGCATGTGTTAGCCAGATCAGTGCCGCATACAAGTTTTGGCACAGTTAATACTTTGATAAATACGTACCTAATTAACTTTCTGTATTGTTCTGGTGCTATTTTTCATGAAGACTTGTTGTGAAAAAAATTTACGTATAATTACAAGAAAAAGAAATCTTGGAAGGAAAAAAAGGTCCTAACTGCTAAGTTATTTTGTTTAACTTCTTTAAAAGAAGTGGTGGCTTAGCTGATGGCTGGAAAAGGTTCTGGTGTGCAGTTCTGGATCATTCCAACACAGAATTAGCTCTACTAATAAGTGGTTGTAGAATGGGGCCTGACTGAGAAAGAGGGTTATCTTCCATTGAAACTGCTGATTTCTCAGAAGTGATGGAATTGGAATGCTGATGAGATTGCAGTGAAGTGAAATTGAAACTGTTGAGCCTCATTTATTGGGTTCTTTAGAGTAATGGGATCAGTATAGGGCTGATCATATTTAGTGCCATTAAATCTTCTGTGCTTAATTAAGATGCTTTGTACATTATGCAGTGTGACCAGGATCATGTAGAGAAGAAGGGAGGAGGCTAATACCTTTCTAACCCTGCATCTTGTTCATTCATTTACGGGATAATGTATGCATGCATCTGACAAATTATTCCATTAACAAGAACAGAGTTAATTCTGCCAGAGAAAAAGACACTGGTAGTAAGAGGTAAGAAGGAGAGAACATTTCTAAGCTGCTCCCAGAGGGGGTAGTGTTTACCTTTTCTTGTACACCTTCATATGCTTGACTTAAGACTTTGAAGCGTCTCTTTGTGTTTCCCCAAGGCACTGTATTTTTTTGTGGTTGAATAAATTGAATGAAGAAACGCAGGTGAGTAACGGAATTGGACACCAAATTTGGGAAGAAAACTCCACAGAGGGGAGCTTGTACTCCAGCTTGACAAAATACATTGGATTTGTTTCAATTTTTGTCTTGAGATGAAACGCTTGCACGCTGTTCCTAGGTACAGTGATCGGTCTAATAAGATGTTAGCACTCTCCAGACTCTGCTGGTAATCTTAGATCATAACACTAGAACAGTTCTGCATCTTCACTGTATTTTTGGCAGCCGTGATGGGCAGTTTTACATTAGTTTACCTAGACATAATATTTTTTCCTGTTGCAAACATTTCTCTTGTGGTGCTCCTTCTGTGTACTTCCTTTGTAAATACATCAGCTGCAGTGCTGTGGTTGTGCAAGGCAGAACTCTCACAAGGTCATCCACGAGTATACATTTCTTCTTGACATTTTGCTGCCGAAATCCTTTCCTGTAGGGGGGAGTGAGATTGCTCTGGCTCAGTACTAGGCTGAGCAACAGAAGTTCCTAGGCATGGATCCAGTTCTAATGACATAAAGAGTCAGTACAGAGATTGACCTATTGCAATATTAGGGTAGAAATACACCAGTTTGGTTACATTTGTGTTTGTTGTCAAAGTTTCCATAGTTCTTGTCTTTCTAGGAAACCCTCCACTTTTATTAACTGCATGGAAGAGTATGGCTGTGATACCAGCCAGATGTGGCTGCTTACAGAAGATGTTATTATTAAAACAGGGATAACAGCTCATGCTATTATGAAATGTAAGTATCACATCTCCTTCCCCGTCAGACACAGTAGTGCTCACTGGAATATGTGGGTTTGATATTATCTTGGATCACAAGTCCAAGCTCTGGGTACCTGAAGTAGGAACCCACATGAAAGTCTCTCCTTGATCCTGCAACATCATGCACTAACTGGTCTTTTTTGTTGTTGTTTTTCCTTTTTCAGCCTGTTGATTGCTACCATCAGCCTCTCTGACCACCAGTTTCGGGTTGGTTTGGTTCCCGGAGCGGATGGCTGGGGGGGTGGCCGGCAGAGGGGGATAGACTACACTGAATGGCTGGGAAAGCGGTGGCTGCGCTCCCGGACACAAGCGGGGAGCGCTGCCTGCCTGCCAGATTCCTCATCTTTGTGGCCAGCTTCACTCCAGCTCTTTGCGTACTTCAAAGTTATCCATTATCTTCGGTGGAAGTTACTTGGTGGTGGAAGGGGCAAACAGTGGTTCTCAGAGCACAGCAAGTTAATGCCAGTTCCTCCTCTCCTACTCCCAGCACATAGTAGAGTGATATCAACTCTGCATTCAACCTGTGGCTATAATTTCAAACTGTGTATTTGCAATATATATAAAAAACAGCTGGCATCACTCTACCAAGAACAGGCTGGGTAAGAAGGGCCTTTTTTTCCAGCTTAAGTGACTTGTTAACAAATCCTTGTTGAAACCAGCAGCAAAACTCCAGGCTTCCTCTGTCAGCTCTGAGCTTAGATGCTGGAATCAAGCACAGTGCGCCCCCTGACCTGGCTCCACACAACTGTCACCTGTAGGACATGTTTAGCCTCCTAATACACCATACATACAGTGTTCTAGGTAGCCATCAAATTACATAGGAATTCAGTTTGTATGCAGTTTGAGGCAGATACGTGAGGGTTCTTTTCAGAAGGGCTTCACATGAGTTACTGTATTTTATCAGTCCTAGTAATAAAGGCAGCAGGACCAGGCACAGAGCCCAGTTTGCGGGCTCTGCTTCCTGCAAACAAGTTCCATGCAAAAGGTTGGAATGCATTCCCATTTTCTGTAGCATTTCCTCAAGCCACACCGTACAAATACAGTTCAAATCTAGGCAAGCATGGGTGACGGAGATTACACCTAGGATGTGGCATAGTCCCATTGCTTTAGCCCATCTGTGAGCTCGGGGATGCTGCACAATATTGTCTCTGTTGCTCCAGACTGGGTATCATTTTTAGCCGGTGTCAAGTAAGTTTGGGAACCACTGGATGGCTACAACTCCAATCCAGACCCAAGAGATGGTGCAGTATGTGGCCATCACCCTGCAACAGATCAGTCACATCAGCAAGTCAAAAACACTCGGAGGACTATATTCCCAGTATTTTTTCTATTTTCTAATTCCAGTCCTCTCAAACCTTGATATCCTTATGAAAATATGAAATGCCTTGTGGCAGAGGTGTACTAGCTA
Organism: Rhynochetos jubatus; assembly: GCA_027574665.1. Lineage (NCBI taxonomy): Eukaryota > Metazoa > Chordata > Aves > Eurypygiformes > Rhynochetidae > Rhynochetos > Rhynochetos jubatus. The sequence continues at coordinate 5,648,498 of CM050673.1, forward strand.
TTGGATGCAAAGAATATCATAGCGCGTCCTAAGTCATGAACAGTGGAAGCTACAAACAAATTTGAGGACAAAGGAAGAGAAGAAGGAGAACCTAGGTGGTAATATCTAGCTGGCCAAGAGCTGTCACCTTCCAGAAGTATTCTGCAAACAGTGGGAGCCGGGGGTGAGCTGCATTCAGTGGGAAAAGGGTGCATTCAGTGGGTCCCATCACTTCCTAGGTTTGACTTCACGCTGGAGTAAGGAGAGATGTGAGTTACTCAGCAGGTGATTTTTCTTCCTCTGACTCAGCATTGTATCCTCACCATACTATTTATAGATGCTAAGGCAAAGCATCAAAAGAGCAAAAGAGTCCTGATTTTAATTTTTAAGTGATTTAGGAATGACGGATTGAACACTGTTAAGAGGAGAACCAATTTGCTTTGTATGCTAGATGATTAATCAGCAATATTCAGTGTATGATAACTGTCTCAGAAATGATATACTGGCTCAGTAGAAGCTATAGTTAGAAGGGAAAACCTTGAAAGTGCTAGCTTCTGCTGCCTTCACTTTGACCACGGTGTCATTGTCGTTACTGGAGACCTTACAGGACAAATATACTGCCAGGAAGATGATTTTCGGGTTCTGTTTTACAAGTTCTTCAGCAGTCTCAAGCATGGGTTGAGTAGAGTCTGTGGGAGGAGTGTATGGAGTAGCTGGTCTCAGCTGTGATGTCTTTATGAGCAATGGCACTTATGTTGCTTAAAATGATAAGCAAATTCCACCAAAATCATGAAACACTTCCCTGAGTGCAGGTTTTGTAGCATGGAAGAGCAAGCTAATTTGGGAACCCCCTTGTGAAGCAGCGTCTGTGCTCTCTTTATTTACTCCACCGAGAACTGACAATGCACGTCTATCTCTGCCTTAGCTATACCACTTCCAGAATCTGGGCCGGGTCATTTAAAGCTTCAGCCTGTAGTGTGGACATACCATTAATCTGCTAATTAATGTATTTCTTGCTTATGGAGCTTGAGCAAACCTTTACTTCCAAAATTTTTGTCTCCCCAGACCAGAGAGATCCTCTCTTCTCTAGATGTTGTTCATCAGGAACTGACAGAACCACTTTGTTGTTTCTTTTTTGAAATATGTTCTTTGGCAATTGCTTCCATTTTTACAGCTTTGCCAGCGTGTAACATCCATCAATAAAGGACCAGTGAAATTTGCCTTTAAAAAAGGAAAGCCAGGTGTTCTGACGTGAAACTCTTGTACTGGATCTTGATGTAGAACTGCTTGCTGTGATGGTATCTGATTGCTGCCAGCCCTTGTTTTGCCCAGTGAAAAAGCCTTTGCTGAGAAGGCCAATGCGGTGTCTGATCTACTGAGTGGAATTTAATTAGTGAGGAAAAAAGCTCTCTGTGCTGGACTTCAGCCGAACAGCTGGGTGCTTGCACCACATCCTGAAAACTTTCTCTTCACAAGGCAAGATATGTTTAAAACAAACCTGTACATTTATGGCTCTCCATAAGACTGTAAAGAGCATAAAAATGAATACATTAATGGGATAGAGCAGAGTCTCACTTCTCAGGCTTATGAGGAATAAAGGGGGGAAGAGGTTGAAATGAGGAACACCAACTGTGATCTTGTAAGTCTGGGGGTTTGGCAGGTCTTGTTTATATTGCTCCATGGAGAGTCATTCATTTTGCACTTAACCCTGTTAGGAGAGCACTCAGCTACTCACAGATCTGCCCTTCCTTGGCCTAGTTTTCATCTGATTAGAGTCAAGGAGACCTCATGTGTCTGACAAATTGCTCCATTGGATACGGTGACTTCTTTTTCAAGCTCAATTTCAGCACATGTACCTTTATTTACTACATATTTACAAAACTGTAAATAAGGAGGCACTGTCCCCACCCAAAACACTCACATTTGCCTTCATAAAAGAAAGATTTGAGGCTATTGCTTCATGTTTCCTCCACCAGCAACACAACAAATATAATTCCAGTGCCTCGTTCTGCCTGTTCTTCATTCTTGTGTCCAGAGCCTGCTGCTGTTAATTGTGCCGGTTCGGTGTTCAGCGCTCATGCTTTGAACTTCGCCAGTGGAACTACGTTAGAAAAACACCAAAGAGAGAAAAAAAAAAGCTGTTGTGGTGATTTTTAACACAAGCGCTTCTAGATCTTCTGCAGAGGTGGCTACGGATGCTGTTCAACTGTTTTAGTTCAAAGTGGGCAGTCACTGAGGGAAGAGCCTCTGACAGCAAGGGATGAAAACCTCTGCCCCAGCAGAATAAGAACATGAAACATAATTAAAAGATAACCAGTGCCTCATCCTCACCTTTTTCAGCTCATTTTTTAACAGTAGCCAATTTTGTAACAGACAGAGCTGAGGCTTTCCATTTCACTGACCTCAGCAATGTTGCACCAAGAATGAATTTAGTCCATACCATCAATCTGATTTTGAATCAGCTCCTGAAACAAGCTATTTAGCCTTGTGAGACAGATGTGTCTGCGTTAAGGAAGATAATTCCAATGCAAGACATCAATAAAATATTAATCTTTTCATATATTTTAATAGAAATTCTGGTAGAAATTAAGCTACCCACTGCAAGACTGTTCCTATGTAAAAATACAACGTAAGTCGCTGGAAACTACCACATATTTGACAGGCAATTGAAGAGGTCACTGTGAGAAGGATTATGTGAGCCTGGGAAGTGGTCATGAATTGCCTCCTTGCTCTCTTTCTAGCAGCTGGATTCTCAGCGCAGTGATTCACTGCCATGGGGGTACCCACGCAGTGGAAGGTAGAAGGATTTCTGGCTTGAAAGGAGATCTGCCCACAGGTGGAGGGAGAAATTTCAGTTTTTCCAGAGATATTCTAAATAGTGGAAGAGTATTTGAGCATAAAGGAGAAGGGAGAGGCACTTGTTCAGCATAATAACCAAAGGTTGAGGAGCAGAAACCAAGGCAAAGAGTACGGCTTTCTTTTATCCTTCGTCCTTCGTTTCTGGAACCAAATGTACCTGAAGAAATGAAGCATGGCATATGAAAACCACTGTCTGTACAAAGCATCACTGGTGGATTGGGAAAACATGGTTATGACACCAATATTATGGGCAGGGAAACTGAGGCACAGAGCTTGTTGCTAGTTGGCAACAAGGCAATCATCTGTGTCACTGGACCTCTCTGGAACTTTCTCTGTGACCCACAGAATGAGGAATAGAAGCAAATCTCATTCTGTCCAATGTGGAGTGGATCATTTTGGTAGCGTCAGCCTGGTTTTGGTTCCTGCTCCAGCTGTTAATGGCACAGGCTTGGATCCGATAGCAAAGATAACCCTTAGGGGCTTTAGCTTTTACAGACTCTTGGACAAAGAGTGAGATCCCCTAGCATTAATTACTACAGCCTTGTTCCAACCGTCTCACAGTTGATAGTGAACCTTCACGGTGCTGTTGGATGTGTTCAGGCCATCAGTCACCTCTTACCTTTCAGCTGAAGAAAAGTGAATGTCACTGAGATATTCTTTTTCTAACTCATCTCTTTCAATAGCAGAATCTTAACAAAAGAGCTTCTGTGTCTGTAAAAGGAAGTTTCTTCATTGCCTTGTGTCACTGTGGGAAAAGAAAGAGGATACAGAACTAATTATTTCCTTTTTTTGGTTTAACAGTCATAGTGGTTTAGGTATTAAAATGGCCAGATGTGTGAATATAGTGAGGAAACAGCAAATCAAAACAACTGCTTTCAGAAGATCTAGATTTTTGAATGTTCTTCTGTGTACAGCCCCGACCAGTGAGTTAGAGCAGGATGGGATATCCCTGGGAGAAAGTGCACTGGGAATGCACTTTTTATTTAACAGTTTGAATGGAAAATGGCCATTTCTGGCTTTTACATAATTGCTAAATACTTCAAAAATCCATCCCAAGCTGTTGTAAAAGGTTAGTCCTTTGAAAGGCCCTAACACATAATCCCACAAATCATTGATATGTTCTGAAAAATCAGATTAATCCAATTAAGTGCCCAAATGAGAGTTAAACTCCTTTAAAAATCTGATCAAAAGAGACTATAGCAACTGCACCTTTTTATTTAAGTGGAGAAAAACAGCCAGGTTCCTATTACCAAAAAAAAAAAAAAAAAAAAAAAAGACACTGTCGGCTTGGTCTGGCTGCAAAGCACATTTTCAATAAGTTTATGCTCTAACAAGCTGTATCAGTTTCATCTCAGTAGAGCTGATGGTTATTGAACAGTGTTCAATGTTCTGGAGGGTGCCAGGCACATAATTGTTTTTACAACACAGTAAAATGAATCAGACTGAAATTAGTGTCACTCAGCAGAATCACTTTCCTTCCCTTTAAATTACTTAATCTGAGGGTTAATCAAAAAGAAAATGAAGTTTTGACACTGCCCTTCAGCTAAGGGCAAGTACAGGTTCAGTTGTCTTCACTCCATTTGGCGGGGAAGAAATGTTTTACCATATCTGCACTCGCACATGTGCCACTTCCCTGCTGCTCATCCCAGGGGGGAGCAGGACAGTGCTGCCTTTTCAGCGCTTCCCACTTAAAGGTCAGATTGAGGGACAAAGGAAGTTGATGCCATTTCTTCATTTTAACTCCGGTGAAATGAGAGCTAGCAAGGAGGAGCTACAGGAAAGCTGGGGAAAACTATTTCTGCAGGGAATGTGCTCAGAAGAATAAACTGGCAGCTTCATCTCATAAAGCACAGAGACCTTCTCACCCTCCTTTGGTGCTGCTTGAGCTCAGGAGCTGAGGAGGTGCTAATACAGCTCAACTCTGCTATTGTGTACGAATGTCACATATCACCTCCTTGATTTCTCTGGTATAAATTGGCTCCTTGCTGAGATAAACCAAACCTCCTTTGTTCTGCCCACTTTAAACTGTGTATTTTGGAAGCAATTCCAGTAAATGCCTCTGCCTTGAAGGCTTTCAGGTCCCACTATATGTGACTATTGCTTTGTTCTGATCATTCACTGTAGCAGGTTTATTGTTTTTTCTCTCCATCATATTTTGTATGCACGCAGGTTTCAGTGGCATTTATTAGTAGTATGTTTTTAGAGAAACGTCTGGCTGATGAGTTATATCAATAACAGCTGGGCAAAGTAAGATGATCATGAGCTATAATTATTATATAGAGCAATACTGTCAACTGAAGGCTCTGAGAAATTATCTAGGATAGAGGATATCTGGAGTTTCAATAGTGCATAATCCCTGTGCAACAATACAATTATGCAAAATGAGATTAAAGGGTTTCTCTGCATGTGAAAATGGCATCAGTTTCCATTCGTATTGCTTTTCAGCTGGTGTACATAATGTTCGTCCTCTGATAGCTTCATTTCAAGAGCTAATGGCACAACAAGCCTCAGCTTCCTTCTCTCCTGCTCCCCCGAAAAAATTGGTACATCAGGGGCCTTTTTTGTCTTCTTGGGTTGGGTTCAGAGAGCCCCTTCTTAGACAGCTGGTCTGCCAAGGCCAAGCTGCTGACAGTCAGGCTTCCTCCATCCTACAAACGACCATCAAGTAATGCAATTTTAATAATCCTTCCATAATCATAAACTGTGGCAATCCAGCACAAGCGACGTGGCTGACCCGCTGCAGGATGAGGGCTGGGCTCTCAGGATATATGCCCACGTAACAAATGGAAATGTGAGTGTAGCAGCAGAAGACATACCCACCATACCCACGCCAGCTTTACTACAAGTACCAAGAGGAGCAAAACCAGAATAACAGAGGCTTAACACAGGTCAGGAGCCAAAACATTTGCTCAGCATCTTTCAGGGGCCTCTAATTCCAGCTACCAGCCTGTGTTGGAAGGTGCAAGTCTGCTTGTGTGCGTGGAGGAGCTGTGCTGCTCTCAAGGCACATCCCTTCTGTTGGGAACATGCGATTAGGAGTTAATCAGTTCCAGTGCATATGGGATGGCTTCTTTCATTACAACATATATCTGAAGATTTATATTCTAGCAGAGACAGGGAGGGCTGTAGCTTGTGCAGTGCTGACTCCCTTCTGCTGAAACTATTCTAGATTTCCTTCCCCACACCCTAGTCAGAAGAGGAATTGTGTCTGAAATCCCTGAGCTATTATACCCAGGACGTGTAGGGATCAGGGGAGGCAATACAGATATTTTAGAATATCCAAGATAAACCTCCTTTACCTTTAGAAAGGATAGCAGCCATTATAGTGTGAGAAAAATGTCTTTTCTACACACAGTAAAAGAGGAGGAGCTCAAGCGAAGAGACGATTGCAATAAACCAGGCACGAGGAAACAACATTTACCTCTAAATCTCTTTTCTTAAGTACCAACCGATAGTGTTTGACACATGCTCAGTAATGAATGGAAAATATGAAGCCACTGATGGCGGTGTCACACCCCCTGATTTAACAGCTGGGGCCTGGGCGCGGAAATACACGATTACATGAAGTCACACGGGTGGTAACATTGCTCACAACCACCAAGGACCAGCAAGCAGCATTTATTGGTCCTGGCATTCATAAAATGATCCAACACTGTCTTGCGGTACGTGACTAGTCAGCAGGAGAGGTTGTACATAATGACAGTGGAAAAGCAACACTGATTGGGAACCATCTGTCGGGCGGGTGCTTTGGAAGTGCTCTGACATGGTGCACACACTGCGCAAGGAGGAAGAACCCAGATCTGCCTCTTCTTCTGGTGAATATAAAATGGTGTGGACACAGGTATTACGATGCAGACATCATCTTGGCAACGGGAAGAGAATGACTAGCCAGACCCAGCCTCCTGCGGAGGGGGTGCGCAAGGGTATGCACACAGTCTACCTCTGCTGCTGTAAAGAAACTGGTCCATAAAAGGGTGGAAGGACATTTGTCAAAGGGAACGACTGAAAATGGTTTTGGAAGGACTTTCTAGAGCGGCAGTGAATAACTCTGGCAGCGTGAAAGTTTTTAGAGACCACCGAACCGTTCACGACAGGTTCCCCAGGGAGACTGGAGACTGGACTGCAGGGAGGCGAGGCGTAGCTGGGGTGTGCGGCTCTGAGCTTGCAGCTGAGTATAGCGAACCTACAGCTCCTTTGGCAATGCTGGCGCTGGGTGTTCCAATATCCAGACTTCGAAGAGTACCGTGCAAGCTAAAAGAATATCAGAATTCTGAAAATGGGGGTTTCTGAGTGGAAACCATGATCTGTAGACAATTCCAAACAATGCATAGACACCTGGCACGCAGACATGGAAAGCTGTTTTTTGGAAAGGGAATTGTGCCAGTCAGTGGGAACAAGGGAAAATAACTTAGGTGCACACAGAAATAAATGGTAGAAAATAATGTCTAGTGTGCATGTAACTTTCCTCACCCCATGCAAGTGTGGTTTATTTTTTTATTTACAATTGTGCTGTAGTCTGTTTAATTTTTTACTTCCTGATTATTTGATAATTAAGAAAGAAAATTCTCCATACTGAAGGACATGAAGCCGTAGAGATCACCTGGAAATTAAGATGTGAAAAGGTATAAATTGGTTTGGGCAAGGTGGCTGAAAGATTCATTATTCTGTTTCCAGTGATGTTGGATGGTCACGGATGATTCAACAAGGAAAATTTTGAATTTTTCCAGCCAGAGCCAAGGGTCTCTCGCCTGTTCACGCCAGGGATTTCAAGGAGCCCTGGATCCGACTGGATAAATTTGCCGGGAAGAAGAAAAAGAGAAAAAAAAAAAAAAAAACGAAATAAACCACAATGTAGCCGCTGAGATGGTCCCAGCTGAGTCATTCACAAACAAACCTCTCCTTAAATTAATGGCTAGATTGGCTCCTTTTGGTGCACCTTCAAGGCACCTTCAGTTTGGGCTCATTTTTTAATAATCCGGCTAATTAACGTAAAGCAAAGCACTTACCTTCGCGGATGGGAACTCGATGCCTCTGTCAGGCGGTTATTAGCGGGCACCGGCGGATCAGTCCCCGCTGTGGACCCCTTCCCCGCCTCCGAGCACACCTTCCCTCCCGAGGCAGGGCTTGGGGGGGCGAATGCACCCCCCCAAAGCCCAGCCGGGGACTGCCAGGCGCCTGGGAGGAGCCTTGAAGTCGGTGGCACCAAAACGGGGGAGGGAAAAATCAGCCGTTTTCCCAAGGCGGCTCAAAACCAGGTAATGCTGAACTATTACAGAGAGGGAGGAAGGGAAACCTCCCCTCCCGTTCGGGGGCAATTAGGGTAATTGCGGCAACACAAGGGCTAAGTGAGAAAAAAAAAAGTCTTAAAAGGATCTTAACCGATTTTATATTTTTTCCCTTATTTTTCAGTGCTATTCCAGTACCTGTTGTTGAGGTTTTTTTTTTTTTGGGGGGGGGAGGGTTTTTGGATTTTCGCACGCATTAATAAACTAAAGTAGGAACAGAAATAAACTTTTCCGATCTACTGCATTAACTGCCACAGAGAAAAGGTGTATTTGTGACTTTAGCAACACGGTGCTTCCAGAGCCCGCGACGCTGCGCTGGGTACAGGGCACAGGTATTAAATAAAAAGATCCTCGAGGTAACATTTTGTTAATTATTATTATAACACGTACCATGCACTAATACTACAGTATTAATCAATATTGTTATTACTGTATCAATGCTAACAACACTAATGATTGATGTTAATATTTATTCGTATACTTAGCAATATAATAGATTGATAAATGCACTTCAGCTACTTAAAGCTCTCAGGGAAGCTCCAAAGGGATATCGGGTCTTGATTATAATTGGAGAATCTTAATTATTATATCTCCCTGCGTGGCCCACAGTGGAAGGCAGGGGATTTCCTCCCGTGGGAAGCTCCGTGCTTTGCTCTGTGTGCCGAGCACCGGGAAAAACCAAGTGCAGGGAGAAGAATCCGGGTGGGGAACAAGCTCTGGGGGGGTCTCTGGGCCGGTGTGAGTTGAGCTGATACCGGCTCAAAAAAATGAAAGCTCTATGGAGAATCTGGGCATGGTAAGAGTTCCGTCTGGCTTGCAACCCAACTCGCTTGAGGTGTTGTTCTGCACCGCAGCGGCGAAGGGAAAATGCAAGGGATTTCCTTGGTTTTGAGGGAAAACGAGTGAGGAAGGCTCGGGGCATTGATGCTCATGTTGACATGAGCTCTGAGCCGTGTAGGGTCCTTGCTGCTCTGCCACGGTCCTTATTTATCAGGAGGACGTTAAGAGCAGTGAATATGAAAACCTTTAACCCCTCGGAGGCGGGGGAGGTGGGTGCCCTGTGCCACCACCGGCTCTGATTCAGCGCCTGGATTGATTTAGCTCAGAGGGGTAGGCAGGGACCTTTTTTCTTTCACCGCAACTGCGGTAAACTTTTCAGACGTGATTTCCTCAGTCCTAAAGCAGTTCTGTACGGACAGAAATTGCTGCTCCTGCCAGCCCAAGCTGAACTCCCGGTCCCGCCGTGTGCTGAAACCTGGGGGGCTGTGAACCGTCAGCCCCGCGACCCCCGCTCAGCCCCGCAGCGGCGCTGGGGAGAGGAGCCCCCATCCCCTCCTGGGGAGGGGAAAACAGGAGAGGAAAAGCGATTGCAAACCTCGCGTTTGCCCTTTGGAAAAGGATGGAATTCTGTTTCTACAGAGCATCCGACCTTGTCATTCTCGTAAACCAACAATCCCGCCATTGTATTCACGCGTGGGGTTAATGTAGTCTGGCGCTTCTTGACACAAACAATTCACTCGCCCACCAACTGGTGCTTGGCGTTATTTTTCCCACCATTCTGGCAAGTAACGTTTGGGCGTTTAATTGATTCGCAGCAATGCATTTATTCCCCAGACCAAATTAATTCGGCATCAGCTGGTTAGTCCCAACGGCCCGGAACGTGTCGCGGGGAAGCCGTGAATTCAGCCTTGAAAATGCCAGCAAACACCTGGATTTGAGCTTCGTTTTCCATTTAAGGCTAAAAAGCTGTTTGGGCCCCCGGAGCCCCCCCAGCCCCGGCTGCAGCCCGGGGAGGGAGGCGACAGGCGGCTGCGCGTCACCCCCGGCCGCCTCCTCCCCTCCCTGCCTCCCCCCGCCTTCCTCCCCACCCTCCTCTGCCCCGCCGCATCGGGCGGCCCCGGCCGCCGCCCCTGCAATAAGGAAGGTGGCGGAGGGGGGGGAAGAGTGACCTTTGAAACCCCTCCTCCCCCCGGGCACTCACTCACGCCCGGCGGGGACCCAGGCGCGCTGCGGGCAGAGCCGGGGCGGGCCCGGCCGTCAGGGCCACCCCGGAGGGGGGGACAGAGCAGGGTGTCCCTGTCGGGTTCCCGGCCCTCCCCGGCCCCCCCATGGGCCCTGCGGAGAGGAACGAGGTACAGGGTGCAAACGGTAGAGAGGGATGGGAAGCGGAGCCTGGGGATACTCGGGAGGTGGGGGGCTTCGCTGATTTACCGTGGGGCTTTGCACCTCCTCAGTGGGGTGAGCAAAGGAAGTGAAGGAAACCAGGGCAGCACCGGGAAGAGGAGCTCTACGGACCCAGTTTAGCATCCAAGTGTTTCCAGTGATGCACATCTCGTGTTGTGCTCTCAGTCCTTCCCTATTGCTATTCCTGCCCCACACTGGGATCTCAAACTGGGTTCAAGAGCTGAGGGGGGGCAGCGAGGAGACCCTGCTCTCAACCCTTGAATTACAGAGTAAGTAGAAATGTGTAAAAATGCATTAAAACCCACAGGACACGGGTGTCTCTCCCTGTCCCCCACCATGCTGCAGCCCAGGGCACACTGGAGCTCTAGGCTGACCCAGGTGTGATGCTCAGTGCCTTTCCACGCTCCATCCACCCATCCATCACCCTATGCTACAGTGCAGTTGGGCACAGGAGGCAGGAGACACCCCCCAGACCTGGCCTGGCAGTGACAATGGCAGTGGCAGTGCTGAGGGCAATGCCTGGACAGTCTCCTGGCAGTTGTAGTGATCTCTTGGTGATTTATTAATCACAAAGCCTCCCAACACACGTGCTATGGTCTCTGCTCTGCCCAGGCAATGCTGAGCCCAGCTCTGGGCCTGTAGGTAACCCCTCTTGGGCATTATTGATCCACTATCAAGCTCAGAAAGTCAGGAGCTGCCTGAATGAAGCATTTGGCCACGTTTTGCTTATACCCCAGTCTCTTCATGTGACAAACAGAAGATTCAGCTAGAAAAGCAGCAATGCTGCACCCTGGACACCTCTGACTGCACCTCAGTCACCATCCTGCTGGGACCTCCGTGTCCAGCCTGGGAGTAGGAGCAGCCATCGCTGATCTTGCCATGATTTATGATCCGTCTTACTGAGCTCAGTGAGAGTTCCCTGGGTGCAGGGCATGAATCATGCCAAGCACGTGAGTTAGGGCCTGGCCCTCACTGGAGATCACAGTATCAGTGGCTCAGTCCAAAAGACAAAGGCCCCATGTTTGAGCTTCTGCCCCAGGGAGGAATCTCTGATCTACCAGTGAGACCAGAAAAGAGCAATAACCCGTCTAGTGCAGAGGAGTCATTCTGGAGCAGTGGCACGGTCCAGCTTATAGGCTTGCCTGTAGGTTTATGCTACGAGGGAAAGGGATTCCTGTGGTTTCCACCTCCAGGCTGCCCCGTGCCCTGCCTACCCAGCAGTGACATGCCTGGTATGGGAGAGCTGCTCCTGCCCTGGCTGGATACCACTGGGTTTGCCTCCTGCAGGGCAAACTTTTGCAGATAGGCCTCAAAATCTTCCTGATTCCACCAAAACTGTGGCTCACCTCCAGCCCCTCCATGCATTTGGTCAAGCTGTGCCCCCTTGCCAGCTGCCTACCGGGACCCACAGCCAGCTGCAGGCTCCCACAGCAGTGGAGGGAGCAGCAGGGAAGTGCAAAGGATCCTGATGACTCCTACCAAAATAAACATCAGAAGCAGGACTTAAAAGCCAAACACGAAGCAACTCCCCTTTTTCTCCCACAACAGCTGAAATAAATTGTTTTAGCTGAGCAGGAACTTGGGGAACACAGAGTTAGTCCCTGGTGCGTGCAGTGATGGGTGGACGCTGCCGGGCTTGGAGCCGACAGGGGCATGGGCTGGGTGGGATGGAGGGGATGAACAGCCACAGTGCACGATGCACGTACACACACGTATAGGGGTGTGTGGAGGGGGTGTGCAGAGATGCACATTTTGCTGTATTTAAAGAAGGAACGTTTGAAGAGCTGGATTGTGAGCCAATGCAGACAGGGACATCCAGCACCATTTATCTGGCTCTTTCCAGGTTGAGGATTTGCAAACGTGTCTATCTGCAGCAGACGGAGAGATAAAACCCAGACATATTGTATAATACATTTCTATTTTGTCTGTTGGCTCCGGGGCAGGAGCGTTTCCTTTGTAAGCTGCACCCAGGCCACATCCCCTCCACTTCCCCCAGCCTTCTGCACTGTGGGCAAAGCCATCGTGGACTCCCAACATGCTTCTTCCCCTCCTGGAGGCAAGAGCAGGATCAGGGTTTGTCTTCTTTGAGATTTCAGCCTCCCTGGCCAAGGAGCTCGGGCTGGTGGAGGCTGGGGCTGGAGGGGAGGATGTAGGAGGTGGGAAGGAGGCTCCTGGAGGGGCATTTTCCAAGGGAGCAGCAGGGTTTGGGGCTGGGAGTGGAGGGCACTGGCAGCTGTGGCCTTCGGGGAGCCGCCGCAGTGTCTCATTTTCCACTTTGGTGAACAGGAGTGAAAGATCCAAACTGAATGTTTCAGGTTGGACAGCCCGGGAGCAACACACCAGCTGTCCGAGGTGGAGCTCGACCCCCCCAGATTCTCAAAAAGAAACTAAAAGGCAAGGAAGGGGCGTCCAGTGAAGCCTGGAGAGGGGAGAGGAAACCTGGGAGGTGCAGGGATGGCGTGAACTGGGTTAAACAAAACACCCCGAGTTTGAAATCACACCACATTTCTCCCTCAAAAGGGGGGGTGGGTGTCAGAAGTGCGCTGCAGTGATTGTGGCGCCGGGGCTTCAGCACAGAGCGGGGATAAAAAGAGCGAAGAGAAGTCAGGCCACGCTCTCTGTTCCCATGCCAGCTGATTTGTTCAAAGGATCCACGAGAAATGCGCTATAAAGTACAGATTCTGGCCCTCCAGGCATCAGGGAGAGAAATATTCTCACCTACATACCCCAGGCTTCCGGGGATGCCTGTGGGGTGGGAAGGGAGGGGCCGGCGGTGGAGAAAAAAAAAGAAATAAAAGATCAAAATGTTTGCCTTTATTTGAATTTTTTCTTCCCAGAAATATTGCCAGAATCAGAAACCAAAGAGCTGGGCTCCCTTCCAGATCCAGAATTCAATTTTCCAACAATTGATTATTTCCAAACGTTAAGTCTTTAAGTAGTTCCAATTTTTTTTTTTTCACTCTTTCAAACTGCTTTGGGGTTTGGATTGGTTTTGAGGGTTTTTTCTTTGTATTTTGTAACGTCGGCCTCAAATTCAATTGTTTAAAACAATCACAGACTGTTAAAAAGTTATTCTCCAGCTTTTTTGGATTCCAGATGGCATAAATATTAAATGGATCCTATCGAGAATAGAAGAAAAGAATAGTTGCAAACGAATAAGCGCATTTGATAATTTTAAGCCCGCTCACAGAGAGAAGAAAGGAACTAGTAAAAGTAACCTTCCCACACACACACACTTTAAAATAAACCCGTTCTTCGCTTTTTATTGTGACCTTAAATATTACATTGAAATTTTCTCCGTAAAATTGTCAAAGAACGGAAATCTCAATATCGGTTTGGAAGCCGCATTTTTAAACGATTTCCACAGCAAAGCCTGCTGGAAAATTTCTAAACACCTTTTAAAGGAGATGAACCGAAGGGAAGGGAGGTTTTAAAAACACGAGGTGCGCCGCTAAAGAAATCAGCCGAAGTGCGGGGTTATTTTGGGGTGAAAAAGGTGAATTCCTCCCCGCCGCTGGTCCTGCCGGGGCAGCACCCGCGGGAGGCGGAGGGGCGGCCGCGGCTGCGGGGGCAGAACCCGCCGGTTGCCAGCCCCTCGCACCGGCCTTGGGAAACGGAATAAAATCATAATTCCACGAATCAGGGGTTCTGTGCCCTCGGTTACCGCGGGGCTGGCCGGGCGCTTCTGCCGGCGGATCCCGCTCCTGCTTTTTTCTTTCCCGTTTGGATTAAAGAAAAGAGAATGAAAGGAAATAAAGTGACACAAACTACCAGGAAAATGTGCAGCAAGTCGCTCTGTCCGCGGATCCCGCTCCAGCCTCAACTCGGGACACCTCGGGAGCTTCTCCCTGCAAAGCCGCCGCGGGGACCGAGCTCTCCCCACGGCCGCAGGGACTCCGTGGGACGGCGGGGCCGGGGCAGCCCCGACGGCCGCCGCCACAGCGAATCCCCGAAGTCAACAGGCTCTTAACTTTCAACTTGGCCTTGACCTCCGGATTAAGCCCGACCTTTCTGTGGAGGAAGCAGGGTGAGACGCGGGGGAGCTGCGGCCCCGCCGGCAAACACTCGGCCGCCCGTCGCGGCCGCCGTGCCCCAGCGCCCGAGTTACGGGCTGGTTCAAAGCAAATGGGGAGAGGGCAGGAGCGGAGGAGAATAAAACAGGCATCAAAGAAGGAGTGCAGTCGTTAAACTACGGAAAGGGAAGAACGAAGCTTTGAAATCGGAAAGGTGAAGGCTAAAAACACAGGGAATTTTGTCATTATTATTTTTTTTTATCCAGAAAAACCAACATGATTGGCTTCAGTAAAACTCCGGGATTTTTAGCGGACAAGAAGGACCGAGGAGCGAAGATGCGGCTTCGCAATGCGGTTTATTGCTTTCTGTGGGAGAGAGGATGGGCTGTGGGAGCGGATCTCGACGAGACAACCCGGAGCGAAGCCCCTGCAGATGCAGGGAGCTGGAAGGAGCCGTGGTTTGGGGGAGTGGGTGAGCTGCCCCACACAGGAAAACGGGTCCTTTCCCTGCCTGGACAAGTTTTGAATTTATCACTTTTAACTCCTATTTTCTGTCGGGATTTCTGTCCCCACGTGCCAGACCCTGTCGTGGCTGCTCTGGGTGGATGGGTCATTGCTTTGGTGGCCCAAAGACAGAGCAGAAGGAGAATTTTTATTGTGATTTGATAGTCAGAAAGCAGAAATCTCTCAACTTCTTTGCATGAAGGAAATAAGGCATGAGCTCCAACTACCTTTGGAGGGATTCCAGCAAAGCTTTCCCTCAGACAAGGCCTTTGGGGGAAAAACAGACAGAAAAAGGAGTGAGAAACACGGCTGTGTGTGTTTGTACCATGTGTACAGATGATTAAGAATGCGCATACCTGAATCATTTATTACCACACAACAGGCACAGGCCTCCGTGTATTCACCCCAAAGTTTTCCAGGCTGATGTAATCCCTCATTGCCACGTCCCGGTCTGTCCTTCCCTTCTTCTACCTGTCTCTCCACCTGCCTGTCGCTCCTGGACCCCGGTGGGGATCTCTGTATTATTTTCCCACCCCTCTTTCCAAACTCTTTCTCTTTGGGAAGCTTCTTAGCCGGGGTCCACCGTGACCTGCAGATGCAGGGCAGCACCAGCCTCATGCATGGTAATGCGTGCAAGCAGGTTGGTTTTTTTCAGGATAAAGAGTATCTTCTTTCCCCTCTCTTCTTGCTTTTAAGACCATGCCCTGTCGCTCTCCCCAAGGGTACAGATTTCGGACTTCTGCAGCTGAAAGTGGGGGTGTGCAATGATTTGTGTGAGATTTGCAAGGCCACCCCTGCACCCCGGCCTTGCTCTCTGCCCCTGCTCGGGAGTTCATTGCTACCCCACTGCTGCCCGCAGGTCACTCTGCATGGGCCGAGGAGGGTCCCCGGGTCTCCCCAGGCTGGGTCAGACTTTTTCCCAGGGCAGAAGTCCCCAGACCTGCCTGGGAAGAAGGGGCCACACCGCAAAAAATAAAAGGGAAAAAAAGATGGTTTTAATCTGAGCCTGGATTTTTCCACTGGGGACTGCTCCTCCGCATCGTTCATGATCCTCCCTCCCTTTTCCCTCCCTCCCCTCGTACCCCCATTCCCCCCGCAACCTCTGCCCCCTGGTTTGGTTGTTGGTTTTTTTTTTTTTTTTGGGCAAGATGCAGCTCAAGAGGCGCCTCCCGTGTACCCGCCTGTCACGTGCGGGGTGGGGGGGGTCCCCTCCTCCTCCCATTGCAATAAAAGTATTTTCGCAATTTCTGCAGCCAGGGTTTATTGGGGCTGGAGGGTTTTTTTTGTGTGGGGTTGGTTGGGTGTGGGTTGGTTGGTTTTTTTCCTTCCTTCTCCGTCCTTTTCCCCCCGAGCGGCAGCCAATGAGGCAGCCCCCGGCCGTTGCGTCAGGGCAGCCCGGCGGGGAAAGGCAGCTCTCGGCAGCTCGCAGCCTTTTAAAAAGATCCGGGGACCCCCCTCGGGCAGTGCCCGGGTGCTGCCGAGCAGGCTCTCCCCATGCCCCGGCCCCCGCGCCGCCCCACATGCAGCCCCCGGAGCCCCGCGGCCCCCCGGGCCTCGAGGGGCTCCTGGCAGCCGGCGGCTTCGCAGGCGGCCAGGGTAGGGGGCTGCTGCCGCCTCCCCCTCCGGCCCTCGGCGGTCCTTCGCCTCCCCCCGGGATGAACCCCGGCTACCCGGCAGAGGGGCCGGCCGAGCCGCCCAAGCCGTGCCCCGCCGCCCCGCCGCCGCCCCCGGCCGCCCCGCCGGGCCCCGCCGCCTCCGCCCCGCTGCCCTACGGATACTTCGGCAGCGGCTACTACTCCTGCCGCGTCGCCCGCAGCGCCCTGAAAGCCGGCCCGGCCCAGGGCCCCTTCCCCGCCGAGAAGTACCTGGACCCCGCCGCGGGTAGCGAGGAGTTCCAGAGCCGCCCCGCCGAGTTCGCTTTCTACCCCGGCTACGGGGCCCCGTACCAGCCCGTCGCCGGTTACCTGGACGTGTCGGTGGTACCGGGGTTGGGCGGCCCGGGGGAGGCCCGGCATGAGACTCTGCTGCCCGTGGACGGTTACCATCAGCCGTGGGCTCTGGGCGGCGGCTGGAGCAGCCAGATGTGCTGCCCCAAAGAGCAGGGCCAGGCCGGGTACCTCCTGAAATCCGCCTTTGCAGGTAAAGTCCCTGTGCTGGGGCTGGGAGGGGGGGGACGAGGGTTTCCATCGTGCGGGGGGGGGGGCAGCGATTGGGACCGAGCCTTAAAATAATCCGCTGGGAGCTCTTGCCGCCCAGTAAGGTTTGCTTGCCAGCTAGCCCAAGCTGGGCAGTAGGTGGGGTTTACAAAATACTCACTTAGATTAACACTGCCCTTTGCAGCTCATCGCCCCCCGAGCGCGGGGGCAGATGGCGATGCAATCCGGGTTCAGACACAATCCCGGCAGCTGCGGGCCAGCCGCAGCCCGCAGTCTCGGAATCGGGCTGCTTTAAAGGGGGTGGGGGTGCGCGCGGCCCCCGCCGTGCAGGGCCGTGAACAGGGGAGACCCTTCCCACGCAGCCCCCTCCCACGCCACGCCGGTGGGACTAAACTCGCCCCCGGCCCTGCTCGATCGCGTAGCGACAGCGTTGAAACCGCGGAGCGAGTAGGCGGATATTAGCGCGTTTCACACGCGTTTGGCCAGTACCTGGGTTTCTCCGCGAAAAAAATAAAGTAAATCAATTAAGGGAAGAAAACCAATCTTTTAAAGTAACGATATCTATCTCATTAATGATATATATAATTATTATATATATTAAGTTACATATTCATACATATATGCATATGTAACTTAAATATCTTTATATATCATTGCTATCAGAGAGGATGGAGGGAAGAAATGGGGTGGCAAGGAAAGAAGGTGCTGCTTGCAGGAAAAGGTGATGGGAGGTAGGTGCAGGGTGGGTGCCGGCTGGGTGCCGGGTGAATGGGGACTCCCCCGGCCCCTCTCAGCCCCGTCTCTCCTCACGCCCAGACTCCGCCGGGCAGCTGCCCCCCGACGGCTGCTCCTTCCGCCGGGGCCGCAAGAAGAGGGTCCCGTATAGCAAGGGGCAGCTGAAGGAGCTGGAGAAGGAGTACGCCAGCAGCAAGTTCATCACCCGCGACAAGAGGAGGAAGATCTCCGCTGCCACGAACCTCACGGAGCGACAGATCACCATCTGGTTCCAGAACAGGCGGGTGAAAGAGAAAAAAGTCGTCGCCAAAATTAAAAGCAGCAGCAGCACCCCGTGAGGACACGGCCACCGCAGCCCCGAAGGGGTCCCCGTCTGCCCCCCCACACCCACACCCCGAGCGGGACTCCGGTACCGTCAACAGCGGGAGCGAGCGGTGCCCGGGGCGGGCTGAACCGTGGCCGCCCGGAGCAGCGCAGGGAGCTGGGCACCGCTCCCCGCTGCTCCTGGGGGTGAGACCCCCCACCCCGCAAAGGGGAGCACGTTGGGAAGGTGCCCCATCCCCACCCGCTTTGGCCGCAGAGGACCCCGTACAGTTTGCTCTCGCCTTACAACGCCGCTGCCACCTCTCGCCCCCTCCGTCTCCCACCGCTTCGGTTTGAACCGCAGCCTCGGAGCGCTTCGGAAAAAAAACCCAAAAAACCCAAACCCAACTGCCTAATTGCATTAATTAACCCCGATACGCAACTCCCGGCTCGCCTGCGTGCAGCCGGAGTGGGGCTGGCCGGGGGTGGGTCACAGGGAATTTGGTCTTTGGAAACGAAAAACCGTACTTACAGAAGGGAAAAAAAAAATCTCCTTAATTCAGGCAGAAGTATAAAAATACGCATCTAAGGGAGAATAAATATAATTCCGCGTGTGTTACAGAGAAACACACGCGAATAGTTTGCGTGAATGTACAGTGTATGCGTCTGACATGTATGTACCCGTAGGCACACATTTATGAAGGCACGTGCTACGTTTTTGCGCGGTTATATATAAAATATACGTATATGTATGCACATGCACATATTTAGCAATACGCATTATTTTACCTTTTGTCATATACGATATTTGTGTCCGTGTGTTTCTATATACCCAGCCACCCCAACGTATGCACGTATACACGCAGTAGAGTACTGGATGTGTGGATATAAATATATACTCAGATAAAGGTGTATATACACGTGTTTGTATACTTACCTATAGACATACTCCTACGTATGTTCATGCCTATATTTTGATACAGGTAAATGCAATTTGTATCGTTCCGTATGCGCTTTCGTTTGTGCTAATATACGTGTATTTGTACACATATTTTCCTTCTCCTACTAACACAGAATTATAGCGATACGTTTTGGAGCATGTGCTGAAAAATCCCCGCGTAACACTAAACGATCTCGGTTAATATTAAGAAACGTCGTCGTCCTTTTCAGCAGAATAAATGACGTGAAAGTAAATATACACAAACGCGCTTGTCCCTGCTCGGTGAGGGTTATTTTACGGCTCCAGGGAAGCGCTCGGTGCACGATGGCGAACTCCACGGACACAATTTCTTTGTTTAATATCTCGGTGTTTCAAGGCAGCGGCGCGTCGGCTCGCAGAGTCCCCGCAGCAGCGTCGCGTTTAAACCTGCCTGTAAACCCCAAAAAGCCTCTCGGTGGGTGAATAAACTCCAAAACACCGTTACCACGACCAAAACTGTGCCTTTTTTCCTGCCTTTTCTTTCTTTCAGAAGTTCGCAGCGTTAAATCGCAGGGTACCCTAAATAATGAACGTTTTAAATAGTGACGTAAACCTATTTTTTCACTATTTTAGGCTCGGGCCGGCTCTGGTTCCCAGCAGGGTCCCGGGGGGGAGCAGGACAGAGCCACGCGCGGTTTCCCTGTTTTTCCCCCCCGTTTTCCCTCCTTTTCCCCAGATATTTTCGCCCTGCGCTCTGCAGAGGTGCTGGCGGCACCCTGGGGTGCAGCCTTTCCCCGTCTGGGCGGGCGTCACTCGCCTGTGACGTCACGGGTGACGCCAGAAGCTCTCGGGAGGGGCACAGCCAATGGCGTTCGGGCTGAGCGTTCCGAGCGGTGACGTAAACTGAGGGGGTGCTGGGGCAGACGCGGTAAATCCCGCCCCATGCCGGGGGAGCCGTCGGGGCTGCGGGGAGGCTCCGCGATGCCCCGCGGCCGCTCGGGTCCGAAAAACAGTGAGGAAAAGGGGCGACGCGGACAGCGTGAACTCCGAAGCGCATGGGAAACCGCGCGGCCCCGCGTGTGCTCCCCTGTAAGGCTCCTCCAGCCCCTGGGAGCGGTGATGGGTCCCCCGGCAGCTGGGTCACTGGCGACACCGCAGTCGCGCTCGGACCGGTGATACTTCGTTCTTCTCCACCCGGCTCTGGCTCTGAATTACTCAGTTTTGAACCGATTTGTGTTTGTTTTCTTTATTTCTAGTCCAGCGGGGAGTTCCCGGCCCTGAGTCCCCGTGGCACCAGCCAGACCTGTCGTTCCTCCTGCACTATAAAGTGGCTGGGAATGTGTCTGGTTTTCCTGATGGATAAAAATCTCAACATTTGCTTTTCTTCCCCCGTGTTGTCGATAATGAACCTTCTCCCCTGATTGTGTGTCTGTAGAGACCACAAAGCTGAAGCAGCCGTATCCAACAGGAGCGGGCCCCTCGGGTATCCCCCAAAGAGAAACAAATAATCCAATAAAAGAATCTGGTTGGGGTCTCTCCATGTCCCGTATCTGAGCACCACTTCCACAAAAACCCGGTGTTTACAGGCTTGGAAAGGGATGCTCCTCTTAGAGCTCCCCTCTACGGCACATTAAGGGTTAATCCTTTTAATGACCTGTTGCTTTTTCCTATCTTTTTTTTCCCCCTTTATCTAGAGATCTTTCCCTGATGTCCCCAAACCCGCATTGGAATGGCTGGAAACCCCCAGATACCCCCAACCCGGTTAGAATCCCCCAGTGGGAAACTGGGCTGAAACTGGGACACATGCTCCCCCTCCACCCCCCCGCCCACAATCACTGTCCTCAGCTCCAGCTCCGAATCAGAGGCGGAAAATGGGGATGGGAAGGGGAGGAGGAGAGTCTCGGGGAGAGCTGTAAAACCTTTACACGGCGGCCTCAGCAAAGGGCGAGAAAGGCCCGACATCCTCGTAAACCGCCGGGAAGGAGCCTCTGCCGGGGGGCGCCGGGCCAGGTGAAGGCTCCCGCCCCCTCCCTTTGCCGTTGAACTTGAAACTCAGAAAACCTGGTGCAGAACAGGCCAGAAACATGGGGCAGAGCAGCCCCAAACCTGGGCAGAACAGCCCCAAAACGTGCGGCGGAGCAGCCCCAAACTGGGGCAGAAAAGCCCTGGGAGGTCTTGGGTGGGCGGGGGGCAGGGGGACGGTAGTATCGTTTTAGTAAGAAAATTGCGTTTAAACCAGAGTTACTGTAGAGGCACCTTCATCCCTGTCCCGAGGTGGGATACACACTGCACTGGCATCTTCTCTTCTCTTCTCTTCTCTTCTCTTCTCTTCTCTTCTCTTCTCTTCTCTTCTCTTCTCTTCTCTTCTCTTCTCTTCTCTTCTCTTCTCTTCTCTTCTCTTCTCTTCTCTTCTCTTCTCTTCTCTT